>OZ038494.1:63485150-63545150 GCA_964036315.1 Acanthosepion esculentum
AGCCGGAAGAGAGTTCCACCAGCGAGAAGTCTGAGAGAAGAAACTGTTAGCATAGAACTTACGGTTACATCTAGCCAGTTCAAGTGTAAGCTGATTAGATCGCAACGAAGTAGTCTGCTTAGCGATCTAAGTTTTTTTTTCAAAATTTCATGCAAATTTCCGTTTTTTTTTGTTTTTTTTTAAAGCTTTTCACCCTAGGCAAGGCTGGAAGCCACTAGCACGCAAGGGGTTACAGAAGGTTTGGAGCGAGAGCAAATAGGAGTGTTAGAGGAAAGGATGTGGAGAAGGATAGAGGATAGATCAAGGCAACTGAAGATGTCGATTGACATTACACTTGAATAGTTGGAGATCATAGTCATTAGGGAAACAGGAATGAGGAAGGGAGTTCCATAGGCGTGAGGTGTGAGATATGAAGCTATTGGAGTAGAAGAGACATCTAAATTTAACAGTTTCATCAGTGAAAGGGTGGGAACAGGATACCAGCCTCGTAGGACGCTTGAATTCATGGAGCCTGGGAACCAGCGATAGCAGCTCATCGGAGAAATTAACATGGAAGTATTTATAAAAAAGACAGAGAGAAGCGACAGTGCGTCTGTGAGAGAGAGACTGCAGACGAGAAGCCAGATCAGGGCCAATTAAGTGTTTTATACTAAAGTTCACCTAGTACAATGCTCGAGAGCCACTCACGGTAGAAGGTTTATGTTAAAATAAGTTTGTGCGAATGGATAGCATAATAGGGATAAAGGGATGGTAAAGAGCCAAACGTTGTTTATAGACAGAAAGGACAAGAAAAGGCCACGATCTTCCACGTTCTGAAGAGACACGGTATATAAAAGAAGAATTATATCTGTAGTTTTTGAAGAAATAAAAAGAATGATGGTGCCAGGAACTTTTACACATATGTAAAACATATAGTTAACGTTCTCGCGCTGACACAAAGTGGAAAGATTATATTGAATTAATTGCTAGGCCTGCTGCTAGGAAAGTTGGTTCACTGCGTCGTGCAAGACAATTTTTCTCCCCAAAATCTATCTTGCATATTTATAAGTTTACCATTCGCCCATGCATTGATTATTCCTGCCACATCTGGTGCTCCTGATATATATTCAAAGACTCTTGATAAAATCCAAAGAAGAATCTGCAATGTTATTGATCCATTTCGGTTTCAGTCGCTTTCCAACCGCCGTAACAGTTCATTTTCTCTAAATACTTTCACGTTAATTGTTCTGATGAACTTTCTTCTTTCATACATAGACTTTATGAATTTAAGCGCGGCACCAGATTCGCGGCAATGTCCCAACATTTTGCAGTTGAAATGGCTAGATGTAATCGCAAGTCCTATGCCGATAGTTTCTTTTCTCGCTTGTGGAACTCTTTTCCGGTGTCTTGCTTTCCAGTCATGTTTGATGTTCAAAAATTTAAATGCAATGTCACTCGTTATTATATAGGAATAAAGTGTCGCTGCCGACAATGGAGTTTGAACACAGATCACCTGAGAGCAAACACAGGCGATCCCATTTTGAATAAGTAGATCACATGATAGTAAAGGAAATGTATACATGGGAATAACATGGCGTCTAACTGATCACTATTTCTACACTATCCTCTATTACTATACACATCGTTATTCTCTATACTATTCACTATACTATTTCTCTATACTAATCACTATACGGATTAGTATTCGGACCACTATTCGGTTGTTACTTTTCGAGCGTGTATTATCGAGCAAGTACTATTAGTGCGTGTGTTATTCGAAGGCGTCTGATACCAGTATTGTTCAATGGCGTTACTATAGTTGTATCTGCGATTACAAAGTCTCTACTACAAAGAGCATTACGAAAGTGACAACGAGTGTTCGTTGACATTACAAAAGTTATCTTCTGTCTTCTTAATTTTTGTTCTTTTATTGTTCTCTCTCCTTAATTATTTTTTCTTTTTCTTATATTGTTTCACATTCAGTTAGCCCTTGCGTCTTAGTGGCTTTGTTGCCTTGCTTGGGGTGAAATGATTAAATAAAATAGAAAAAGTCAAAATGTGAATGTACAGAACAGTCACAATTCTCACGCTGTTTAGACCAATATGCCAATTTCATTATAAAAGGCTTAACCAATTCCATAAAGTGGGCCTCAGAGAGTTTCTCAACAGGATTCCAAACACTTGCTTAAGTAGATCTCCCCAGTGTTTTTTTTTATCCTTTTGATGGACTACCACGCTGAACAAAGCATTTAGCTTCTGTTGCCTTAAGTAGTTTTTGTTTTTGGGAACAGCCAGTTGTAACGACTTATCATTTGAACTGTGAATCATACATTGCAATTAAGAATAAATTTTGAGTTCACTCACATGCGGCAATGTTTAACGCAACATGAAAGAGGGTTGACAAGCATAAACTCCCCCAACCGACCCCAGAAGCTGAGCCCCAAGGAAGAAAAGAAATGTGAGATCGTTGGGGTATTATTCATTTCTTGTATGTGCTGCATTCCTTCAGGAAGGCTGGCAACCATGACTCTCCACAATTTCCCGTCCTTTGCAGCTCTTAATATTTGTTTCATTTTTGTTATCTATTCTAAACATGGTTTCGCCACCCATTTACTCAAGCTCGCTAGGTAAGTTATGCGTTATTTTTCTGTCTCTTGTGACTTCATTCTGTCTTGTGAGTATCAAATTTTCCAACCCCTCTTTTATCATCATGTGCCCTTGAGATTTCAACTGTTTCTTCCTGATGTTAAGTGTAAGTATGCAGGCGATTTGTTGCCAGTATAGGTTCTGGTTTATTCTAATATCCTTCCCAAATATGTTAAGAGGGACCTAACATTGTTTTTTTTATTCTACTTTTGATTTTAATGATTTTAACCTTTTTTAGATTATAAAATCTAAAAAGGTTAAAATAATTTTTCTCGTTTTCTGCCACTTTCTCACTTTCATAGTAATTGTTCTGAGGAACTTTTCTCTATCGTACATAGACTTTATGAATTTAAACGCTGTACTGGATTGGCAGCAAGACTCCATCATTTTACAGTTGAAATGACTAGATGTAGCCGTAGGTTCTATACTAACAGTTTCTTCTCTCTCACTTCTCGTCTGTGGAACTCTCTTCCGGATTCTTGCTTTCCAGGTTAGTTTGATCTTCAAAAATTTTAATCGTTATCTACTGTCTTAATTCCTGTTCTTTTATTGTTCACGCTTCTTACTAAAGTTTTTCTTTTTCTTATATTCTTTCACACTCAGTAACTCTTTGTGTCTTAGTGGCTTTATTGCCTTGCTTGGAATGAAATGATTAAAAATGGTCTTTGTGTATGATTAAAGTGAAAATAAATATAAAAACGGCCCTTTCAAGTGAATTCCCTTAGAATCGCTTCACTGTATAAGTTGAATAAAAACCCTGTTTCTATTTTTCTATATTTCCAGAATTCATTTTCTATTCGTATACAGGCGATTTGTTGCCATTATAGATTCTGGTTTATTCTAATATCCTTCCCAAATATATCAAGAGGGACCTAACAGTTCCAACAATTCTTTGAGACGTAATTTATCAAACGTTTATGCGTAATCTGTAAAACACAGGTACACATCTTTCTGCAGTTGTATAACTCTTTCTGGTAACACTCTGAGCGTCAATAAGACGTTCTTGGTTCCATTGTTTTTAACGAAGCCCCACTGTTCTTGTCCTATTTTTGGTCTCAATTCTTCTATGCGCTTTATTCATCAGAGTTCACAAGATAAGTTCTGTCTATGCCGAAGTCATCTAAGGCTGTCGGCATCTCTATTACGATTCCATCAGTCCTACTGCTTTGTTTCTGTTCAATTTGGCCAGTGCTGATTCCACTTCAGATTTTAAAATCATGTCGATATTTCTGTGTATTGCCGGTTCTTCCCTTTCGTTTTCTGTTGTAGTTTTTTTCTCTCTAATATCACTGGATTTTATGCAGCCTGTTGATGAGCATGTCTTTCGTTTTGTTAGTTCTCTTATTTTTTATGCATATCTGCTTTATCTGCGATACTCGTTCTTTTTATTTCTGCACACTTTTGGTTGAGCCATTTCTCGTTAGCCTACATGCATTTTTTCCCAATTTCTTTGTGCAGTGCCCTATATTCTGTGCCATACTTTGGCATTGTTTTTTGTCTCCTTTTCATAATGTCGAAAATTTCATCTGTCATCCATTCTTTTTTCTTTGTTTTTTTTGTTGGAATGAACTCGATTGCTGATGTTACTAAAGCTTCTATTAATGTTACCCACTTGGAGTTTGCATTCTCATTTTGTCCATTGTATCTGCTTTTAACACTGTCCATATATTTCTCCTTCACACTCGGATCATCCATGTGTCTGTTGTATATCTCTTTGGGTGCTGCGTTGGCGCACTTCAATTTCCGTAGTTTCACTCTAAGTTTACATATCACTATACTTGGTTTGGTTTAGTTTATTTTGTTTTACGGCATATCAACCAGAATGGGTTATTTAATGTCGACAACATTTTTAGGATGGATTCATATGAATAGAATATGTATTCTTTGGTTTAGATTGGTTTGGTTTATTTTGTTTTACGGCATATCATCCTCAATGGGTTATTTAATGCCGACAACATTTTTTATTGCTGATAGTATTTGTTTTGTCAAAAATCTGTTTCTGGTAATATTTTTCCCTCAAAATTATTGCTGGTAATAGTCACTATTTGCCCATAGCTGGGACCCTCACAGGTGCTACCACCTTTGGTCAGGGTGGACCTGGGAACATCAGCAATTAAGAGGTGGTTCCACGCTCCTCAAAACCTCCTGATAAGAGGCCTTGCTGCTGGATGTAGTTTAACGTCTTCACCCAGGACGACACTGTACTTGTGTATGTTTTACAGGGTAAAGCTGCAGTTATTCATTTAGAGTTTTCAAAACTTCGCGAAACACTGGATGTACATTTATATGTTGAGTAGCTTCAACGTGTCCATAAAAGTTATGTCAAAATGCGCCCTGCGCCCGTCAATAGAGAACAGTGTTGCTGTCCTTCATGTCAACGCAAGGCCGCATACAGCAAGGATAACACAGAAAACAATTATGGAACACGGTTGGTCTGTTCTGCCCGACCCGCCATATTCAACTGACCTGGTACCAACCGATTATTACCTTTTTCGGTCACTGCAAAATGCTTTGATAGAGAAACCTTTCTCGAATGAAAATCAGAGTCAAGTGTTTGTCGAAAACTTTTCCCATCAAAACACGAGAATTTTACCCACGAACCATCGAAAAGATGACTGATTTGTTTGTTTAACGGCATATCAACGATTTATGGGTCATTTAATGCCGAAATTTAATTTTCTTGTGAGCTTTGAAGTAATAAAAATATATGTTATTCTGCTTTCACAGTTGAATACATGGTAGATGATACTCAGCTTTTCTGCATATACATGTTCATGTGGGCATAATTACTAGAGGCGGTGATATGTGCGTTTTATGTAGTAGTTTTGTTGAAGTCATATTTTGGAATACAGTTTAATTTCTTTAAGAAATTGTAGGATCTTATATGGGTTAATGCCATAAAAGAGTTCTTCCATGTTGAATGATATATTGTTGGTAATTTTACTATAAATAGGAATTGTTCGCAATTTTTTTTATAGAAAAATGGATTGCTAGTATTTTTACAATAAAAATGTATTTTTATACTTTATAGTGTTTTGTTTGGGGTTCATTATTTGTCCATAGCTGGGACCCTAACTGGTGATACTACCCATAGAACAATAGCAATTGAGGTAGTTCCCCGCTTCTTAAAACCTTCAATCTCCCGATTGCTGCCAGATGTAGTTTATCGTCAGACCCAGGACTACCGCGATAAGTGTGACACGAGACTTTTCAAATAATAGTGAATATATAATTAATTTGTATATTAGTCTAACTGTACTTTATTTTATTAAGAATATAGTTGATGAATAGTTGGTAATTATTTATCAATCAACCTAATATGTTAGACTATCGGGGATAGGATATCTCTATAAAATTCAAAATCGTTTACGCGGCCTTGTGGGTGATGACATATTTTCTTACAGACGCAATGTGGTAAGCCTATCATTATTCTATTGAGATTTCCATGGCAAATGCTTGGACCAGCTACATTCTCTAATTCTACCAGTCTCAGACTTTTACAGCTAAGACCACTGAGTCGAACCACTCTTATTCCTTGAGTATTCCAGTTGTAAAGAGGAAGACCCTATCAGCCCAATAACAGTTGCTTTGTCGAAAAGGCTCCTGCGTGGATGCTTCCTTGAAATATAAAATCTCGACCATTTCAAGTAAATGGCTAATCGTTACCGTATAATCATAATCTTCTATTCTTACTCTTAAATTCACACCATAAACTTCATTCCGGAACACTCTTTCTTGACTGGCTCTTGAGCCTTGTGAATACTATTTAGAAAAATGTTACACAAAGAAAGAGGCAATCATACTGTCCAAAAGAACTGCTTTAAATGATCACTGAAGATGCATCCCTAAAAGGGTTCATCACCGGGTTTCACCTTTGGGAGCGAGCCCTTATGGTAGCAGCTGGACAGAGAAGGTAGACCAAGAAAGCGCCTGTCAGTGATCCCCAGGAATATCTCTGTCATCTCTCGTTCCCATTGTCGATCGGCTTTCTGTTGACACGTCGTTTTTATGAGTCATCTGCATAAAACAAGGACAGACCCAACCCTAATAAAATGTCAGGATGACTCGCAGCTTTCCTTTTTACCGTCTTATTCCCACTCACCCCTTACCCGGAGAACGAACGCTAAAATGAGAATGTACACAGTCTTATGTTAATAAGTCAGGTGGCTGAAGTGAGAATCGGCGAGGCTACATCACGTGACATCCATGTGACTTCCACTCTTCATGTATTCCTCCTCCTCCTCCTTGATATTTTTGTTTTCGACACAACAGGATTCTTCGTCGCTCCCTTCATTGTGGCTTTATCTTTCTCGTGACCCGGATTAATAGACATCCACAATACTTGCTAACATTAAATCACGTACCTGCTTTTTTTCTTTTCATTTTTTTCCCTCCTTACTTTCTTTATTTTCTTTCATTTCTTTTGCTTTGTTACTTTTTTAAAACTTTTAATTCACGTTCGTGCATTGTTCTTTCAGTCTATTTCCTTCTGTTTCTTTCTTTCTATTTAATCCTCGTTTTCTTTCTTTTTTTCTGTCTTTTTTTCACTTTATCTTTTTCTTTTCTTTCTATTTTCTTTTTCTTTTTAGTTTTATTGTTTCTTTCTCTCTTTCATTATATTTTCTTTCTATTTTCTTCTTCCTTCATTCTTTCTATTTTCTTTTTCATTTTCTTTCTTTCTTTCTTTCTTTTCATTTTCTTTTACTTTTCATTGTTTTTTCTATTTATTTTTCTTTCTTTTCACTTTTTCTTTACATTTTATTTTTTCGTTCTTTCTTTCTTGCTTTCTTTCTTTCTTTTTTCTTTCTTAGTCGCCCATTCTTTCATGTATTCATTTATTTTTGTTAACGACCATCATCTGTTTTTCTCATTGATATTTACAAAGTTTCACTTAGTAAGGAACTTAATAAGGGTATGTAGGGAGGGTGGTACTGACGGAAATTTTTTTTTTATTATTTTGCGCCACACAAAGTAAGCATATTGCACAAAGGTACATTAGACACATTTGCCTAGCCTATACCTGTGGTCAACCCCAGAAACAATTCAAAAGATTTTACTTTATAATGATCTCTATCGCAAAGAGTCGTAATCCAGACGATTCGGATCTACCAAAGAGAAATCGTAAAGTTTATCTTTAAGTTAAAAATTGAAAATTCTCGACTTAAAGATTAAAGAAAAAATTCATACGCTGAAATCACTAAGATATACGTTAGCAACATATTCTGTCATATAACTGTCAGTACAGTATATTGTTATCTTTATTTTTATGTGCCATGTCCTTTCAGGACGTGGGCGATCATGGCTATCCCCCTTCCTCTATCTCTTGGAGCTCCTTCCCTCTGCTTCCTCCCCCAGACTAAATTCTGTCATCCACTTGCTTAAGTCCGCCAGGTATGTCACGCGTTGTTTTCTCTTGTCTCTCTTTCCCTCTATTCGATCCGTGAGTATCAGATTCTACAGGCCCTCCTTCCTCATTATGTGTCCCAGAAACTTCAGCTACCTCTCCCTGATGTTAAGTATAAGCCTTCTCCTTGTTTGAAACCTCTCTAAGACCTCATCGTTGCTCACACGTTCGGCCCGTGATATCGTTAGCATCCTTCTGTAGAACCACATCTCCGTCGCCTCTCCATCTTTGAGGAAATCGTCCAACATTCGCTGCCGTAAAGAAGGACAGATGTCACGTAACAGTTCAGTATTCTTTTCTTTGTCACCAAAGATATCCTCCTGTCTCGCAATACTATGCCCAGCTTTTGGAATGTGTCCTTGGCCATCCAAATACGCCTACGAATCTCAGTGTCGCACTTACCGTCCTCTGTCAAGACGCTTCCCAGGTATTTAAACTTCAGCGTCTGCTTGAGTCTAGTGTTCCCGACCTTCAGATCGCATTTCGGGCTCATCCTCTTACTGACGACCATGCGCTCCGTCTTCTTGTAGTTTATGCTTAGTCCTTTCTTCTCACTCTCCGTCGCTACTTTCTGTAGGAGATTTTGTAATTTCATTTCCGTGTCTGCTAAGAGTACTGTGTCATCTGCGTATCTTATGTTGTTAAGATTGTGGTCACGATGCTAAATCCCGGTACGGTTTCTAATTCTCTCAGGATTGCCTCGCTGTATAGGTTGAACAGGTCCGGTGAGAAGACGCATCATTGCCTTACGCCCCTTTATAATTTTTCTATTTTATTATTAGCTATTGCGGCAAGTTTATAATGGGTATTTTTTTATAAGGTTCGTTACTATCCGTTATTTCAGTTTTCTGTTGAGAGTCTTCGAAAATATCCCACGTATACAAGTGGGATTGCTGTATTTTTACTTTTAAGAAGCGCTATTGTAAGCCAACGAATTGAATTTCATTCAAAACATTTCTTATTTTGCTATTAACCATCTTTGTAAATGTGAATAAAGAATAAAAGGAAAATACAATTTTCTCATGGAATCCTGGTTGTCGGCATAATAAAAAGCTATATCCAGAGGGGAAGTAGAAACGTCTGGTAGGGTATATCAGATCTGAAATGAGGTTTCACATTACTCTCTCTGGGACGAAGCTCCGTGGATAGATAGGGGACGTTGCTGGAGTCTGAGAAAATTGCAAGAAACCCTAACGTAACAGTCAGTTGTATAAGCCAAGCCAGTGAGAATGTCAGCGTCATGTGGATTTCTTTGAACAGCAGCGAAAGAAATGAATAGCAACTAAAGTCTCATCTTACAGTTGAAATGGTTAGATGTAACCGTAAGTTCTATGCTAACAGTTTCTTCTCTCTCACCTCTCGCTTGTGGAACTCTCTTCGGGTTTCTTGCTTTCCAGTCAATCTTGAGCTTCAAATATTTAAATGCAATGACCATCGTTATCTTCTGTCTTCTCAATTCGTCTTCGTTTCTTATTCTCTATCCTTACTAATGTTTTCTTTTTCGCATATTCTCTCACACTCACTAACCTCTTGCGTCTTAGTTGCTTTATTGCCTTGCTTGAGGTGAAATGATTAAAAAGAACATTCGCATATTTAAAAAAAACAATTGTGTTACACGGGCTGCTCAGAATTGAATCACTTGTGTGACACGCTTTGTTGGACATGAGCTGAACCAGTCAGTATATTTGCCATATTTTATTTTATCTATTTGCGACCACCTTTGGGCCAAAAATAGATTACTCTTTCTTCATGGGTTTTACTCCTTGGGAAGGTTGGAGAATGGGATCGGCCGTAACATTGTAAGATAAAAAAAAAGACAGTATAAAGAATGAGCATAATGTCGTATGAAGATGGTGATTATTCCTATTTAAAAAAAATAATTATCAAATAAAAATGACTTCGAAGTCCAAATCATCCACTTGCACTGACAGCAATGGTAATTAAATAAGGATTAAATAATGAGAATCCATTAGGTTTCCGAAGTACAGAAAGCAATGGTGGTGGATATTGCTGACCCACAATATGTTTAGAGATTCTTGATAAAGTCCAAAGAAAAATCAGCATTATTATTGGTCCTCACCTGGCGTCTCGGCTTCAGTCACTTTCCTATCCCCGTAAAGTTGCTTCCCTGAGCTTTTTCTATAAATACTTTCATGGTAGTTCGGATGAGCTCTTCGCTATGGTACCAAGACTTTAGGAATTTAAGTACAGTACTAGATTGGCAACTAGGTCTCATCATTTTACAGATGTAACCGTATGTTCTATGCTTATAGTTTCTTTTCTAGCACTTCTGGCTCCATGCTTTCCGGCCAACTTTGGTCTTCAAAAATGTTATTGTAACGTCAATCGTTATCTATTGTTTTCTTGATTACTCTTCTATTCTTCTCGCTCTTTCATAATGTTTCTTTTTTTCTTATTCTTTCACATTCTGTAACCCTTGTGTCTTAGTGGCTTTATCGCCTTGCATGGGGTGAATTGTTAAAAAATATGTGTAGAATCAATAGATACCCAAAGTAACAATGTGTCTATTATCTTCACTATGCGTTCAAGACGTTTTATATAAACTATACTAGTTGACTTAATTGGAACGTTTGCGTCCTACAAACATATAATTGTTTAAAGTATTAAAAAAAAGTATCTTCTCTATAATCAAGGGGACACAAGCGCCATTGATATAGCAGATCCAGGACTAAATTGTAGAAATATCTACTTCTATAGTCCTACATAAATTCAATAACTTTTTAGAAATTTTGTCCTATTCCGTGAAAATGCAGAGATTTGGCTGAATCTTTGATAGGTTTTGAAAATGATAAAAGTCATTTTTTGCATAGTTCTTTATTTTTCAATTTTTTTAAGTGAAAACTGATCTTTTTGTTAAACAACAAAAATGTCGAATTTTTGCTCGGTCAGCCTACATCGGCGGTGCAGTTCTTGTTCAATCTGCAAGATGAAGAATATAAAAAAATTCAGTTTTCTTGAGTTTTAAAATATTTAGATAAAATTTTGATTTTTGTGATAATTTACTGAATTACTGAAAAGTCCTCAAAATTTGAACGAACCTCGAGAAAATTACGTGTTTTGTATTTTTTCTATTTTAATAATATTTATCTAATTAATTTTAATATTTATACTTAAAAATATTTTTGTGTTCAAGATGACTGAGTAGCGATAGAAAGAATTTAGTTAGTTGTGAATTCATATATTGGATTAAAATGTACAAATAAAAGAAGGCCATATTTTACTATGATAATTCTTACAATACTAGAAACTCCGAGTTCTTAGGCTAGTTTCTGTTTAACTCTCAAATTACGAATAATGGCGAAATATATTTTATAGAAACAGTTAGACGCTCCTCTGGGATCGTAAGCTCTAATTTTGATTCGTAACACGAGGCAGAACCATTTTATTCTAAACAGAACAATAAGTCTAGAGTATAATAAGCAGGCTGATGACTGCCACAAGGTTGATGTGTAAATTGCTCCAGTTCTTATAAAAACACATACAGACACACACACATACATACATATATATATATATATATATATATATATATATATATATATATATATATATATATATATATATATATATATATATATATATATATGTCCATATTTCTGAGATGTCGTATCGTAACTATTTACACTATTTACATTGTTCAAACTGTTATCCTCATCTTTATTGTCATATTCACGACATTTCGGCCGTTGTACGCTCCGTCTTTCCTCCGGTGATATACGTTGGAATTTCGAACCGAAGCCTTTATTTTAGTCCACGGAGGTAGATTGTTCTTGATCCACGTGCCATGCCTTTGCTGGATATTTCAGTTTTCAGTAACTCAACTCTTCAAGTTTTTTTTTTCACCTCTGTTGTGGTTATGAACTCACAAACCTTTGGGTCAAGTCACTTTTGGATTACTTCAGCCAACGCTTTTATTCACTAAATGAATAGTCCTTGGGGACACATCATCTAGTGGATAAAAGCGTTGTATATATATATATATATATATATATATATATATATATATATATAGAGAGAGAGAGAGAGAGAGAGAGAGAGAGATAGAGAGAGAGAGAGAGAATGCGATGGATAAATATCATTTTAACATATATATTTACCAGTATTGCACAACAATATCTTGAAGTACGACAGAGTAAACTTATTCAATAAAATTGCCATTGGCTTCAACCACGGCCTTCAGACGACTTCGGAATCTCCTGCAACTCTTCTGGATGATCTCCGTTGCTGAATACTGCCGTAATCTTTGCCTTCAGTTCAGCTTTGGTATTACAATGAGTTCTGTTGGTCCCTTGCTCAACTGCTCCCACACATAATAATCAAGGGGGCTGCAGTGTGAGGAGTTAGGTGGCCAGAGGTAAGGAGTGATGCGTTTGCAGAAATTGTCTGACAGCCATGACTGGGTTTTCTTGCTTGTGTGGCATGATGCTGAGTTTTGTTGCCAGACATAGGGTCTTCCAGCAGCCACCCTCTTGACCCAGAGCAACACTACCTCCTCGAGACACTTGATGTAGGCCTCGGTGTTGAGCCTGAAGTGCCGTAGATAGATGAATGGAGACATAGCGTCGCCATCGCTAGTTATTACTCCAAACACCTTCGTAATCACCATTACACTCTTCCAACCCTTTCCGAATCCTCTGCACTCACCTGAAATTGACACTTAAACACTGTGAAATGTTCGTATTGGAGCTTCCGGCGCGAATGCCAAGCAGTATAGCATTCCGTTTCCAAATTTATGGTGGAGTGAATTGTGTCATGGTGCACTTTTTTCTCACAAGCGGTGCTTAACGAAGTCTACTATACTGTGCGGTCGACAAAATAGAGAAACAAACAACGCGCATGCGTAAAATCAAAAATAAAAAATGACAATTTACCCATCGCACCTTGTATATATTACCGTTTTATCATTCTTCTATCTTAAATGCGACAATGATATAGTGGCCCTCGGCTGATGTCGTCTCTCTTTAAAAACCGGACGTATGAGAAAATCTTGTGTTTTCATCTCACGTTAAAGTTTCAGACGAGTTACGAATTCTTTACACTCGTGAAAATAAATACTGTATGATGTAAGATTTCATATATCCAGATTTTTAGATAAAACATTTTTAAGCAAAAACAGGTGTGTTAACATAGATGATCTGCTGGGAATAGTATCATAGTTACTGTTGTCATAACAGTTTGGCCTTTACTACCTACAGTCTTCTTTAGCTGTTTCCCGCTGTTGGTAACCTTCCAGGAGTTTCGAATAGAACACTTTATTCAATCTACGAGAGTAGGTAGCTTGTATTTCGCCGTCTATATTCGAAGATAACATCTCGATGTATGAAATCGTTAGTTAGGTTAACCCTTTCCTTGGCGTAAGCGTGCATATACGTTTTTATTTAACGTTTTCAGACTCGAACGAATAAACACGTCCAAAACATAATGTCCTCCCCACAAAAAAACAGCTACAGATCTTGATTCTTTTTATGTGCTTCTGAGATTGAAACGAGTCCAATTGTCAACTCATACGTCTGGTAGAGGTGTTAGCCACCGCTCGAGTACTTCAAGGTACCTCAGTTTCTTAGTTACTATACTGAAAATAAAACTATTCGCCTGAAAATTAAATGTTTTACCCAAAATAATTGGCGAAGGAGGGTGTTATACACTGCTTTCGTCTGTCCCTCTTGCCTTCAGTATGTCCCGTGAGTGTTAAATTCTCCAAGCTCAACTGTCTCTTCCTGGTGTCAAGTATAAGTGTCCTTTTTGTTGCTATTGTCTCTAGAACTTCGTTGTTGCTCACATGTTCGCGATCCCAGAGTACGACATCTTTGGAAAGCGCCTCAAGGGTTGATCAAAGCCTTGTTAATGAAATTGGGTAGACGGGACCGGACGGAAGCTGTCGATGGTTGTGCTAGGACGAAGTCACAAGTCCTAATGACCGAAGCTTTAAGCGTACTGGCTTTTTTCAATCGCGCCAGGTTCTGTGCTCTTTCCCAGAAACTCTAGTTACTAGTATAATTACAATATAAACCACATGTTGGTTCTGTAGGTTGACCAGGCTTCTGTAATAGGGTTTGACCAGGCGTCTTCACAGGCAGGTGTGTCCAAAAAGGAATAATAGCCGGTTATTGAATTATTCATGAATTTTTCTTTAATTTTCAGACAATGTGTTTCCCTCCTTTTGTTAGCCAAAACATTATTTAGATGTTTAGAGTTTAAACTTATGGAAGAACATAAGAGAATAATTTAATAGTTAGTCGGGTAACTTGTCTTATTATTTTATGTCATTAGAAAAAAACATTTTCTGAAACAAGAAATCGTTTTCTTGTTTGATTCTGACCAGTTGCAGCTAAAATTTAAGATAATAATATTTTTTCAGCTTGATTCTTTTTTTTCTTTTTTTTTACATCTAATAGAGTTATTAGATCTAATGGATTTATTCATAATAGCAACACAAAACTCTGTTATTTGAAAAGAGTCAAGGCTGTTAGGTCGAAGAAATATGGTTGGAGCTGTGTGCACTTTATGTAATATCTCTCACTGACATTTATAGCGTATAAAAGGTGAAAGGCTTGTGTGGCTAATTTGTTGCCAACGTTTTTTGGGTCAGATGTCGTTGATATGACGGCCTGATTTACATAGAGTCGCAGGCATTATTAAAAACCCACCTAAAACTATTAAACTTCAACATGCAAAACGTAGGAATGCAGTCAGTAAGACACTGCTGCGCCCTTTCTTCCTATATATATATATATATATATATATATATATATATATATATATATATATATAAAGAAATATGGTCTTAAAGTGTGCTATATTTATGGGATAAAGTGCTCAATATCAGAGATAGAGCGTGTGTAAATATAAAAGTGAACATAGAAGGCGACAGTCTGTTTCATGCTAGTGCAATCGTCAGGTAACTAGTCTGCGTGTAGCAGAAAACAGCCCTTCGCCTCTAAGTGTTGACTTCAATGTTCACTTTTATATTTACACACGCTCTATCTCTGATATTGAGCACTTTATCCCATAAATATAGCACACCTTAAGAGTATATTTCTTCATATATATATATATATATATATATATATATATATATATATATATATATATATGAGATAATGATATATATATATAAAGTGAAAAAAGATGAGTTTCGTCCTTCATATAGGACTTATTTCATCGGACTAAATATGTTATATTGGTATGGCTACATATACACACAAACGAAGGGTACTGGGGATTTAAGAATTTTTTAGATTTTTATTTTATTCTATTATATATCTAACGGAATTCAATTTTTTCCCTTCACTTTTGTTAGTTGTTACCCCACACTATCAAATACGTTGGCCGCCCAACGTAACGAGATTGGTCACAATTTCGACACGCTACTCTGATTAAAGGAGAAAACAATTCACTACGGCGTAAATGTCTAGAGTTCGACTTGAACGCAAAGTCATCTACACTAAATTTGAGTCTTAGCTTTTACAACATTTCACCATTCCTGGCAGAATTTCTATTATCACAGTGTGGAATACCGACTAACAAAAGTAATGGAAAGAAAAAGACTCTAAATGAAATCGGTTATATATATATATATATATATATATATATATATATATATATATATATATATATATATATATATATATATATATGATCGACTCTCCCGTCGAACTCGACGTATGAGGGCCAGGCAGATCAGTTCCCAGAAACTGAGAGCCCGACACTGACACATGAGATCTGATTATAGTGGTGAAGGCTTTGTGCAGGGCCATCCACACTTTTTGGAGGGACGAATACAGGGACCTGGTGCAGCGAGTGCCACACACACACACACACACACACACACACACACACACACATATATATATATATAAGTAGTAGTGGTAGAAACGTGACTTTTTTACGGTTTATCAACCATTTATGGATGATTTAAAGTCGAAACATATTTTAAATTATAAGAATAATTCTTTTTCTGCAAGAGAATATTGCATTAGCATCTTTTTGAGAATAACACTGATTTTTCCAGACCCAAGTCTTAACTCATAGTTGGGGGATGCATTTATATCTTTCTCAAAGGTAAATGACTGTAACACACCTGGTCAAAGTACGCAGAGTAAAGCCGCTTGGTATAGATTGACCTTGGATTCTGTCACTTAGTATAACACACTAAGTTATAATGTTCTCAATTACCCCCGTTGTTTATAAAAGTGCTTAGAAGGAGAGTGTGTAGAGTGTGGTCGTTTCAACACACCACAGAGGGTCATCAGTGACCCTGGAAGCAGTTTTTGACCATACTAAACATTCCTTTGGTTCAACAACAACAATATTCTCCAGATCTCGCTCGCTCATTGAGACTTTTTCCTATTTCCAAAAATCAAATCCTACTTGAAAGGAACAAGATTTCAAGACGTCGAGGATACCCAAGAGAATACGATGAGGCGGCTGCTCACTATCCCCCAAAAGGTATTCCAGGAATGCTTCCATCAGTGGGCACGACGCTGTATAAAGTGCGTGGCTTCAGAAGAGGGGCTACTTCGAAGAAGATTAAATGCCGAATCGATATGTATTGTAGTTTTGTTTTTATAGCAACACTTTTTGATCAGACTTCGTATGCATACTGGTGTAGCTAATTACATTTATATCTCGGTCAGCCTATGAACTTTTCAGCCGAACTCTTATATATTGTTATCTATGAAAATAGGTGAGAAATAAAGAAACATATCTGCTGTCTGGAAAGGTGAATTTAAAAGAAAATAAATAAATACCTTCTCACCCGACCAGAAATCTGCAAATGAAAACGACATAACTGCAGACACAAAAGCTTTATTTTTCCGTAAAGGATTGAAACAGGTCGTTACCGAGGAGGTTTGTCTGCAGTGCGATACTTTATTCTGAGAAAACAAGATCATATTTGTCAACAATTATGATACAATGTTGCAACTCGTTTATAGTTTGAATCATTTTCATAATGACTTTGTCTTGAATTCAATTTCAGTCCATTATGCCATATCTAAATTGCATGTTTTTTAGGTTAATTATTCTGCTCTTGTTTTCTCGCCTTCTCTTCTCTTTTGAAAAAAGAGGAGATATTTCGCTTTTGAAATTAAAAAATAATCATTCACTCACCAGTCATTTACCATCGCCTGAAGAGGTACAGCTTAGTGCCGAAACATGAAAGCTATATATATATATATATATATATATATATATATATATATATATATATATATATATATATATATATATATACCCAAGTATAGGATTGGTGTATACGGAATAAATTCCAATAATAAACCCCCTCCCCACAAAATACTATTCTTAAAAGAGTGCTCAATACAGAGTAGAGCAAATATAATTTATTCGAAAGTATAGCATAAATATGTTATAAAATCACTACAAAAATAGATATTTTGATTCAACACTTCTGGTGTCTTATCAAGTGATGATAGACACCATGTTATAATTTTCGAATAAATTATATATATATATATATATATATATATATATATATATATATATATCAACACACACGCACCCACACACACATTCTCTCTCTCTCTCTCTCTCTCTCTCTCTCTCTCACACACACACATATATATATATATGTATATATATATGTCTTGGGAAAAGTATGAATCCATCTCTTAACGAATACCTTCAGCTATGAGTTAAATAGTAGGGCAGACTGGGATCTTCAGCTTTGGGTGGCAACCTGTGTAGAAGAAGGAAAACTATGAATTCAAAGCAGCATGTAGCATTGGCAAAGCTCATACTACGCAGCTAATAAAGAGCACCTTGAGGCAGTGTAATGGTTAACAAGATTTTTAAGGTAGAACAATTACGATTGGGTGCCCCTTACATTCGGCCTTGTGACACATCTAAGCTACTCTTGGAAAATCACTACTATGCAGTTAATGAAAGGATGCTGGAGTTTACAAGGCCTCTATGATCTTAACTAAAGTGGGCCTTGATATATATATATATATATATATATATATATATATATATATATATATAATTTAAAATGTGCTATATTGATGAGTGAGATGTTGTCAATTTCGAAAAAAGATCATAGATATAAACTGACAGTGTTGAAATCAACTCTGCATATTGAATGGTAGTTTCACACTCAAGAGAGAGGTAGAATTGTCCGTCACTATGCAGTGTTGAGATCTATGACCCCCCACACTATATATATATATATATATATATATATATATATATATATATATATATATATATACATACATATATACATATATATATATATATTATATATACACACACACACACACACACACATATATATATATTTATTTATTTATTTTCTGCTTATACGTTATTTTTATAGATACAACGTATTTAAGTAAATGCTCTGTTTTAACTAAACAGTATTAATTATATTTTCCGGTCTGAATGTTCGAGAAATTTCGTAGAAAATATGCGTTCTCCATTAATCCATTTCAAATGTACAAGATTAAAAATAAACCCAGCCGCACCCCTCTAGTAACCACTTTCAACCCCACTCTGCCTCCACTATCACAAATAATCAAAAGTCGCGAGGAAATACTACATCTCAAACCAGACCTAAAAAAATTGTTTAAGGAACCCGGCCTTCTAGCATATCGTAGACCTAAGAACCTAAAAGAAATCATAGGTAGTAACCACATTTCAGGGGACAAGGTAATCCGTAAGAAACTAACAACAAAAACAACAGAAATTTCCCAACCATGTAACAACAAAAGAAGCTTATGCTGCAACCACATTAGACACACGAATTCATTCACTAGCTCAGTCACTAAATATACTTTCAAAATCCACCACGACTCTAGAAGTCATAACATAATTTACCTCCTAGAATGCACATTATGCCAGAAACAATATGTAGGAAAATCTGAATGGCCCTACAGAATTAATAATTATCGCAATCGAATTAAGTCGACTCCTCACGAAAAATTATTACCTGTAGAACAACATTTCCCCCTAGAAAAACACGATTTCAAAACCCATGCCAAATTCACTATAATTGAGAGAATAGAAAAGACCAGAGCAGATAACATTAGAAAGATTTTAGAGTTCCATGAAAATAAGTGGATATGACGTTTAAAAACACACTATCCAGTCGGGCTAAACCATAAATGCAACATTACAGATAGTATTAATACATAACCCTACAAATTAAAACCTTCACACATTTCTCACCGACACAAAACAGACATGCTTATGGAGGTGTCGAGGCCTCACACTTATACACACACCGACACGAATATACACACTTACACACATCATACTCACTCACTCGCTAATGCGCCAAAGGATAACACACACCCACAGCTTACACGTATCATACTCACTAACTCCCTAAGAACCAAATAACACACACACACACACACACACACACACACACACACACACACACACACACACACACACACACACACACAGTTAACAGAGACACATCCCCTCTCCAGGTACCAATAAAACTGCCAAACTGACCAAGGGAATTCAAAGCAGCATGAATCCATCCACCTCTTATCTCAAATAACAACTTAAAAGAGACTGCTTGACAAACACAAGGAATGTTAAAAAATTTTTGTTAAAAAGATAAAAAACAAATAAAAAACAAATGAAAACTACAGACAAAAGTTCATTTTCTCCATCAAGACATTCATTTCTGTAGTTCATTGCTACCAGCTAGCAGAAATATTTTTTCTCCTGATGATGGCCATGTTGGCCGAAACTAGTCGAGGAATCTAAATGAAATAATAATAATAAAAACGAAAGAATATTAATCTACAACCCAGTGTGTCTGAAAGATTTCAATTTTTTAATAATTTTTATTGTTCATATATATATATATATATATATATATATATATATATATATATATATATATATATATATATATATATATGCATGTTTCATTAAAAACGACAGACATTCTTGTTCGAACACAGGAAAAAATAAATAAAAAGTTTAACTGCAGTACCTTCTATGTCGTTTTTAATGAAACATGCATAAATGAAGGTTTGCTGCTTAAATACGCAATATATATATATATATATATATATATATATATATATATATATATATATATATATATATATGTGTGTGTGTGTGTGTGCGTGCGTGTATGTGTGCGTGTGTGTTCGAATTGATATTTCCATATAATAGCGAAATTGTTAGTCACGTTAATGTTTAAGAGACATAATGAAAATGTTGGAAAGTACAAAATTCTCAGAAGAAATACAAGTTAAACGTCGGCCTTCAGAGAGCAGAGTCGATGAATATGATTAAAAACAAAACAACATCGTAATCATGTAGAATTGGCAAAGAAAAAGAATACATTTAACAAGGCATAACCAAAAGGAAATTAAGCAGATGACCTTTGCAAATGTCATTAGCATTATCTTGGGACACAAAATTGTTTTTATAAAGCTTAACTTTTGTGACGCTGAAGAAACATTTTTTTAAATTTTATTTGGACGGTTTAGGGAAGAATTTCGTGGTTCCAATTAATTCCAAATGTCCATAAGGTAGTTAATTATGACCTAGCAAAAAAAAAAAAAGAACAAACAAACAAAAAAGAACCTTATTTGTTCCAGAAAAGACACGCCGCCAATGTAGTTAGCGTCTGTTATTCAAAATAATTCATTGAATAGAAAGTGGACACTGTCTGCATCTAGCAACACCCTACGCTTCCTTGGCCTCATGTTTCCCACTGGCATGAAGTAGAGTGATTATATCGAATCAATTGCCATGTCTACTGCAAGAAAAGTTGATTCACTCTGGAGTGCCAGAAAGTTTTTCTTGCCAGATTTCATCTCGCACATTAATATATCTACCAATCGTCCGTGCATGGAATACTGTTGCCAGATCTAGTCTGGTGCCCCTGCTGTACATCTGGATATTCTTGAAAAAAAATCTAAATGTATTTTAATGTAATTGATCGTGACCAGACATCTCGACATCAGTCACTTTCTCACCGACGTGACGTGGCTTCACTGTTTTTTTCTACAAATATTTTCATGCTATGATGTTCTTTTTTCCCCATAATTCTCCGACTACAGGAATTTGAACGTGCTACTAGAATAGCAATTAGGTCTCCCCGTTGTACTGTTGAACTAGTTAGATGCAACTACTCTAACAGTTTCTTTTCTCTCACTTCCCACCTGTGGAACACCCTTCCGATTTCTTGCTTCCCTGATAACTACAATCTTCAAAAATTTAAATGCAATGTCAATCGCTATCTTCTGTCTTCTTGAACCCCGTTCCTTTTTTTGTCCTTTCCTCAATCCTCCCCCATTCCCAGTCTTCTCACTCTCACTTTCACTCCCTGTAACCGCCACCCCCTCGCGCTCTAGTGGCATTATCGCCTTGCTTGGAGTGAAACGATGAGATATAAGAAACTCTAAGAAACTCTAAGAAAATCTTTCGTCAATTCGTGCTAATTGATGTGATAGACAACAAATGTGGATAGATGGCACGGCAGTAAAGTATTAATCCTCAGAGTTTGCAGTTCTGCACTTTCACCATCAGGCTGCACCAACAACGTCGCTATCTTGAATCTTAATCGTTAAATTGTTAATTAATACATATTAGTGTATAAGAAGAGCCGACCACCATGGAGATTACAAAATATTTAATCACTTACCTAGGTCTGGCACAAGGCTCCAACATTGGAACAATCCCTGGGCAGTTAAATACAAAAACACTTTTATATTATAACAAAATTTGAATTAGTATTCGAGTATGACTGTCTACTAGGGCGGCTAACCAATCCCTGTTGCAGACGTCCGCTCAGGCATATTTGTGTTTGTTCAACAGCAACAGAGTCAGTACCAGTGATTTATACTGCAACTGTGCTGAGTGGACCATAGTTACAGTTTCTGGGATTGAGCGCCTTATTTGGTATGATCAACAAAGCCAATACGTTCATCTTCTCGGTCACGGTGACTTGTGACTTCGTGCTGGCACAACCATCGACAGCTACCCAATTCCATTCAGAAGGCAAACCGTGGTATAGTTTTCAGGCACTTTTCAAAGAAGTTATTTTCCTGACAAATCGACCATAGTGAGATTCGAACCGGGGTCTCATGGAAGGCGAACGTTTTTAACCCTCGTCCACGCGCCCAAACAGCGATACAAAGAGATAAACGCGCATGAAATATTTTGGCTCGATTATCCGTGAAGAGGTCTTCCGAATAGAAATCAGTTCATAAGCAGCACCAAACAATAGCAGCTGTTGCAAATGAAAGACAAGAACAGCTGCCTGAAATCAAAGATCAAACTATCGCGTGCATTGGCATCAGTCCCATAACCGGGTGTGGTCGTGGAGTCGCTGCGCAGCTATGCATCTACCTGACTGGCTCCTGCCATGTGTCTCGTTTGCCTGCCAGTGTCTGAGTCTCTGTCAACTTTCTCTTCCTGGCCGTGGTTAAGTGGTCTTCCAACGGGTCTATTTCCTCTCTGATGGAGTCACGCACTGTCATTTGTGTTGCGGCCGATGTAGATATCTAGAATGGTTTATCCATAATTTTGTAGCCGATGTACATCTTATTTGAAAATTTGAAAAAAATAGAATGAAAATTTACATAGATTTTGCCGGATGAATTTTTAATTAACTTTTTCAAATTTCCGAATTAGTTGTTTTATATAATCACTAAATTTAGCAAAGTTCATTTTAAATTTATAATATATATATATATATATATATATATATATATATTACGATTTACTTTTAGTGGTTACACGTGTTTGAGTTTCTATCCCTGTTTTTTCTTTTCTTTTTTTAATCAATAGTTAAATTCATAACATCCGGCCTTGAAAGTGAAGTCCTGCTACAGAGAAATGTGCCTCCCGACTGGAATGGAACCTGTACCCTTTTTTTTACTCAGAGAAACCACTCCTATAGCCGAAGGATACTATTACCAAAGTTTGTCCGTGAGAGACCACACACACACACACACACACACACACACACACACATACACACACACACACACACACACACACACACGTATCTATATATAGTTATAATTTTCTCCGTTTACAATTTGGCTTGCTTTGCTACGTTTTGATAGAATTTGGGAGTTCTGATATTACCTCTTTAAAAGATGCGGTTACCCTGAAATGTCAAAACGCGAAACCGTGTCTTTTCTTTCCGAGATATTTGCTGTTTGACACTTGTAAAAGCAGCGAAATACTCAGTGACCATTTTTTTCCGATTTAACAAAATTTTAATAACTTTTTCTCTGAGTCTATGTTTATTTGTACCCCCCCCCAAGCAAAAAAAACACCAGCAACCCCAAGTTATCTGACTTGGCGATACAGCCATATCATCAGACATTTTAACATTCCTGAAAGAGCAACCTACTTCACGTCTCATTCCAAAGATGTCAGTGACATTGTAGTTTGTATCCATAATCAAAACTACAGTGCCACCACTGACATCTTTGGGGTAAGATGCGCACTACTCGCTACACTTGGCTTCGGGTTGGAGTAGGATACCTGTTGGGGACATTCGCTTAGGCGAGTTTGTCCCCACATTATGTTTCAGTAGTCTGATTCTTGTTCTTCAGAATTGTCCTTCAAGACACGTTGCCAACCAAGGCAAAAGAATACTCATTGGTCAGCTATTCTGTTCATATATATATATATATATATATATATCTATATATATATATATATATATATATATATATATATATATATATATATATATATATATATATATATATATTGTAGGCTCAAGGTTTCTCATCTAGATTCACAGTTGGATCGAAGTTTCTCATCTAGATTTCAAAGAAACACCTAAAAATTAAAGCTTGCGTACCTTTTCCAAAACATATTAGCTCACTTTGGGTCAGAGATACTTTCTCTCCCTGAAGTGTTTTATCATATGTTCAATAATAATAATAATAATAATAATAATAATAATAATAATAATAATAATAATAATAATAATGATAGCGAAATTAACACAATAGCAAATTAAATTTTCTTAAGATTTTAGCTCTTTTTTTCCCCTAATCTACCTTGTTGGCTAATGATAATCTTAGGGTTTTCGGATTTTAAACTTTAGATAATCCCCTCTCGAAAAAAAACTTGAATATCTTGCATTTATAGGTAAAATAGTCTCAGCAACCTAGCTTAGTAGGAGTTATTTAAACCAAAGAAAGTATTACTAATTATTAAATCTATTGGCCTAGTGTGTGTATGTATATAAAACTCAGCAATCTTATTGGTCCTGACCTGGCATCTCGTCATCAGTCACTTTTCCACCGCCGTAATGTAGCTTCCCTATGCCTTTTCTATAAATATTTTCATGGTAATTGTTCAGATGAGCTCTTTGCAGTTGTTAGCTAGATTTTATGAATTTAAGCGCAGTATTAGATTGGCAACACAAGGTCTCAGCAATTTACAGTTGAATTGGCTAAATGCAAGTTCTATGCTAATAGTTTCTTTGATTCATTCGTATTTTGATTGATTTGGTTTGGTTTGGTTGTTTTTGTTTAGCGGCTTATGTAAACCCTACGTGCTATTCAACGTTGTAATCTACGTATTTTGATTGATTTGGTTGTTTTTGTTTAGCGGCTTATGTAAACCCTACGTGCCATTTCAACGTTGAAATCTACGTATTTTGATTGATTTGGTTTGGTTGTTTTTGTTTAGCGGCTTATATAAACCCTACGTGCTATTCAACGTTGTAATCTACGTATTTTGATTGATTTGGTTGTTTTTGTTTAGCGGCTTATGTAAACCCTACGTGCCATTTCAACGTTGAAATCTACGTATTTTGATTGATTTGGTTTGGTTGTTTTTGTTTAGCGGCTTATATAAACCCTACGTGCTATTCAACGTTGTAATCTACGTATTTTGATTGATTTGGTTGTTTTTGTTTAGCGGCTTATGTAAACCCTACGTGCCATTTCAACGTTGAAATCTACGTATTTTGATTGATTTGGTTTGGTTGTTTTTGTTTAGCGGCTTATATAAACCCTACGTGCTATTCAACGTTGTAATCTACGTATTTTGATTGATTTGGTTGTTTTTGTTTAGCGGCTTATGTAAACCCTACGTGCCATTTCAACGTTGAAATCTACGTATTTTGATTGATTTGGTTTGGTTGTTTTTGTTTAGCGGCTTATATAAACCCTACGTGCTATTCAACGTTGTAATCTACGTATTTTGATTGATTTGGTTGTTTTTGTTTAGCGGCTTATGTAAACCCTACGTGCCATTTCAACGTTGAAATCTACGTATTTTGATTGATTTGGTTTGGTTGTTTTTGTTTAGTGGCTTATATAAACCCTACGTGCTATTCAACGTTGTAATCTACGTATTTTGATTGATTTGGTTGTTTTTGTTTAGCGGCTTATGTAAACCCTACGTGCCATTTCAACGTTGAAATCTACGTATTTTGATTGATTTGGTTTGGTTGTTTTTGTTTAGCGGCTTATATAAACCCTACGTGCTATTCAACGTTGAAATCTACGTATTTTGATTGATTTGGTTTGGTTGTTTTTGTTTAGCGGCTTATATAAATTCTACGTGCTATTCAACGTTGAAATCTACGTATTTTGATTGATTTCGTTTGGTTGTTTTTGTTTAGCGGCTTATGTAAACCCTACGTGCTATTCAATGTTGAGGCGATGCCGGAGTGCCCTGTCCTGGTAGCAGGCTTGGGAGGGATCTCTTTTATGGGAGATCGGTAGTTGTACATGCAGCATGTCTCCCTATCAACACCACCGATATTGTCTAATGAAAGAGCAGGGTCTATACTCTTTGGCTCCGGTGTCGTCACAGGAGTTGCCGGGACGAAGACGGACGCAACGTCAGACTGTCTTTGGGACTCCGGCACCAGATTTCTTCCCCACCACCAAGGTTTAATAAGTAGAAAAAGAAAAAGTAATTATAAGTAATAAAAAAGTGAACTAATCTCATTTGGCTTTAATTCGTAATTATGGATGCACATAAGGAATAAAAAGAAAGGATAAATAACGATATGGATGATATATCTACTGTATTATATTCCTGACTTCGAGAGAGACTGTAGGTAACCGGTTATGGTTATTACTGGTCTGTCATATGTTTTGATGGCACACTAAGACTCACTGTAACATATTTCAACTCTTAAAGGGTTTAATTTCTTGCTTTTTGTGGCTTTTGCCACAATAAACTCATTCCGGAGAGTGTGTTCTTTCGTTTTTTTACATTTATTTTATCCTTCTCTGTGGTCTTTCCTTAGTCATGTGCATACTATATGCTCCTCTATTTGATATCATCAATAAAATAATCAATGTCAATGTATTTATTTTATTCCATAATGAAAGAAAAAAATCATGACAAAAATGACAACGAATGAATGCAGTTCAGATTTTATTTTTTTTTATTTGTGTATTTAATATATACAGTAAGTGTGAGAATTTTAAAAGAATTTCGATGAATTATCAAAGAAGTGAAGAAAATCTGTACATTTAATTTGAAGATAAAACCAAAACAAAGTCTTTGCTTCTCGATTCCATGGGAATCTCTTAGAATTTCATGAGAATTCGAAGTTGAATAACATTTTTTTTTCATCAGATTTGAATATAAAAAAAATGGAAACATATAAAACATATAAAACAACAATGAAAAAGGGTGACAATTTGCTGCATAGTAAACTTGTCCATCAGACGGTTTTCAAACGTAAAGGATAGAAATATCTCCGAAAAGCATGCATAGAAGTAATCAATACTCGATTAACAAGAAATGTGCCTGGTTATGTTAAAATTTCGATGTCTATTCACATCGTCATCATAAAAATAACTGGAAGAGGTATTCTTAGAAATATGAAGGTACGGCGTCTCACATAGTTATTAACTGAATTTGTATCTGAAATTTTCAATGTATAATGTTCAATCTATAGGATTAATAATCATCACTCCATTAAGTATATTGTCAAGGAAGGCGATTATTATGGAAAATAAATATTTGTGCCAAATAAGTCTTTTTTTTGTTATGTTTTAAAAATCAAATTACGTACTCATTGATGTTCCTCTCATTAAAAATTCACACCATATATTCCCTCTTTATTCCCAAGAATTCCTGAAATCATCAATACAGGAATTGTAGGAAAAAGATGCTACAATTTTTCACAAGGCACGCATAGCAAGTAGCACTCTCCACAAACACAAACGGACTATGATAAGAAATTCTGCCAGTCACAACAACAAGAAGCAAATCTGTATTTTAGAAAACAAGCTAAATACGTTTTCACAATAGCAAATGGTCCAAGGTGGGTAGAAAAGACATAATCACTAATCTCTCCGGATTCAAACTATCGGACACTCAACTAGAAGCCATCAGCTTCGGTCTAAAATTTGCCACCGGATTACCGAAAAACGATACTACGGATTTCAAAATTAAAAACGATTCTGATTTCCCCAACAGATACATCCAAGGCCTAATCATATATATATATATATATATATATATATATATATATATATATATATATATATATATATATATATATATATATAAGACAAAAGGGAAACTTATCTTAGCCGACGCGTTTTTCTTTTGTCTTTATTCATATTGTCCCTTTACAGATATACTCCATGTGAAATTTTTACACACACACACATACACACACACACACACACACACACCACACACACACACACACACACACACACACGTTTGATTAAAAAGAACCGACAAGGTCTGTCTGTTTAAATTTTTCGTTGTATTTTTTCTAATTTTCGGGTAAGCTGTTCAGTATTGGTCTCGAAGTTCTAGATAAACTTAATAATGTTAAATATTTAATGGATCTTACACATATTCAGCAAATTTTAATCAATATATATATATATATATATATATATATATATATATATATATATATATATATATAAGATTATTACAAATGTAAAATTTGTCACTTAGCTGATTGATGTTATATTCGGCATCATTACTCCAGAGTTTTGTAAACGAACCTTTGTGCAATTGTTCGACGCACTCATCAGGAGATATCAGCAAGTATTGATTAAAATTTGGTAAATTTATGGCGGAATTGTGTTCGGGGATATAGTGTTTGTAGATGTAGCCAGTATGGACACAGAGATCAACACTGTAGGGTGACTGTCATTTTGTTACCTAAAGAGACCATGAGGCATATGGTCTGAAGAGGCGTAAAACTAACATATATATATATATATATATATATATATATATATATATATATATATATATATATATATATATATATATATAGCGAGAGTGCGTAATAAAAGTAAATCTCGACTTATTTTGTCTCAAATCGGAATTTAACGGAGATTACATTAGTTTTCAAGAGAATTGAACGTAAAATTTTACAATTAACACCGCGAAACTCATAGTACGGTTAAGATAAATGAACATTTAATTTTATTTATCACTGTAAATGCTCTATCCCTTGATGTTGATCACTGTAATGACAAAGGCTGCTTGCCTTAAAAACGTTATCTTCCATTTATACTCTGGTATATACATATCATATATATATATATATATATATATATATATATATATATATATATATATATATTTTGTTAGATATAATAGACAACGAATGTATATTATGTTTGATCATGAGCTGTTCTAAACTTCGTATGTTTGCTTTAATTTCGGGTGAAAATAAAGACAAAAATTGTCCAAAATTTGGATATTTTTTATTAAGTTATTCCTTGATCTAATTTTTGTCTGGACCGCTACAAATTATTTATAAATAAAGTATATAAATTTTTACAATTAAAATTTACAGAAAATGAAAACAATTATTGTAAAAACTCATTATTCGTTGAATTTTTGTTTTTATTAAGACAATGAATAATATCCATAATATATTTTATTCATAAACGGTATTAAAAACATTTCTAATTAAATAATTTCTTAGTTTCATTGCATTCTTTAGTTTACTATTCAGAGCAGATTTTCCCATTTGACAAAAAAATTAATGATTTATATTCTCCGAGGACTTGTCCTTATAACTAATATAAACATTAATCGAACCAAAAAAATATTTTTTCGAAATTTCATAAAATCAAATGAGTGGCGGTGGGTAACAGATATAGTAAAAAATATTTTTACCAAGATTTTCTGAAAAAAGATACGTTTCAAAAATAGTTTAATTAATTTACAAATAAGTTCTGAAAATTTAATGTGATTTTTTTCAATAATTTCCAAATCAATGTGTTTTTCACGACAGAAAGACGCTCAAATTTACTGTACTAATTTATTATCCTGCATTGACGCAAGAAAAACAAGATTTTTAATAAAAATTTCCAAGGTTCTAAAAAGGATAAAAAATTGACATAAGAACATCGCCCGATCTTTCAGCTTAATAATATCAAAATTTTGTTTTTATTACTTTTTTGTATATGTTTTCCATCATGTATCATTTATCCTCTTTTTTTTCTTTTTTTTTTCAGGGAATGAAATCATATTTAAATGTCGTCGTAAAAATAGGTATAAATTGTCCTAAAAATAGACATTTATTTTGTAGTTAAACACTAAAAATTATATATTTAGATTTATGACTATGTGTATATGTGTATTGTATGTGTGTTTACATGTATATCTAGGTATATGTATGCATGTATGTGTGTGTGTGTGTATATGTATATATATTTTTTCATTTATATGTGCTTATAGATACATTTAATCATTTATGTAGATGTCATATATATGCTTACCATATAGATTTTTATCATTATTATTTTTAATTATTTTTTTCATCTATTTTTTATATAATATAAATATATAATATTTATTCATCTATTATATTCATTTTTTTATATATATTATTTTATTATTATGATGATGCTGATGATGATAGTGTCACACATGCACATATATGTATTTATAGATGCACTTATTCATTTATATGGATGTCATGAATATGCTTACATTGTGTATTTTTACTTATTATATATATATATATATATATATATATATATATATATATATATATATGGGTTTTCCCATATATAATTCCCCCACCTTCCCCTTCTCCTAATACAATCTTCTTACTCCCACCACACTTCCCTCTCTTAATTTATGTCAACTCCCTAAAAAGATTTTTATGGTTATGTTAATTTTGCTAGAAATATGCTTTTTTTTTGTCAGGCTAATTTTGTATCATTTAATAAAATGTAGTCGGTCTGATGACTAAGGTATAGATATATATGCCTGCTGAAATAAACCGTTTTACATAAAGATTTTGATTGTTTTCTACTATGATTTATATTGCACTGTATATAAATTTATATATTGAGCTCTCCTCATGCATTTGACTTTTTAATATTTATATATTAAAAGGACCTCCTTGGAATAATCCCTATCACCTATGGATTTGGTATCATATATATATATATATATATATATATATATATATATATATATATATATATATATATATATATATATATATATATTTAATGATATTTATGATATGTTTAACGTTCTTTTTATAGATACAAGTATTTAAAAAATGCTCTGTTTTGTTTAAATACTTGTATCTATAAAAAGAACGTTAAACATATCATAAATGTCTTTAAATAAATTGTCGGACTTTGTCCAATTCAAATATATATATATATATATATATATATATATGAAGAAATATAGTCTTAAAGTGTGCTATATTTATGGGATAAAGTGCTCAATATCAGAGATAGAGCGTATGTAAATATAAAAGTGGACATGGAAGTCAGCACTTAGAGGCGACAGTCTGTTTCATGCTAGTGCATCGCAGACTAGTCGCCTGACGATTGCACTAGCATGAAACAGACTGTCGCCTCTAAGTGCTGACTTCCATGTCCACTTTTATATATATATATATATATATATATATATATATATATATATATATATATATATATATTCATGATATTGGAATTAAAATACCATTAGTGAATGATCATTTTCACCCGCTATTTTTTAAATTTAAAATTCACAGGATTTTTCAAACTGTTTATGGTGTCAGTTTGTTGAAGAGGTGAAAATGATCATTCGCTAATGGTATCTTAATTCCAATTGTATGAAATAATTTGCTCTGTTTAATGAAAATAAACATTGAGAGCTCTTTATGAATTAGTATTAACATTTAATATTTAAAATTCTATATTGTGTTAATAAGACTCGCTTGGATTATACCAACGGATTACTACCTGTATGTATATATGATATCTCTAGGCCATCGTCGCACGGCAGAAAGGAAAGGAATTTTAACGTTTTTCTCCAAACGAAATATGTCAGCGGCTCGGAGAACTCTATTCAATTTCCTTGAAGAGTAATGCTTAATAGCAGTAAGAGCCGTCGTTTTTTAAAACCTCCTTTCCCTAGAGAGCTCACCGGATTTTAGGGAGCATATATTATCATCCAAAGACTATATATAGCGAAAATAGATTGTTTATTTAAAAAAAATATGTCGACGAAGATAACTTATGGAAGATAGCTTTTTATTTTATATACATTGATGCACTTACTCACATAAAAGAATTCAAACATTTTTTTTAATTATATATATATTTTATATAGTGTTATTATATGTATAAAATATATATAGTAAATAAAATCAGTGCGATAAAGATGATATATCAACATTTTAAAAGCCAAAAATGACAAAATTATACGACAGAATTATTGCAGTAATATGTAACAAATTATTAACTAAATCTCTGACTCATTTTGTTTGATAAAAGGATACTAATGGCATGCAAGCATATTTTTCGGAGTTACTTCCAACTTAAGTTCAAAAGGATTGTTAGATTTGGTTTAGTGAAACATTTCTAAATTGCGTTTTCGGTTCATCTTTTAAAGATAGAGACTTAGCTTAATGCAAGGTCACAATAGATCGGCATTCATCTGCAACCGAAGGTTTTATGAATAGCCTGAAAGTCTAGCGACCAATCATGATTGAACTCAGAAGCAATGGTTTACGGAAACAGCTCTCTAACCATTGCACTACAGCAGGCACACTCTTCTTTTTTTATTTCGGTGATAAAAAACAAAGAAAGTATTCCTTCAATGTTTACACGTAGATAGACGGAAGCATTTTCAATTGGAAATTGATAATTCCTTGTTTATATTTTCTTTGAACTAACTTTCTTGTCCTTTATCTGAACAAGACGGGGATTAGTGAAATTTAGACAACAATTACCAGAGCAGAAGGGCTGTTAATTCCTTTTCGGATTCCAATGCTCGAGGCTGAATGCTTTCTGCTTATATAAGATGTAAGTGCGAACAATGATAACAATAGCATAGTGTCCGTCAAAAATGACGCCATTATTTACGATTGGATCATCATTTCTGCCTGGGGTGAAAATGTCACTCTCCGGCACTTCTGCCCTGGATAACTGTGCGCTGCGGGAAAGAATAACACACCTAAACGCACACGCACACAGGTTGTATTAAATTAAACCGACAAGATATGTCTATTTAATTTTGATTTTATTTTCGCAATTTATTGTTAAATAATTGCACAAATGAACGAACATTGTGGCTAAACAGTACAAAAAATATTCGAAAATTGGCAAAATCCCTCTGCAGATGAAATAAATTAAATTAAATTTAATATATATATATATATATATATATATATATATATATATATATATATATATGTATTATGCCTTTAAATTCCTTGAGGAACATAGAGCCGAAAGATATCGTTGCGATTTGTATAACACGCCAGTTTTTAAGTGAGTAGGTTGTTAACCTACTGCACACCCCCCTCCCAAGAATCAGGTTTTGAATTCAGAATTGTACTTCTCCTAGACCAGTTGCTATCCAAGGCTATAGAACCCAGTTTGTTCTGCTATTTACCCATATCTGGGAGAGAAGAAGAGGATTATATATATATATATATATATATATATATATATATATATATATATATATATATATATAGAGAGAGAGAGAGAGAGAGAGAGAGAAAGAGAGATAGATTGATTGATATATATATATATATATATATATATATATATATATATATATATATATTACGTAGAATAGAAATCTAAATTTACCTCATTCGAATAGCTATTTCAACCAACAAGTCCTATGTTGGCATTGTCAAATCAAGCTGCTGGTTGAAATAGTTATTCGAATGGGGTAAATTTTGATTTCTATTCTATGTAATTTATATGCTGCTATAATAAATACATTGAGCTATTTTTGTGGATCAGTTTTAGGATTCACTTGATTTATATACCAACGGATTATTATATATATATATATATATATATATATATATATATATATATATATATATATATATATATATATATATATATCATTGTTTTAAGGTATGCTATATTTATGGGTAAAAGTCTTCAATATCAGGGACAGAGCTCATGTAAATATAAAAGTAGACACCGAGGTAAACATCAAGAAGCGGCATCTATTTCATGCTTGAACGCAAATCTTCAGGCCATATATATATATATATATATATATATATATATATATATATATATGGTTTGAAAACTGCATATGTGTGTGTGTGTGTGTTAAGTGCCTATCTTGTCAAATCTATCGAAGTAGGAAAATACAAAAGAGAGGAAGAAACGCGAAGGAAAATGTCGCGGTGAAGTAAGAAACCTCGAAAAGAACGAAAACAAAAAATTGGCTTAGATGGAAATGGAAAAGGAATGAAGACGAAAGAAAATACACAGAAAGACTGGTTTGTTGACTTGAGAATTTTTTTTAAACCATTGATCTTTTTAAAGTGGGTGAAGCGTTAATATTTTACTTTTCAAATGTGATGCACATTCTGCGTAAAAGAGATGCTACGTTATTTCTATATAGATTGGATAATAATATAAAATGATTCCACCATCCAGTATTAGAAGTGTGGGTAGTTTTTGGTCTCAGGTCGTCTTAGTTAAAATAGGTCTTAACGTTCTTACTTGGGTCATTCTGAATTACAAAAATTAAGTTAAAACCAGCTCTACAAATCAAGGTAAATAATAATAATAATAATAATAATAATAATAATAATAATAATAATAATAATCCCGTTAAGAATGTTTTTACTTGTGGTTTAGAGGAATAACCACTGTGGAATGAGCACACACGAAAATCCATTTTTATAATGATGTTCACACTGTATAAGACGCAAAAGTCACTCGAGATAGAGAGTAAGAGGCACAGTTTATGCGGATATGTGAGGAAGATAACCGTTAACCCTAAACTTGAAAAGGTTAAGAGTTTAGTAATCAGGGAAGCATCCTCTTGGGAGTCGATTCCACAAGGCAGTCGTTCGTGGTAAGAAGTTGTTCAAGTAGAATTTACATATCACCAATGGAATACGAAGGAACGAGTGTGTTTCGCTACAGTGTGAGTGGCGTAGCGAGTCTTAGCCCTGAAAGTTAGAACTGGTGGGACTAAGCAATATGCAACCTATATGTGAGTCATGGAGCATTAAAATGTTAAACAAAGAACGTATTTACTGCAGTTAATTGAATTTGTCTTGCCGCTTCAAAATTAACACAAGGAAATAGCTTTTATAGTTTTGGGCTTGTAAAACTTAAAAGCTTCAGTTGATTTCAATTTAGCAAGAAAGACATTAATAAAAAAAAAGTTTTACCGATAAAGATTCGCAAAACACTGAAATTATCAAAGGGACTCTAATCTGTAAAATATCACAAGGGTTTTGTTAGTTAAACCATTTTATAGAAGGAAAAATAAATTTGGACCTTTTGTTTCTGATATAGGGTTTAATCTTCGCCACAAGGCTTATATTTGTGATAGTTTTTTTACCGTAAGGTTCATCATGCACAAGGCCTGGGAACCACTCGAGGGAGAGGATTACATTACTAGGGAGTCTATGTGGATAGGAGAGGAAGATAACGGTTAACCCTAGATTTGAACAGGTTAAGATTATAGTGATTGGGGAAACATCCACTTGGGAGTGGTTTTCACAGAGCAGTGGTTCGCGGGAAGAAGCTGTTCGAGTGGAACTTAATTCTCACCGATTGAATACAGAGAGGATGTGGGTGGTTTGCTACAATGTGAGTGGAATGGCGGGTGCTAGACGTAAAGGTTAGAACTGACGGGACCAAGGAATGTAGTTTGTCCGAGCAATAGAAAAATATGATGACCTGATTTAATGATATAAATAATTCTAAAAGTCGAAATACCGACGGACTAATCACGAAAAATTAATAAGCAAGTAATTTAACTTTTCTGAAACGGCTTTTATATTTTGCTTATTTTTGGTGCTCAAAAGAAAAGTGTCCCTAGTTGATCCAATTCAAATCAAAAGAAGGTCTTCTTTTGTTTTTTGTTTTTTTTAAATCATTCCGACCCAAGCAAGTCGATGAAACCACTAAGACGCAAGAGTTACTGAGAGTGAAAGAATCTGTGAAAAAATTCATTATTAAGGAGAGAGTGGGCATAAAAGAAAGGGATTCAAGAAGGCGGCGAGTTACATTGCATTTCAATTTTTGAAGGTCAAAGTTGACTGGAAAGCAAGAAACCGGAAGAAAGTTCCAGAAGCGAGAAGTGCAATAAAAATAATTAGCATAGAACTTATGTTTACATCTAACAGTTTCAACCGTAAAACAATGGGACCTAACTGCCAATCAGCGCTTAAATTCGTAAAGTCGAGGTAGCAAAAAAGGAAAATCTAATCATGGAATATTTATAGAAAAGACACAGGGAAGAAGATACGCTACAGTGGTTAGAAATTGACTGAAATCGAGATGCCAAAATGCAAGATTAGAGCCAATAACATCGCGCATAACGTTCGGTTAGGAACGAAAGAATATTTGAGTGAGTAAGGGAGAGTGTCGAAGAAATCCGAGCGCATCAATTCCAAGACGGTCTCAACAGTTTTGAATGTCTTAGACGTCACTCCAACGATTTTTGAAAAACATGTATCAGCCTGTTTTGGTACAAGATGGGGCAACAGCTCATATAACAAGGCTCACAATTCAGCTTCTCAAGGCAAATTTTGGAGAAAAGAATAATTTCTCACGCTTGCGTCATAAACTGGCCACTATGGTACCCGGATCTGAGAAGCCTTTTGCGGCTACCTCAAAGAAAAGTTTTACGTCAACAAGCCTCAGACTCCACCAACAACTGAAGGACAACGTTCAGAGAGACATCAAAGCACTAGAGAACCCGAAACACTGAAGGGTGTGATAGAAAATGCCCTAGAAAGGACACATTTGTGCGAAGCAGACAATGTACTCCACTTTAAAGATGTCATCTTTCTCAACGAGTGTCAAATTATTTCACATATCTACTCTATAGAATAACATCGTACTTTGAATTAAAGTTAAAAATAAAGGAGTTATTCAATTTTGAAATCCTTTCAACTGGCATCGATCGAAAAGTCCAACTAAAGAAAAATTGTGCCTTTGACACGAATCGAAGCAGCATCCCTGATGGGAAAAAAAGTTCGATTCCTCTCGCAAGCACAATTTCCGTTAGTAGGACTTTTGAATTTAGGCTAGTTGTTATTGATTTCACAGTTTAATAATAATATAAAAAAATAAACATGGATAGCAACTGAAACCCGTGTACACACTATATATATATATAGTTGGATTGCTTTTTATATATATATATATATATATATATATATATATATATATATATATATATATATATATATATATATATATATATAGATGGATTGATTTTATATATATATATATGGATTGATTTTATATATATATCTATATATATATACATGGATTGATTTTATATATATATAAAAATATATATATATATATATATAGCTGGTTTGACTTTATGTATATATATATATATATATATATATATATATATATATATATATATATATACATAAAATCAATCCAGCTATATATATATATATATATATATATATATATATAAAATCAATCCATGTATATATATATAGATATATATATAAAATCAATCCATATATATATATATATATAATCAATCCATCTATATGTATATATATTTATATATATATATTTATATATATTTATTTATATATATATATATATATATATATATATATATATATATATATATATATATATATATATATATATATATATATATATATATATATATATGTGTGTGTGTGTGTATAGGTGGGTTGATTGTGAGTTTGTGACTTTGAGTTTCACGATCTCTGCGACAGTCAAAGTTTGTCTGACGATCGCAGAGAGCGTGAAACTCAGGGTCACAAATTCACATTAATCCGACTAAATATGTTATCTCTATCACTGATATTGAGAGTTTTCCATTAAGTACCGCACATATATAATATATAAATAATTAATATATATATATAAAAATTGCACACATATATATATATATATATATATATATATATATATATATATATATATATATATATATATATATATATATATATACATACACATTTTACATATATATAAATATGTGTGTGTGTGTGTGTGTGTGTATGATGAAACAGCAGTTTGTTAAAGATGTATCCTCATCAAATATATACAGTGTTTACAGATAAATTTTATACATTGATTTTAATAATTAATTTAAAGCATGCGCAGTGCTGGAAGTGGCACTTGTAATTTGGTTTAAAATTGATTTTGGTTAAAATTGGCTTTGGTTTAAATTGGCTTTGGTTAAAATTGGCTTTGGTTAAAATTGATTTTGGTTAAAATTGACTTTGGTTAAAATTGGCTTTGGTTTAAATTGACAATCTTGTGCCAATGTAAAGATGAATCGGGCAGTAAAGATGGAGGAAAAATACAATCATGAAACATCATTAAAGGTTGCTAAATTCAGGATGTCGGTGAAATTTTAGCTTATTTTTTTTTAAAAATAATTGCTTCATGCAGTGAAACAACCTTTTAACCCTTAAACGACAGGAAAATGTTTGCATAAACGTTTCCGCCAAAAAACGATAAAGCAAAAAAGAAAAAAAATACAAAATACAAAAAGCAAAAACAAAAAATAAAATAAAAATAAAACAGCCCCCCCCCCAAATGATAATAAGCATTTATTCAAAGGTTAGTTTTAATGATTATTTTCGATTTAATTATTTACAAAAATTACGAAAATTGTATTTCAATTTTTAAATTATAGAAATAAATAAAAAAAGCAAACAAAACAACTATTAAGTTGCTAAATGTCATTTCTTTTTAACAGTATGATATATTTTTAATTAGTTCACCCCCAAGCAAGGTGATAATGCCACTAAGACGCAACAGGTTACTGGGAATGAAAAGACTTTAGAAGGAACCGGAAACCCAATCCTAAACAAGGTACACCTTTTTAAAAGACCGGGGGGGAGTGTGAACCGGACGATAGGCAAATCTATCTACTCCTACTGAGAAAAAAAAAAGAAATAAAGAATTAGTGAATAAAATTTAGGAGTTCAAGCGGTGACGTTTCCCTGAAGTATTCCATGTACAATGGAGTTGTGTATTCTTTGCATCAATTTCCATCATTTTCATCTCTTTTCTCTTCAAGAAGTATGCATGCGTATATAACACTGTCTTTGTCGTGTTCTTCCAGATTTTTTTACAAGCAAATCCTACAGGATATATCATAGCTTCATGAATCCTAGAGTTGCTAATTAATCATTTAGACTCGGATCATGGATGAATGATGCCCATATCGTTGGGAAAATTTTAAATCATCAGTTGATGATAGCCGCTGATCTCCAGTGAACTATTAGTTGACGGTGGCCGCCGTTTAAGGACTGACTTGATTATGGTAATTTTGTGTTTACGTTAAGACGAACCGAAGAGCAGAGATAAAGGACAAAATACGCCCAATTAAAATCCGCGAACGGTTGGTAAATCCAGAAAATCGGGTAAATATAACGTGATAAAAAAATAGTTGAGCCATGAAAGGAATGCAATTTTTTAAAAACGTATATAATATTTGGCTTGGAGAATTTAACACTCAATGGATGGCGAAATAGGGATCAGAAGGCATAGTAGGGGAACAAATATTTCTTCGAGCTACAACGATAGGAAGTAATGAAAGAAGAAGGAGGAGGTCGGGCTAATAAGTCGGGTATACTTAACATCAGGAAGAGGCAGCTGAAGTTTCTGCGACACATAATGAGGAAGGAGGGTCTGGAGAATCTGATACTCACGGGTCGAATAGAGGAAAAGAGAGACAAGAAAAAACGACGCGTGACATACCTAGCAGGCTTAAGCAAGTGGATGACAACGTGGTCTGGGGGGAAGAAGCAGAGGGAAGCACCTTGCTGAGAGCTGCAAGGAATAGAAGGAGGTGGAGAGCCATGATCGCCTACGTCCTGAAAGGACATGGCACATAAAAAGAAGAAAGAATTAAAAATATTGGACGAGTTAAGTACATTAAAGGCGTTGGTTAGATTGAAGTTTGTAAACTCAAGTCACAAGGATTGTAACGCGAGTGGGGACAGTAAGTAAATGCGTGGGTAGTTGAATCGGGAAGGACGTAGAAGGGTTTGCCTTAATCTTATTTTTTTAAAAACTTTTTTTTTTAAGCGTATCACCCCAAGCAAGGCTGGAGGCCACTATCACGCAAGGGGCTATAGAAGGGTGGGAGGAAGAGCAGATAGGAGTGGTAAAGGAGAGGATGTGGAGAAAGAGAAAGACAGTGGGTCGATCAAGGCAAGGAGGTTACAGAAGATTTGGAGCGAGAGCAGATAGGAATGAAAGATGAAAGGATGTGGAGAAGGGAAGTGGATAGATCAAGTCAACTGGAGATGTCGATTGACGCTACCCTTAAACCGTTGGAGATTGTATTTGTCAGGGAAACAGTAATAGGGAAGGGAGTTCCATAGGCGAGATGTGCGAGACATGAAGCTATTGGAGTAGAAGAGACGTCTACATCTCACAGTTTCAACGGTGTAGGGGTGGGAACGGGATGCCAGCCTCGTAGGACGTTTAAATTCACGAGGCCCAGGGACGAGCGAAAGCAGCTCCTCGGAGCAATTAGCGTGAAAGTACTTTTCACCCAATACAAGGACCAAGAACAACTAAAGGTAGAGAGTTACTGTGTGGCCATGCATTAGCGTAAGAAAGGACATAAAGCGACGTTCTTGAGGCTGTGCAGGAAAGAAAACAGCTTACTCTAGACTTGAAGAGGTCAAGATTTAATTAGTGAATAACTTTTAAGAGTTTAGTCGGACACTTTAGAAGTATAGTATGGAAGTAGGTTTCAGAAGGAACCGGAAACCCAATCATAAACAGGAAACAAGGGAATAAATCTCTACTCCTGTTAAAAAAACTGAGGAGGTGTGTAGACCGGGTGATAGGTGAGACTCGCGTTAATATAACTTAAAACAATTGCGAGTTGACATTCATTCTGTAGAGTAGTGATGTTTGTATAAAAATAGAGAGCTCTGTAAAAACGTTTATCTTAATGAAACATCTTAGGCTTCTTACGTCAGCTCCGTATCCTTTCTTATCCGTCAACGTCTCAGATGAGTGACAAGCTTCGGGCAACAGAAGCCGGTTTGTCGTTATGCGGCTTGTGGAGGTGCGTCCGCTTGTCTGTTTTTAATGAGCAGGACATTGGTATGGCCTCACAACGAAGGTAAGAACGAAGTTAACTGAAAAAATTTCGAAATTTTCTCCTGATAAACAGCCGCGCAGTAAAGCCTATTGAATGGCAAATTGAGATAATTTTAAAGATTAAAAGTCGTGAGGTAAAAGAAAGAATATATATATGGGTGGGTAATATATACACGATTTTATATCATATATATAATACAAGACTCTCCCAACGGATTTAGTTCTCTAGGTTCACTGTCGTGCTTATGAAAAAATAAATACGCAAAAATTCGCTTCTCTCTCTGCCGGGTGCCGATAGCCTAGGGATTATAATCTTCGGCTGACGCCAAATCGGTCGGGTTTCGATCCCCGCTTAAAGCAATCGGATGTCTAGCGACACTGATGATCCGAGAAACTATATATATATATATATATATATATATATATATATATATATATATATATATATATATATATATATATATATATATATATATATATATATATCATTGATAAATAAAGGGTTAATGATATAATAATTATCTATGACCGAGTAAAAGTTTCGCAATGTTAACGCTTCTCAGAGTCTGATTAGAATAATTCTATTATTGACAGAGTAATTTTTTAAAACGCTTATTAAATACACACAGCTTTCAAATTTTCTATTTTCTATACAGAAAATTGTTATACACGTGACAATTTTGTTATAACTTAAAACATAAATATCACGTTTTTTATTTTACTTTTTATAAATGCATATATACCATTCCTATCTGCTCTCGCTCCAAATAACCTCCTTGCCTTGATCGATCCACTGTCTTTCTCTTTCTCCACATCCTCTCCTTTACCACTCCTATCTGCTCTTCCTCCAACCCTTCTATAACCCCTTGCGTGATAGTGGCCTCCAGATTTGCTTGGGGTGATACGCTTAAAAAAAAAAAAAAATATATATGTATTAGTTTATTTTCCTAACACCTGTATGCATATATTGCCTTGAGATGAACTGCTATCAAGATTACCTCTTACTGGGTGTCTTGCTATTTCATTTTTAGTTTATTTTTGCCAATATTAGCAGATGCCAAATCTATCTATCTATCTATCTATCTATCTATGTCTTTTCGGTTTGTTCATCTATCTATTTATCTTTCTGCGTTTAATTTTAGTGCTTTCGTTATAAACATGATTTTAAGCGGTCCATCTGAGCAATGGTGAGAGTAAAAATCATTCAGGCTTTCAGTAATGTTACCAACATTCATACACTGGCTACCATCTTCAAAGTTCATTCAAGAACCATCAAGAGAACGGTGAATATGTTTAAAAAAAGAGTGAACTGTAGAGAGAAAAACGGGATCAGGAAGTCACAACAGAAAACGGGATCATCATTTCAATTTAGAGCTAAATACATTCTTATTGTTCAAAGGAGAGTCCAATAGGGTTATAAAAACCTCGGAAAATTCCAGTAAGATATCTTTAATCATTTCTAAGATACAACGGTTCAAAGGTTAATCTAACAATTGGACAATTTTGCTGTTACACACGATATATATATATATATATATATATATATATATATATATATATATATATATATATATATATATATATATATATAAGTGAACATAGAAATCAACACTTAGAGTCGACAGTCTGTTTCATGTTAGATGCAATCGCCAGGCAATTACACACGCTCTATCTCTGATATTGAGCACTTTATCCCATAAATATAGCACACTTTAAGACTATATTTCTTTATATATATATATATATATATATATATATATATATATATATATATATATATATATATATATATATATATATATAAAATACAATTAATAAACGTACGTACACATCTCTCTATATAACACAAATTATACACATGTGCGTGGAGACATGTGCACGTACACATGTATATATATGGCATTTTTTTGCAACGGCGATAAAGTATATTTTTTCATTGGGCACTTCGACGTTGTGTAATGGTTAGCAAGCTTGTCTTACTAAATCAATTACGACTAAGTAGTGAGTTCGAACCGCACTGAGTGCTCGACTATTTCGGCCCCTTGCCACATCTTTGTGTTCCATTCGGTAGTGACGTGGGCCCACTGAAAAATACCGAAATAAAAATATTTTTTTGTTATTAGGCTTGTGTTGAGAGCTGTGTCTTGTGGTATTATTACTGCTGTATTGCTAACCAGTTAGACGAACGCCTACACAATGAGTCACCTCTAGTCGCCCACGCAGGCATGGATTTAATTCTTCGCCTTGTTTACGGAGATGGTTTACTTAAATATCTACAAAACCTCTGCAACGTGCGTAGAAGAATATATATGTATCTATTGCCAAATGGAGGTAGCCGCTCATGATAAGCTTCCCGTGAATATTAGTTACATGAATTTGGAAAAGAAACTACCTAGGAGTAGCTCCAACGTGGGTGGTGGCGTCTAATCGTGTTTACCGACAAGCTATCGTTGACCAAACGAGAACTTTCATTTGCGAAAAAAAGGAAACGTTGTTCGAGCTTTTCAGTTTTAGAATATTTAGGTGTTGTTCATCATCATTAATAATAATAATAATAATAATATATATATATATATATATATATATATATATATATATATATATATATATATATATTATAAATTAATTGATTTAAAATATGGTATTTTCGCTACACAGTGATAACCATTTTTCAGAAATGGAAGCTAAAGCCCCTGAATTTAATTTTGTTATTAAACCAAAGACATTCAAAATTCGCTTGACGAGGAAATGGAACTAATGTCTTTGGTTTAATAACAAAATTAAATTCAGGGGCTTTAGTTTCCATTTCTGAAACATGGTTATCACTGTGTAGCGAAAAAACAATATTTTAAATCAATTAATTTATAATATTAATGCTCTGTAAATTTACATTGAGCACTATTGTGTAAAAATAAAAATATCTATAAGAACACCGGATTTTATATCTTACTGTTCTTTCTTTTTATTATATATATATATATATATATATATATATATATATATATATATATATATATATATATATATATATATAAGGGATGGTCGGCTGCTAAGGCGACTAGCCAATCCCTATTGCAGACGCCTGCTCAAGCACATTTGTTTTTGTTCAACGCAGTGCCTATCTTTGGTTTATACTGCAACTATACTGCGTCAATGTTAGTTCCAGTATCTGGGAGCGAGCGTATTTTCTGATTTGATCAACAGTCAAGCGAATTTTGGTGTCAAAAAAAGTTCCAAAATTTGCTTGAAAATGAAACAGAAATAGGTACTTAATTTAATTTCTATAATTGAATTGGAAGTCTTTAGCTTCTGTTTTTGAAACATGGTAATTCCTGTGTAGCGATGGAATCATATTTAAAAAAAATAATTATAATCTAGGCTCTACTTGTGCACTGAGCACTGTTTTTTTTAAAAATAAAGACAAAAATACTAAAGAACTTCGGATCATCAATCTAACGGTTCTTTTCTATTTTATCAATATATTTGCACACACACACACACGCACACACATACATATATATTAAAAAATTGAAACCAACCCTTAATAAAATTAATTATAAATACTGCACAAATGTTTTAAAATGTTTACAGTAAATTGTTTTAAAATATCTAGGTTTTAACTAATAGTTTTAAATAAAATATACATAGACATCTTAATAACTTAGTTACCTCCCTTGACGTTACTGCACGCGTATGCGTACATCATAAATTTAAAGATCGTATAGCACATAATTTAAGTGTTTTTCACTTCACAAATAAAAACAAAATCATTTTCAGATAAGCACAACAAATTTGTCTTAGATAAAACAAGACTCCGAAGATAACATGTCGAAAGTACTCAAAATATTCAAACATATATTTAAAAAAAAATAATAATTTGAATTCATAATTTCACCGTCTGCTTTCCTTCATGCACATGTGTAATCACATCAACATATACACCACATTAGTCTAATGAAGTCCTAAATATATGATATACGTAAAGACAGAAATCAATAAAAGACACGTTTATCTGACGTATATTAAGGCAAAAATTATTAAGGAAGTTATAAAAAATAAAAAAAAAAACTCCAGAAAAACAAAAAGAAAAACAATTAATTGAGAAAATTACATGTGCGCGATACTTTTGCGTTATCATATATATATATATATATATATATATATATATATATATATATATATATATATATAGATAGATAGATAGATATTGGTCACATATGATCATTCTCAAATAATTTTCTCTTCAGATTAACTTTAAATAAATTAAGAAAAAATAATATAAGCAACTAACTTCACACACACACACACACACACACACACACACACACACACACACATATATATATATATATATAATAAAAAAGTTAATGGTCAGATTGTAAACTGGAAAATTTAAAAAAAAGCAAAACCTTACAACAATCATAGCAACATTTGAAACCTTTGTCAACAAGAAAAGTTAGAAGACCGAAATCCGCTCGTACGCCTGACCACGAAGAACACATTCTACAGGCTGTCGGAGAAGATCCTCCTAATAAGACGCAAGTTGTCCACGGATGATGGGGCTCCAGTATATTTTAGTCACATTGTCCGTGATGCACAGGCTGATATTTATCATGAAAGATGGATAGGTACGGGACTACCAGTTCCATAGCCTGTACAATCCCCCGACCTCAGTTCTTTGTATTTTTATCTGTTTGGCCACATAAAACAACTGGTTTATTCATCAGACCTTGATAATAGAGATGCTTCATCAACGTGCCATGGGGACCTGCAAAATCATTCGACACCGTGTGGGAGTATTTGAAAGGGTCCGCCAGTTAATGATCCGACGAGTACATGCGTGTGTAGAAGCAAGCGGAGGACATTTGTAATATTTGTTATGAGTTACTATGTTGAGGTACAGCGTTGGCCCGTTGAACATATGTTTATATGGACTTTTGTCCTTTTTCTGGTGTGAGGAACCCGTCCCCACAATTTGTAAAAATATTTTTGACACACCCTATATATATATATATATATATATATATATATATATATATATATACTGAACAATAAAAAATATTAAAAAATTAAAATCTTCAGACACACTGGGTTGTATATTAATATTCTTTTGTTTTTATTATTATTTCATTTAGATTCCTCAACTAGTTTCGGTCAACATGGCCATCATCAGGAGAAAAAAAACTACGGAAATGAATGTCTTGATGGAGAAAATGAACTTTTGTCTGTAGTTTTCATTTATTTTTTTATTTTTTTAACATGAATTTTGGTCAGTACTTGTATTGGTCAAACAGTCTCTTTTAAGTTGTTTTTTGAGATAAGAGCTGGATGAATTCATGCACCTCTGAATTTCCTTGGTCATTTTGACAGTTTTATTGGTTCCTGGAAAGAGGATGTGTCTCTGTTAAGTGTGTGTGTGTTATTTGGTTCTTAAGGAGTGAGTGAGTATGATGTGTGTAAGCGTGTATATTCGTGTGGGTGTGTGTATAAGTGTGAGACCTCAACACCTCCGTAATCATGTCTGTCTTGTGTGAGTCAGAAATATGGGTAGGTCCTGATTTCTGGGGTTATATATTAATACTATCTATATTGTTAAATTTGTGATTAAGCCTGTCTAGATATTGCGTTTTTAAACGTTGTATCCACTTATTTTCATGTAACTAAAATCTTTCTAATGTTATCTGCTCTGGACTTTTCTATTCTCTCAATTATAGTGAATTTGGCATGGGTTTTAAAATCGTATTTTTGTAGGCGGAAATGTTGTTCTACAGGTAATAATCTTTCATGGGGAGTCGACTAACACACACACACACACACACACACACACACACACACACACACATATATATATATATATATATAAACAGATCAGTGAACTAAAAAATTGTCTAGCTGAAAGGGAAGGTGAGGTCTGTTCAGTTTTACATCCGATTCCATCGTCTCTTCTTGGATAACTGTGTTGTTCCCAAGTGAGAAGAAAGAATTAAAGAAAATACCGCTTCAAATAGTATCTGAATCCTTTTGCCACGCTTTATCTTTACAGGTGTCAGAATAGACCAAAAGTGGAATATTGCTGTCAAATTTGGGCTGGAGCTGACCAATCTTCACTTACCAGTTTTGACAGATTTCAAGCTCGTATTTCAGTGATTCTCAACGGGCGACTTTAGGCCGACAAGTGGGTCTGATAAATTTTAAAAATGGGCCTGGAGTTGGCCCAAGAAAAAAATAAGCGGCTTTTGAAATTCTTTTTAGTTTTCCTTTTTTTTAAATATAAAAATTGTGTGAACTTCTGTTCATAATATCTGTTACTAAAAGATATATAACAATTTAGTAGTGTACAAATCAGTGCTTGACGATTTTATATATATATATATATATATATATATATATATATATATATATATATATATATATATATATATATATATCAGAAAAAAGAGAAGTATAAGAAGTCAGTTGCTGACATCCACTTACGAGTCGATGGACGCGACTGTCTACGAAACTCTGGAGTCGGTTATGCTGGAGGTAACATCAATCAGCTAAGTAAAAACCTTTTACTTATATTAATTCTCTCTCTCTCTCTCTCTCTCTCTCTCTCTCTCTCTATATATATATATATATATATATATATATGATGCGGAGGGGATGAATTGGTTACACCAAAGATGGCGAACCTTTATAATCGATAATTTAAAACTTTTCCTAAACATAAATGGGTCACCTATATACTTATTGATATTTTTTAAAATGAAAAACTTGTTGCTTCACCTTAGTTGCTAATGTAATTCGAGATTCATATTTTGTCGTCTTCAGCTTAACCCATGCAACACTCATATTCATACAAAAACTATTCATGGGGGTTGATTTTATATAGTTCCTGGCGAGCCATATTGCATGACGTCATTTCACTAAAAAAGTTGATGGTGGGTCAGTTCATGACCCGCGTGTCAGTGGTTTGCCATCTCTGGGCTAGTCTATATACCCCAACACATATTTACAAAAAACATTAAATTTAAGATATTAAAATTACAGCGTCCTTTCTCCTTTCTTGCACATAAATAGTATCATAGTTTTTTCTTCTATTATTTTTTACTGAGGAAGTTCCATTTCGTTTACCGATGTTTATCAACGAAAAAATGTCCACACACCATTCAACATTAACTACCCGGTCCACCCAACACCAAACTGCTATCAACAACCACTATTGTTTCACTTAGATACTTTATGTATATTTTGTAAGTACATTTTACTTCTCAAAAAATGGAAAATAGGAAGTGACGTTTTACATCCGGGCTTGCCTACAAACAGGATCGTTCATAACCATTTTCAACCCTCACCCGTAGATGTACAGTTAAAATGCACTGAAACCAAGTTGCATCTTTGTTGTGAGTAAAATGGTCTTGTCTGTATGATAAAATTATAATAAATAAATAATATATAAGTATATATATATATATATATATATATATATATATATATATATATATATATATATATATATATATGCATCTAGCATGAAACAGACTGCCGCCTCTAAGTGTTGACTTCTATGTTCACTTTTATATTTAGATACGCTCTGTCTCTGATATTAGCCACTTTATCCTATAAATATAGCACATCTTAAGACTATATATATATATATATATATATATATATATATATATATATATATATATATATATATATATATATATATATATATATATATAGTAAAGGTAATAAATCCGTTGGTATATAATCCAAGTGGATCTTAGTAATATAAAATATAATAACTGATCCACAAAAGGAGTTCAATGTATTTATTATACAGGGCAAATAAATAGTAGTAAACCCCAAAATTCAAAATTACCTCATATAGGGTACAGACCTATTTTAACCGACGAAAACTTCGTCAGTCTTATTCAACGAAGTTTTCGTCGGTTGAAATAGGTCTATACCACATAGATGGTTATTTTGAATTTTTTTGAGTTATCTTGAGTTTACTATCATATATATATATATATATATATATATATATATATATATATATATATATATATATATATATACTTACAGATATATATATGTAAACATTTATATTTATATATACATTTATATACAGTTGTGGACAGAATTATTCATCCCCACTTCTATAATTACGAATAAAGCTCTAATACCTCAACTTTCCATGGAAACTTCATGTATACTTTTTCACAAATAATGAAATAATGGATTTGAAAGAATATGCAATCATACCCACAACATTATTTTAATGTCAAACAATAATACAAAAATACAACAAAAAAAAAAAATTAACATAGGAAAAACCATTGGCACGCTTGCCTCAATAATCATTTGTGTAACCTTTATTCTTGGTTATTGCCTTTAAACATATTTGATAGTTCCTAACAAGATCACTACACACACCGATAGGTATTTTGCTTCAGTTTTCCTTGGCGATAACTTCTAGTTCTTCAAAATTCAAAGAACTTCTTTCTCTTACTTTTTCTACAAATATACCCATAAATTTTCAAAGGGGTTTAGGTCAGGACTTTGTGCAGGGTACACCAAAACCTTACATTTGCTGTCGACTAAGTACTTTATAATAATCTATACCGTGTGTTTCAGGTCATTGTCATGTTGGAAAATCCAGTGATGCTCCAAAGACAGCTTTCTGCACTTTGTTTTATATTATTTTCAAGAATAACCAAATACTGTTCTTTATCCATTATACACTGTACTGTCACTTGTTCTCTTGGTCCAGAAGCAGCAAAACATCTCCAGAGAAGAATGCTTCCACCACCGTGCTTAATTGTAGGGAGTGTATTTTTTTTGGTTTGTGAGCTTCATTGAGCTTCATTGAGCTTCATTCCATACATAATGGGAATTCATATGACCAAATAATTCTAGTTTGGTTTCATTGTTCCAATATTTACTTCCATGTTCTAGATGGCTTCTAGCATAAGCTAATCTGCATGTTAGGTGTTTAATCTTAAGCAAGGGAGTTTTTCTTGGGCGACATGATCGAAGTTCTGAACGATGAATTTATCTAGTGACTGTCTTCATCGATATATTCAACCCTGATGTCATTACATCTTTGACAATGTCCTTTGTTGTTAAGTGAAGATTCTTTTCTGCCAGTCCTTAAATTAATCTCAACACAATGAGTCACGTTGTACGTCTTGATAATGCTAGGAATTGTAGTTCTAGGAACATTTAAACGCTTGGAAAATGTTGTATATCCATCACCTTGTTTGTACGCAACAACTAACTTCATTCGGAGCTTGTCAAATTCAGCCATCTTTACCATGGTTGCAGAATGAATGTGTTATCTTCATATTGTCTTCTTTATTACTTTTTAGAATGTTAGAAAATCATTTAATTTTCAAAGAGTGTATTAAATGTCAAATTAAGCAAAAAACAAAAAAAAAACAAACAAACCATAGAGCAATATTCTTTCATAATTTCCATAATGGAAGCGAATAATTTTCGTCTGCACCAATGTTTAGAAAAATCTGTGACTATGAATATAATATGAATAGAACGAAACTTCTAAAAAATTCTCGAATTATTCAAAACTAAATACAGAAAACTAAAGTACTTGCAAATATTCGCATTACTTTAGAAATATTAAAATATTCAGTAGGGGCCAATGTTTCTGCTCACAACTATATATATATATATATATATATATATATATATATATATATATATATATGTATATATACATATGTATATATATATATGTATATATATATATATGTATATGTATGTATATATATATATATATATATATATATATATATATATATATATATATATATATATCACTTTATGCTTATGTTTATATTTTTTCATATATTTTTTATTACATCAAACGTTGTATAGCGAGTACTTCGTATTGAAATAGACTAGAGACCTCCACGTTTTTGGCATATATTTTTGATACCTAAGGTTTAAAATTAAATTTTAAAAATGAAAAATCTTTCGTGAATATTTCATTTTAGCTTTAATTGAAAGTTTAATAATTAAATTTATTATTTCCATTAAGTAAAATATTCTGGTGTATTTCAGATAGAAATTATTTATATTGGAATGTCAAATTTAATTTTGATTTCTTAAAAGTTTCTTAAAAGCGGCCATTTTCTTAATTTTAAGAAATTTGTAAACAAAACAAGTTTTTCTATTTTAAAATTCATTAGAAAAATAAATATATATTTTTGACACGTTATTTTAGTAAAAAAATTTTAGTAAAATTAGAAAATTTAAAGTTAAATTAAACTGATTTGAAATAAATATTACTTACTTATAGCATAAAAAAAATATACAACCAATTATTAACGATTGGTGTTGTTAATCTGATCCAACGTTTGATGGATTGCTGATAGACGAGGCGATGACAGCTACTATGGATGGCCCAATTGTCAAAATTCTAAGTGAACGCATATTTTTGGTTTTTAACTACCTAGTAATTTTTACAAATGAACATATTTTCCGCAATTATTTAATATTTTATTGTCTTTTATTTACCTTTCGAAGATGTAAAAATAAAAAAATTTAAATACTATAAAATTTTCTTCAATTAATTTTATAATTTAATAACAAATGAAATACCATGATTACTCAATTGAAGTATGTCCCACACTAATGTAGATACATAAAATAAAAATATTTAGCGAAATAGTAATTGAAAAAAGTAAAACTTAGTTTAAGCTTTAAACTTTTAAAGTTGGAAAGAAATTTTGAAAACCTATTGAAACGTAACTGAAGCGACATAATAAAGGGACAAAACTTTTAGATCATAATAATGGCAATTTCAGTCTACAGTACATGAAAATAATGAACGTATCAAGTAAAAAAATACAAAATAAAAAATTATTTTAAAAATAAAATAGCACAATTAAGTTGATTAATCTTTTCAATTTTGGATTTGTAAATTTTGTTTCCACTTAATTACTATATCACATCCAGGAAATAGCCTAATACAGAGTTTTACACGATTTTAAACTATTATAAATTTTTATAATTAAAATTTAAAAAAAAATGAAAATTCTTGTAAAACTTCATTATTCATCAGAAATTTTTTTATTTCTTCAGACAATAATGTCCTTATTTACAAAAGCAATTAATAGCTTTTCTAATTAAGTAATGTCATAGTTTTATTCGGTTCATTATTTTTCAGAGCAGATTTCCAGTTAGATAGCTCAAATTTGAAAAAAAAAGTAGGTGATTTACAAGCTCCAAAGACTCCTACTTTTAACAAAAATAATTTCAGGAAATAGAAAGGTTTTGTGCTAAATTTCATAAAATTAAGTAAGTGGGTGGGGGGTAACATATTTAAAAAAAAAGATTTTTCACCAAAATTTTCTAGAAAAAAATATTTCATAAATAATTTCAATCCTTTGTGAATAAGTCCTGAAAATTTCATTAAAATCGGACAATTACTTGATTTTTATAAGAATTTCCAAATCAATGTGTTTTCAACGGAAAAAAACAATGTTATTTTCTGCCACCGCGATGACGTAAACAAAAGAAGACTTTAACCAAAATTTCGAAAGTGTTAGAAAGGATTAAAAAATCTTAAAAAATAATTAAAAAATACTTTGGTCTTTCATCTTAATGATAACATAAGCATTTTGACGATAAAACTTTATTTTCGTTAAGTTTGTGACATTTTTCATTACGCTATCTGTTTTCCGGCAAAAAAAACAACAAAAAAAATCCCCCCCAAAAAAACAAAAAACGGAGGTGCCTAAAATAGACCCTCATTTTTATTTATTTTCTATTTATAATAAGGAACCACGACTAAAATACAAATTTATTAATATGAACGAGCGGGAAGAAAAAATATTGGCAGAAAGAGTCAATGTAAAGGATTCCTAATAAGTATAAAATTTTTATTTTAGTCGTGGTTTCTTTTTCCCCTTCTTACATTTTTCTTTTCTTGAAGTGCAAATTGTTATTCTGTCACGTTAATATTTAACAACGTATTCATCTAAATGTGGGTTGAAAAGGATCCTTAAAGAATAATGTTTTCTAGCATTTTCATATACATATATATATATATATATATATTGAAATATATATTATATTAAAATTATATTAAAATAATATAAAAGGTTCAAACACTAATATTCCATGGTTATAATTTATTACATTGGAATAGTAATTACGATCCAAATCATCAGACCTACAAATTCAAAAAGCTTTTGGAATTTGTAGGTCTGATGTTTTGGATCGTGATTATGATTCCAATGTAATAAATTATAACCATGGAATATTAGTGTTTGAGCCTTTTATATTATATTCTTACTCTGTCCTGGACATTGAGTTCTACCTGGATTCTATCCTCTTGGGAATTGACGTTTATATATATATATATATATATATATATATATATATATATATATATATATATATATATATATATATATATATATATATATATATATATATATATATATATATATACACATACATACATATATATATATATATATATATATATATTGGCCACTAATATTCTCTCTCTCTCTCTCTCTCTCTATATATATATATATATATATATATATATATATGTATATATATATATATGTTTCGAAATCTAGTCTCGTACTACTGAGTTTATAAAAATAAAAAACCTGTACTCTTATAAATATGTTAATATAACTTGTCATTCCTTTTTTATTCTCGTTTCGTCGATCTGTCGTTCCCTGTCACAGTTCTACTAAAAATGGTGTCGTCAATTGGTAGTGTTTTTCATATTCACATATGTCGACATCTGCAAGCTAAGAGGTAACCAGATTTCACCCAGTGGTCGTTGTGTTTCTGTGGAATTTTCAGGCGTGCCAGGGTAACTTTGTCTCTGCTGAAAAAAAAGTCAATTACACCGCACAAACTAACGAAATAACTTGAGAGACCTTGATCCTTGGCACTGTATTCTCGTGTATCTGGCTGGGGCTTGTGTCTGGGTTCTTTAGTGGGAAATTAAAAATGCTTGGATCACATGTGAAATATTTCAAGAATGTGCTGAAGGGATTGTGAACAGCTGGAGACTGTCTGCAATCATCATATAAGAAATTCATTTCTTATTCTACTGCCATGGCGATGTTAAGGACTTTTTGACTTAGCTTGTATTTCTCTATTTAATTTATCTATGCGCGTGCATGTGTCTATTTTAAGGTGTTCAAGAAATTTTTGAGTGTTGAAGACATGAATAAAAAGAGACAAGAGGAAAAACTATTCTTAGCCGAAGCGTTTAGTCCTCTGAGGGACTTTATCAAGACAATGTAGGATTTATTTTCTTGCACGTGTTTATATACAAAAGCGATGATGTCATTGGTTTATCAAGGCTTTTAAACATGAGGACGTTTATGAATGTTCATCAGGTGGTTGAAAGGTCAGTCAAAACATATGGAGGACAAAAAACGTCATAATTCAAAGTCTGACAAAAAGTAAGCGAGTAATATTCATGATTTTTAAAAAAAGAATATTGTTTAAATTGTGATTAGATTCTTATGGTATGAAATGGACGTGTTTGCTGTATATCTTCAAGAATGTAAGGTGATGCATTTAACCGTTTTCTTGCGATTTTTCAGCATATTTGTGGTCGTCTATGTTAGCTTGGGAAAGTAGAACATATATATATACGTTTCAGCATATGTGTGTGTATGTATGTATGTATGTATGTATGTATGCTGCCATTCGTGTTAGTCTGTATGTGTGCGCGCGTGTGTTTCATTATGATTATCTGTGTGCATGCGTGAGTAGGTTTTTATCGTTTTCCACACTAATTTGCGGAAATTAATTCCTCAGTTCATTTGGTCGACGCAGGCTCGGAGCCAGACAGAACACAGTTTTTCCTCATGCGAGACCCTTCCTCACTTTACTGGCACAAACACTCGATCGAAATACAAAAAACAGGAAATAAAAAAGCACACACACACACACACACACACACACACACACACACACACACACACACACACACACACACACACACACAAGAAAAAACAACCAGAAAGGATAGGAGAAAAGTTTACATAACGCAAAGCAAAAAAAAAAAAAAAATGGCGGATTTAAAAACAAACAAATGCAAAAATCGAAAAGCAAATTAATCTGTATTACTAATTATACCAAGTAAATGCCGAGCAACTAAGCAACTAATGTTTGATTTGAGGATAGTATGTTTACACTAAATTACTACTATCGTATTTTTAGGTGTATAAGACGCACTATTTACTGCCCGAATTGGATGTCAATATTTACTTGCGTCCTATACACCGAAGGTAAGAATAAAAGCTCTAATTTATCTTTGAATACGTTTTCTTTGATTTCTTTCAATATTATAGCCACATTCCCCGTTGTATTATTTGCAAACTACAAACAGTAGTAGTATTGGTAATAGTAGTACGAGTAGCAATCGTAACCAACTTAAACTGTCCGAATTTCTTAGATGATCATTCTCATTATTTTTTTAAAATAGTTTTTCTTTTATTTCTTTTAATATTATAGCTACCCATCCATCGCCATATTTGCTTTCACTTACGTACGTAAAAGACGCATCGCATTTTTCGGTTTATAGCATGCACTTTTAACCCCTAAATCTGATGTCAAAATTTGCTTGAGTCCTATACACCGAATTTATGAATCAAAATGATAAACGCAATTTCCGAGGGTTAAAGACGAAAATGATATGGTCTCAAAAATATACTCCACGAATCGGTTGTGGATCAGAGGAGGCCAGGATTATCCGTTTCTACAAATATAATCCTTTTAAAGCAAGGAGGATTACTTACGATAATAGTTTAGAAGTTTTTTTTTTACCGGTCATACATAGAGGTGTGAATCGGTTCATGAAATGCAAAGGCCTAGTTATGAGAACTCAAACTGGACGAGAGAAAAGACCGACGCTTGCTTAGGTGTGCATGTGGGTGAAGAATTCGTGGGGGAAAAGTCATTTAAGAAGTGTGGTATCAGTAACACAATGCGTGTCATCAGGGATGACATTCTCTTTGATCCTAATATTGGATCCAATTATGAAAAGCCCGATCCTTTTCCAAGCGATAGTGATTTGGGAGATTTTGAATCAAAGCAAATAAAAACCTCTTTCTTGATTTACGGTATTTTATTGTTTTGATATTTTGGGCTCTTGTGTTTAGAACAATACATACTCATTTTTGAAGTATAAGATAAAAAATCTTTCAAGTACGACTGCAGCTTTTTTCTCCCCCCAAAAAACTTTGTCTCGAAAATATGGGCGCGTCTTGTACACCACTGCTTATATCAGTCAGTTATGTGCCTTTCGATACATGACTGACGAGGCAGAATTTTTCCCGCAGTAGGTTGTCATTTCTTTCTGCGATAGACCATTCAAGGCTATAGAACCCTGTCCTGCTATTTACCCATAGCTGGGGGGGGGGGAGTAGAGAAAAAGATTCATACTTTTTTCCGTAAGTGAACGTAATGGATTCGACTGGAATTCGAACTCGGCTCTCCGATTTCTCAATCCGAGCTAGTATCCATTACTCCGTGATATATTCCGAAAAATACGCTAATCTACAATTATTGAGAAAATTTAAGTAAAGAAGTTGTTTTCAATATCCAATAATTAGCTAATTAACAGCTTCTTCTAGCGTCATGAATCAATTATTATTATTTTGTATTGATCTGGAAGCAGAGAATTATCGTTCACGTGAGACACGAAAGATAGCCAAAGAACCAGCGTGAAAAGGTTTGAAGTTGTCTGCAAATTTTAGCAACGGCAACAAGAGTTTTCATCTTATTGTATGAAATAGAGGTGAGTAATGTGCGTAAAAGATAAGAATATAAATATATAAATATTTTTCTTTGGTGTAAAATTTTTTATTATTGCAGTAAAAACGGACATAATAAAAATAATGCAAGAAGGAAACAAATAGCAAGAAGAAAAGAAATATAGTTCTACCATATCTATAGAGGTAAATCGAAAAAAAGAATAAAATTTCGCACATAAAATAACAATATATCTTTCTTTTTATGTGCTATGTCCTTTCCGGGCGTGGGCGATCATGGCTATCCACCTCCCTCTACCCCTTGCAGTTCTCAGCAAGCTCCTTCTCTCTGCTTCCTCCCCCAGACTAAGTTCTGTCATCCACTTGCTTAAGTCCGCCAGGTATGTCACGCGTTGTTTTCTCTTGTCTCTCTTTCCCTCTATTCGACCCGTGAGTATCAGATTCTACAGGCTCTCCTTCCTCATTATGTGTCCCAGAAACTTCAGCTACCTCTCGCTGATGTTAAGTATAAGCCTCCTCCTTGTTTGTATCCTCTCTAAGACCTCATCGTTGCTCACACGCTCGGTCCATGATATCCTTAGCGTCCTTCTGTAGAACCACATCTCTATCGCCTCGAGTCTCTTCTTCATCATTGAGGAAATCGTCCAACATTCGCCGCCGTAAAGAAGGACAGATGTCATGTCATGTAACAGCTCAGTATTACATAGAAAAGGTTATATAGACAGGGTGTACCAAAAATACTTTTACAAACTTTGGGGCAGGTTCCTCACACGGTAAACTTTCTTTAAAGTTAATTTAACTAAAAAAAGACAAAAAACGAAGGATTTGCGGGCATATGTTTATATGGACTTTGTACATGTTTTGATGTGAGGAACCCGCCCCCAAAGTTTGTAAAAGTATTTTTGGTACACCCTGTATATACGAACAAGTTTAGTTAAATACAACCTACAAGTCCTGTCTAATTTTTATTGTAGTTTTTTTTTCTTTCAGAGAATTCTCTGATGAGGCCTAAACAAAAGTGGAGCATGTTAGATTGAGAGACGTTTGTTCTTTATTTTATCATTCTGTCGTGTTCCAATCTATATTTGATCTGTATTTGACCCCAACTCATAGCGAAATAAGGAAGACAAAAACAGATATTAAAAGCAGGGAAGGCAGAAATCAGACATAAAGTGTCGTGAAGGCGAATCAGATATCAAAAGTAAGGAAGACTAAATCCGATGTTAAAAGCAGGGAAGGCTAAATCAAATATTAAAGGTAGGGAAGGCTAAATCAGATATCAAAAGCAGGGAAGGCTAAATCCACTATTAAAAGTATGGAAGGCTAAATATGATATTAAAAGTATAGAAAGTTAAATCAGATATAAAAAATAAGGAAGAAAAATCCGATATTAAAAGTATGGAAAGCTAAATCAGATATTAAAGGTAGGGAAAGCTAAATCAGATATCAAAAGTAGGCGAGGCTAAATCTGATATTAAAATTAGGGAAGGCTAAATCAGATATTAAATGTAGGGAAGACTAAATCCGATATGACAATTATGGAAGACAAAGTAGTGAAGGTAAATCAGTTATTAAATTTTAAAGTTTTCTATATTTTATATCTGATCCTCTCATAAAATAAAAAAATGCATGATCTAGTACCCTACCGTAAACATTTTTTTTTCGTTTTGATTTTAAATAGATAATTTTGAAATTATGCCGTAAAAACAACCGGGTAGTGATATGGGATGGTGGTTAGGTAGCCGCGCGCAGCATTTCATCGTTCAGTTGAGTGGCAGAGTGCAACGAGGTCAGGCGTATGGATGCTCCACTCAGTGATTGCACCACCGAGGAACATCGCATCGTAATATTCTTTCTGTGGGCAGAGGGAGTGTTCAGCCTTCGGGAATATATCGCCGGATTTTGGCACAGTATGGATCGCGCATCATGAATCAACGAAAGGTTGTATGAGTGGGTAGAACGCTTTAAAGAGGCAAGAACAAGTCGCGACACATCCCGAAGGTGGTTGCCTTGATCAGGGAAGACCGACAAATCACGTTAGCACATGTGGCGGCAATCAGTTATCGATCTGCACAACCCATAGTGCATGATGTCTTGGGGTACAGTAAAGTCTGCACGTGTGGGGTGTTCTAATAAAGACGTGGCATCGTAGGAAACTTCTTTTCGTAAGGGCTGAAGGCTCTCGTTGAACGATTCCAGACCTGCATCGCCATGTTGGGGGACTAAGTCGAAAAGGAACATATGCATTTGTTCTTCATCAATGGAAATAAAGATGTTGTATGCAAATCGCCTTTACTTTTTTATTTATTTACCCACATATATAAACGTTTTAGAACCTGATGTCATTTTTTTACAATGGTGTTCATCCAGTACAAGGCCCAAGTGCCACTCGAGTTAGAGGGTTACAGAGCAAAGTGATAATGACACCAAGACGCAAGAGGCCACCGGAAGTGAAAGTGAAGGAAATGGCTTTAGAATGAACCGGAAACCCAACCCTAAACCGGAAATAAGGGATAAACCTCTACTCCTGTTGAAAAGGCCACGGAGGAGTGCGATCTTATCTACTCCTACTGAGGAATAAAAAAGATGTGGATAAATAATAAATAACAGTTCAGAGTTTTAGGCGGGGACGTTTGAAGTCGTTTTTAGAAGGAACCGGAAACCCAACCCTAAGCAGGAAACAAGGTATAAACCTCTACTCCTGTTCAAAAGACCGGGGAGGAGTATGAACCGGACGATAGGCAACCTATCAAATGTTTCATGAAAATACACACACACAGGCACGAGAGTACGCACATACACACTCATTCATACACACACAGGCACAAGATAAATTTTCTGTTTTCTTTTGAAAATTGTTAGCAGTAATAATTTTAAAGTAATGATACAGCACAGTTCAAAAGCACTGCTATAGACTGAAGCCAAGAGGAGATATTAAATGTTTTGTCTAGTTCCCAGTGATAGTAAAAAGGGGAGCTTTAGCTCCCAATCCATAGAATCGTGGATGAATAGATACCATTTTTCTGTCGATGCTGTTTGCGTCTGCAATGTGCTTAAAATTTTAGTTGAGCGAACTCGTGCATTTTTCTCCGCTCAGATAAGCCAATTATGCGTCAAATTTTTCAAAACCAGTTATGACTGCTAGAAGCAAACGAATATCAATAACTGATACTGTGTGTTTATGTGTGCATGCGCATGCGCGCGTGTGTTTGTTCAGGCAAGCGCGAATAAGCGCCATCTTTTGCACGCATGAAGTTGAACAATTCGCATGCTAATAACATTTTTTACTTGGAATGCTTCCACTCCAGATATTTTCCCCTAAATTTAATGGCAAATTAGTACACTCTGTTTATTTTAATATAAGGCTGTGTTTGAATATTACTGCAAGTTTATATATTATTAGTTTATTTAGTTTTTTCTCATATGACTTTTTCACGCACATACACGCACCTCCTTACTAACCATACACAATGTTTTTTTAAAATTTTTGTTTAGCGGCATATCAACACCTCTATGGGTTATTTAATGCCGAAATCTAAATATTTTGTATGCATTTTATTTTTACTTGCGATAATAATAGTTTTAGTGATTATCCTATAGCTGTGGGAGAAGGGGTGGGTTCTTACCTTCCCTAAGGATATTTTCACGTAAGTGAACGAACATATCTGGAATTGGA
>OZ038494.1:63547650-63562650 GCA_964036315.1 Acanthosepion esculentum
TTCGAAATACCGAGAAGGCTAATGAGTACGATGACAGACACTTGAAGAAAGCCGGAGAATACAACGGCTGATTAATTGATTTTTCTGTTTTAACGTATTATTAAGTCAGTTAATATCGAAATATTTAAAAAAAAAATTAAATATAAGGCATGTAAACAATCCCTTGGGTCGTTGGTTCCATCACTCTCCAGTTATGGCTCTAGAACAGTTATTTAGTCCTATCATTTGTAGAAAACAAATAATCTCTAGTATAATTTCTCCTTTTATCTTGAAAAGGTAATCTACACAATGTTATAAATCCATTGACGTATAAGGCCGAGGACACTACAATCGGTTAGAATAAGTTTTACGATATAGGCCTCCTGACATTCCGTGCATTCAGAATGTCGTTCATTTTAAGGTTTGATTGATTGAATTGATTTTTACGGCTTATCAACCTTTTTCAGGTTATTTAAAGCCATAAAATATTTTTACATTGTAAGAATTTTGTGCGTAAGTGAATATAATGAACCCAATTGGAACACGGCTCTCTGATTTCCAATTCTTAGCCGTTATTCATTATACCACCCGTACTTCCAACTGGTATCCTCAAGCGGTCACCCATCAAGGTACTGACCAGGAACGACGTTGCTTAACTTCTGTGATCGTACGAGAACCGGTGTGATATGCCTGTAAACCCTCCTTTTTTTTAAAAGGTGAAATGAGTGGATGATATAGATATACACTATTCTGATTTTTGATAGGACAACTTCTTCCTTCCGAGACCATAATGACATTCTCTTACAATGGGTTTAATTATGTAAAGTTTATTATTTTGGTCAGTCAGTTATGTGATACACGCTGAAGCGATCATGTATATTTCGATACATGAATGACGAAGCAGATTTCTTTCTGAGATAGACCGGTTGCCATCCAAGGCTATAGAACCCAGTCTGTCCTGCTATTTACCCATAGCTGGAAGAAGACGATTCATACCTTTCCCAAGGATATAAGCACGTAATGGATTCAACTGGAATTGAACTAGGTTCTCCGATTCCTCAATCCGAGCCGCTATCAATTACTCTAACGTGGCTCCATGCTAGTTCAGTAACTCTTGCCACTTGTTTAGAATGGATGAGTTTATAGCTGCTTTGAAGCCTGAAGTATAACGACTAAAATGTGACTATAGCAACTAAGATGAACCTGCTGGTCCAAATATTAAATTTTATAACTAGAAATCGTACATAAGTAATAGAGTAATAGAGCTAATCGATAAGATAAATCAATAACATAAACTGAATTTTAATCTGAGATGTTCATTGTTTAATATTTCATCTATGTTATTAGTGCTCGCCACTGAATTAAGTGACTTTCCAGCATGTTCCTGGCAGTTGTGAGTTCAATCCCTGTTTCAGGTAGTGCCGAAAAGCCACGTATTCTGGTTCAGCGGAAGAAATGGACGAGCGACACACAAGCGAGTTATCTCCTCTGAACATGGACAGCGCAATGGGAACCATTTACTCCCATAGATTGAATAAAGTGTTCGTCTGAAAAAAGGGCCGGAGTTACAATGGGTGAAAGATTGCGAGTTTAGCAACCAAGATAAGTAGGCAAGGCTGAATGGAAAGGTACCAAAAAATAAGTTCTCATCTAAAAAAAATCCTGACATAAATCATTTTAAAAATTTAATAATAATAATAATAATAATAATAATAATAATAATAATGAGAATTGACTTAACAGCAGACCATTCTGTCGTGTATATGGAGAACATCCGAAGACGTTTGGCCACATAATATCTGGATGTGGCCGATTGGTGTCAGTATTGTACTTGCAACGGCATGGTAAGGCTGCTCAGTACATACATTGGTCGCGGATTCAATCTCTCTCGCAGAGAAAATTGGCGGGATCATAAGCCAGCACAAGTTGTAGAGAATGATTAGGTTACAATCCTTTGTAATTTCAGCGTTCAGACCGATAGAGAATCCAAGCAAATCGAGCAGATAAAACTGAAAAATTCATGTTGAAAGCAGCAGTCTCCTGGTAAGATGTTACAGTCCCAGCTGACAAAGAAAACAGATTTTGAGAAACTAAATAAATAGAAGGACCTCAAGATAGAAATCAGTAGAATGTGGCATTCGAAGGCAGCAACAATACCTGTAGTCATGGTGGCTTTGGGGAATTATGTCAAAAATAACAAACAAATATGTAGATCAAATTCTTGGCAGCCCTAAAATATATAAAATTGCGCAATAAAAAAAAACCAACAAAAAACAAATAAAAACTCATACTCATGGGTACTTCTCAAACCTTGCATAGACTTCTATCTGTGTAATGACCACAATTATATAGTTTTTCTCCTCTCTGGTTTTACGGCACCTCATCTATCTGTATTTTCTGATTAAAAAAAACCCCCAAAAACATAAAAAAAACTTGTTTTTTTAAAGATTGAGACTTAGAGGCAATTTGCGTTACCTGAAGCAAAGGCAAAGCACAGCAGAAGCAGGAGCAACAAAAACAACAACAACAAAAACAACACCACCACCACCAACAACAACAACAAAAACAACAACAACAACAATAATAATAATAAATAAAATTCAAAATAAGAAAGTGAACAAATATTTTTTCTACCCTGCAATTTAATTTTAAAAATTACCGATAAAAAACGTGGTGATGTATTAAATAAATGTTGTGATTCTCGGATTTCAGCCCGTTTTTCTCATTTTTTGTTACATTCACTAGTATACTACCCATAAAAAATGACGGACTTTTCACATATGGACAGACACTTTTGTCAAAGATCAGAGTATTTGTGCGCCTTGCCTTGCGCCGCTATCTGGTATTTCTACCTAGGATGTGTGTGCTGAGTAAAAAAAAAAAAAAAAGTGCGGAAAAGTGCTTGCCACAACCAAGAAGCTCTTTAAAAAAAAAATCGTTTGGTCATTTTGTCAAACTTTGGTAAATACGGTGAGCTGAGAATTATTAAACACACCATCGTACACACACACACACACACACACACACACACACACACACACACACACACACACACACACACACACGCACATATATATATATATATATATAATATTATATGAAAAGATTACTTAACTTTTAAATATCAATTTTATCCCGACTTCGAAGTTTCTTGGTAAAATTTCCAGTCTTCAGGGGATTCTGGTTTTAAACGACATTACCAATTTCAAAATGAAAAAAAAAAAAATATAAATAGCATTTAGAACCAGAACGCCCTGAAGACTGGAGTGTTTACCAAGAAACTTCGAAGTCGGGATAAAATTGATATTTAAAAGTTAAGTAATCTTTTCATATAATATTATTAACACTCTATTTTTAATATTATTTAAATTTTTTTAATATTGAGCACTATATATAAAATATCTACTGTTTCTTAAATCTTATATATATATATATATATAAATATATATATATATATATATATATATATATATATATATATATATATATATATGAGATAACGATATATAAGTTTTATATATCAAGAACAATATTGGGAAAAATGTATGACAAAAATAGAAAAAGTTTTCCTGTGAAGCGTTTTGTCCTTTAGCACATTATCAGTATAAATTTGTTACGTTGGTACGACTACACATGCGCACGAACGAGGGATCCTAGGAATTTTAAATTTACATTTTTTTATATCATCTACCAATTTTTTTAAGATTCTTTTTCTTTCCAGCATTTTGTTATTAGATATACCACACTGTGATAATAGAAAATCTACAAGAAATGGTGAAATGTTATAAGATCCAGGGCGCATCTTCACTGTAGAGAACCTTGCGGTCAAGTCATACTATATACATTTTCATCGTAGAGAATTGTTTTCTCCTTTGATCAGAGTAACATTTTTTTATGTCAATACTGTGGTCTATCTCGTTACTGTGGATAACTAATGCATTTGATATATTGTTTTATAAAATGTCCCTTTTGTGTTCATATAATCTTTTATTCAGATTACTTGAGTTCCCCCTATGTATTTTTATGATAATTATTAAAGGCGAATAAATACCTTTTATTTTCACATTGTGGGATATTTAATATTAAAATTGATGGAAACAAAAATAAAAAATAAAATGAATCTAAATGAAATCGGCTAGATTATGACATAAAAAAAATGAAATTAAAATTCCCAGCATGCCTGGTTCTTGCGCATGTGTAGTCGCACCAACATAACAAATTTAGCCCGATGAAGCTCTAAAGGACGAAACGCATCACACGAAAACTTTTTCCATTTTGTCATACATTTTTCCCCAATGTGTGTTTGTACACACACACACATACACACACACACACACACACACACACACACACACACACACACACACACACACATATATATGTATGTATGTATGTATGTATGTATATATATATATATATATATATATATATATATATATATAGCATACCCGTTTATTTCCGAGGGACAACAGAATTGGTAAAAGCAAGCGAGAGTGGGGAGGCAAAAAGAAGGTGTGAAGGAAGAAACACGTAGAGGTTAAATAAGAAACTTAGAGACAAACAAAAAGAAAAGCGAGTGAAAGAAAAGATGGAAAGAATGGCGACGATGTAAAGGCATAGACAGACAGGTTTTGCTGTTTTGATTTTTAATACCCTTTTACTCCCTTGAAGTTTTAAAGTGGGTGAAGCTTTACCAAATATTTTTTCTTTGGACGCTTTATGCACACCTTAGGCAGGGACGTAGGTAGGTAGATAAGTATTACTATCTAAATAAATCACTACGATTCTCACGGTAATTCCCAATCGATCTATCCCAAGTAGAAATATAATATTAGCAGCCGACATTTACTGACAATTGATACTAACGCTGCAGTTTCGTCAAAATAGAAATACGACGGAAAGTGAATTATAAATAACACAAGTGACTGCTTATCGAATTTTCAAGTTGGAAGATCTGGACGAGTAAAATTTGACAAGCGGAATCGGACCTTCTGGCGCGCCAACTCTGGTGTGACCTATTTCGATACAGACGGGGCGCTCACCTATGTTGTAGCATTTGTCAAAATCTATATTATAATTCTGCTTGTTCTACGCTGGTCGCTGTCAATATTTCATAAATAATGACTTATTCCGATTTGATCGCACGGAAAGACGGTAAAGAGATCCAGACGTTGTTTAGTATCAGTGAAAAAAGAAAGAAAGAAAGAAAGAAAAAAACAAGAAAGGAAGAAAGAAAAAAGAAAGGAAGAAAGAAATAGACAAAAAAAAATGGAAAAAATTGATTCGTTTACAAGGGCTTATCAATCTTTTGCAGGTTACTTAAACCCAGAAAATATTTTTAGATAGACTTATTCGAGATAATGATTTTAGTGATGCAGAGATAAAAAAAAATAGCTAACTATTCTTCTCTTGCTGATAGATTTTTTTTTACTCCTGTGGCAGTGGAGACTTCAGGGGTTATTGGCCCTCGTTCGATGGTGTTCCTTCGGAGGATTGGCGCGATTGCGTCTCGATTAAGGAACGAGCCTCGCGAAACGGAGTGGCTCTTGCAGCGTGTCTCACTGGCGACGGTTCGAGGTAATGCTTTCTCCATCATAGCGGCTGGCAGAGGATAGAAAAAATTGTTTATAGTTACGTTGTTCTGGAATTGTCATCATTGGTCGACTGAACTTGCTTTGTTTCAATGACTTTTGTTTTGTTAATATTAATTACTTTATACCCAATATTATTATTAAAAAAAAAATCGGCTTCCAAAAATTAAAAAAAAAAATTCTCAGCAATGTTGGGACTCGACGCTTTTTCTCAGAAATAGAAACTTGACAAAGGGACGTAAGTCTAAAACAAAAACAGTTTAAACTAAATCAGTGGCTTAGAATGATGGCGTGGCAGGAAGTTGAACTTAAGGGTGAATGGACAGTGTTCCAATAGAACAACGACTGTCCGAATGTAGGGCCGTTTTAGTGATACATGTCTTACTAATTAACGCATTTCCGAGCCATTATCCACTACAAGCTTACAGTACATTGGGCGACCAGGCGGTTTCCCATCCAAATGTTGACTAGGCTCGACGTTGCTTAACTTAGGTGATCGCACGAGAAGCAATGTTTCAATGTGATGTGTCCGTAAACCTAAAAGAAAGAGAAGTCGTTAAACACATGAGAGCGTTATCACCTCCTCGAAGATAGAGGAGACGATAACGCTCTCATATGCATAACATTTACTCCAATGAAGTGGAAAAACATCAATTGCATTTTTTAAATTTTTTATTTCTTTAAATATTTACCCTGCCAGTACCTAATAAATAATGGACTATTTGGTTTTCGTTGCGACGGAAAAGTCATATCAGAGTCGCTGTTTGGTTTCAGCGAAAGAATGTTCTGTTTATATTTATTGTAAAAAAATGTTTTGACGCTGTATTTACCAATAATAAAATCTGTTAGCTTAAGCGGTCAGCGCTACCTATCCACGTTCATTCCCAAGTCAAATTATTCTTGTAGATTCATTTTCAACTCCCAGAACCCTGCTTTCTGGCTAGCCATAAAACGCTTATAAGCAAACACTCACCCGATTTATATTTGAGTTGGGAAGTATATATATATATATATATATTAGAGTGTGTAGCTTATATTTTATATCATAAAAACAATTTATACAAAGAATTAAATAGCTATGCGATTATTGGCGAAATCACTTCGCTAACAAGACTTCATGAGACATTAACTTACTATCAATTCCGACTGACCCCAATTCAGTCAGGTTTCGATCCTAGCTAAAGCCAACCAGATATCAAGCTACAGCGAAACAGTCTTTCCGTGGATGACAATACATACATATATATATATATATATATATATATATATATATATATATATATATATATAAGTAAACATTGAAGTGAACACACAGAGGCGACAGACTGTTTTATGATAGACTCAATCGTCAGGCCGCCTGACGATTGCGTATACCATGAAACAGACTGTCGCCTCTGAGTGTTGACTTCAATGGTTACTTTTATATTTATATTTACATACGCTCTATTTCTGATATTGAGCACTTTATCCCATAAATATAGTACACTTTTAAACTATATTTCTGCACACACACACACACACACACACACACACACACACACACACACATATATATATATATATTTATATTTAAAAGATTACATTTTTAGTGACCCCTCTTCTTCTTGCTCATGTGTAGTCATATCAATGTAACTTTAGTCTGTTGAAGTTTTTTCCATTTTGGTATTGATTTCCTAATATCCAGAGCTACAACTATTAATATTTTAATAACATATATCTTTTTATATTTACACTATTTTCAATATGCCAAAATTGGTCTGTGCCAAAATAGTGTCCGAATGGGTAGCGTCAACTGAAGCAGCCGAGCCAATATACTTGCGCTTCGATCCTAGCAAGAGTCAAGGTCAAGGTCGCCTAAAAATAAACGCAACGCTGAACGCACTAGTATTCCTCATATATTCCGTGTCTCTTCACGAAATGGGCGAGCTTGATTCTCCACGACTTCCTATCGTATGAAGCTCTCAGCAATGTTTGTCTTTTTGATATCCATCTCACTCCTTGCTATACTATTTAGTTCGTTAGGTAGTTTACTCGTTACCTTGAGTATGTCAAATTCTCCTTGACCTCTTTCCTCATTGCATGCTCCAGAAATTTCAATTCTTTCTGATGCTAAGTACCAGTGTATTTTTATTTCCCCTAAAACTTCCTCATTGCTTACATGCTTTATCCATGATATTCCCAGCTTTCTATAGAACCGCATCACTTCATCTGTGAAGAAAATGTTCCAAATTTACTTCCATAGTGTATAATTAATATTACCTCGTGGCTCCACACTCTTCTCTTTATTTCTAAGGGTATTTTACATTTGTTGATATTTTGCTTAGCTTTTGGAAGGCATCTTTAGCTATTCCATTGCACCGGATTTCCGTGTTAAATTTTCTATTGTCTGTTAAAAAACTTCCCAGATAGTTAAAGTTTCTGTAATTGCTTGATTTTGACGTCTCTGATTCGTAACTTGCATTTTACTTTGCTGACGACCATACCTTTTGTCTTCTGATAACTGAGAGTTAGTCTTTTCTTCCCGCTTTCCTTTACTATAATTTCTAGGAGTTTTTGTTTTTCTGTGATTACTATCAGGCAGAAGCGGTAAGAATGTTGTTACTCTATAGTCATCTTTGAACCAATCAATCAATATGCCATACGGTCATATAGCGTTGAAACACCGGCTCCGATCACCGAAATTAAGCAAAATTGATGGGTTTGGGAATATCAGGTGCTGTAAGCTTGGATGCGCAGATGGTGTAATGGATAATGGTTCGGAATTGCTAATCGGAGAACCGAGTTCCAATTCTCGTTTGGTTCTTTATATTCACTTATGCTCAATTACCCTTGGGAAAGGTACTAATCCACCTATTCACCCCCTGTTATGGGTTAATTAGTAAAACTTTTATCAATAAATCATTACTATTTCCCCCACCCCAATTCTTACAATTTAAAAAAAAAACTTCTGTGTCAGTTTATATTTCTGAGATGAGGTATTGTAATTATTTACACTATTTACATTGTTCGGGCTGTTGTCCACATCTTCGTTGTAACATTCACGACGTTTCAGCCGTTGTATGCTCCGGCCTTTTTCAGGTGATTGGAATTTCGAACCGAACCCTTTATTTCGTCCACCCAAACGACGAAATAAAGGTGGACGAAATAAAGGGTTCAGTTCGAAATTGCAATCACGTTAAGAAGGCCGGAGCGTACAACGGCTGAAACGTCGTGAATATGTCAACAAAGATGAGGACAACAAATGTAAATAGCGTAAATAAATAATTTCTGGCTTTAAGTAACTTGTATAAGGGGTGATAAGACATAATAAATGGATCAATCACTCAACCAATCAATAAATCAGCCAATCTATCGATTAATAGTACATTGTTAAAATGAAACAACACAGGAAGAAGGAACAAAGGAGCAAAAAGACGAAGAAAATAAATGAAAGCAGGAAAGCGAAATTAAGAAAGTAGAGAAAATTAAGGCTGTCATTTTATCTTTAATTTCGATTAAATGAAGCGTTGTCGGCCATTATTATCATTACTACTATTTGCATAAAGAGCCCATTGACCAAACATATAAGATTCCATACACAGATTTAAAAGTAGAAATACAATCATATATCCGAAATAAATGGCAAATCCACTGGAACAACTGCAATCTAAATAAATTACTAACAATAAAACCCACTCTAGGTGAATGGATACAGGGTTACAGGGAATCACGAAGGGAGGAAGTTATCCTTTCTCGACTCCCTATTGGACATACTAAAATAATTCATCTATTCCTACTTGAAAAAAAGGAACCGTCATGTTGCACAGCCTGTCATGCCTCATACACTGTAAGGCACTTCATGATAGACTGTGCTGACTTTTCATCTGTACGGAAAAAGTACTACAATACAAAAACAATGAAAGACCTATTTGAACACACCAAGATAGATCATTTAATGGCATATTTAAAGAAAATAGGACTATACAACAAAATCTAATTAAAATAAAAATGTGTACAGCCAATCTAATGCATACAACCATTTTAACATGTGCATCAACTTCAAAACAAATAAACTACATTAAAAAAAGTGTGATTCCAAAATTCAAAAACTGACCCTTAAATGACCATAATGGTTGATGGGTCGTTAAACCTAAACCAAACCAAACCAAACCAAACCAAACCAAACTACTATTTACTTTCATCCTAAATTGTTTACTTACTTTTCGCTGCATCTTTAATCAAGCTGTTAATCTACAACAGCGATTTTAACTGCTAAAAGATAATCCCTAGTAGGACTTTCACTTAAGTTCCTTTTGTGCCTCGTTGAACGCATTGGCTGCTCTAACCGACCGGGCTACGGAAACTCAATGTACTTGCAGAAGATCAAATGTGACTCTGAAACTTATTCCTCATTCCATCATCTCTCAGATGCCATATTTCTTTTCGTTTTGCAATAGTCGGATTAGTAACAGCATTATTATTATTTTTTTATTAAATAAAGCATTGTTATATAATAAAAACAAGAATTGCTGCCAGATATGTTCCGGTGTTTCTGCTATATATTTAGAGATTCTGTCTATATTTCTGAGATGCGGTATTATGTACAGTAATCCAAAGAAGAATCAGCAATATTATCGGTCCTGACCTGGCATCTCGGCTTCAGTCACTTCCCCACCGCCGTAACGTACCTTCATAGTAATTGTTCTGATGAACTCTTCGCCATGGTGCCTAGACTTTATGAATTTAAGCGCAGTACTAGATTGGCAGCAAGGTCTCATCTATTCACAATAGAATTGGTTAGATGTAGCCGTAAGTTCTATACTAACAGTTTCTTTTCCCGGACTTCTAGCGTGTGGAAATCTCTTTCGGCTCCATGCTTTCCAGACAACTTTGATCTTTAAAAATTTAAATGAAATGTCAATTGTTTTCTACTGTCCACATGATTACGCTTCTACTTTTCTTGCTCCTTAATATTGTTTCTTTTTTTCCCCTATTCTTTCACATTCAGTAACCCCTTGTGTCTTAGTGGCTTTATGTTACGTCTTCATTCCATTGAATGAAGATAACATAATCATGAAATATAATATCGCTTGGAGTCTACGTAGTCTTACTGAATTCTGTAGTAAGGATATAAGGCTCACTCCTGTCTAGCTCTCTTCTGACGTATCTTGGCGTCAGTACATATGCTATTTGGATGAGTCTAAGTCATGTTCTGGAGAGGTGTGTTCATCACCATGACACTTTACTGCTTTGCTTCTTGGGGTGAAATAATTAAAAGAGAGAGAGAGAGAGAGAGAGAGAGAGAGAGAGAGAGAGAGAGAGAGAGAGAGAGCGAGAGAGAGAGAGAGAGAGAGAGCGAGAGGAGAATAATATGATAAGAATTTATAGAGATTATAACAAGTTTCTGAAAAAAAATCCAGGCATATTGTAGCCAATTCGTTCAAAACTGACTTAGAGAAAAAATGTATTAAAAACGATTTAAAAAAAATGCCATATTCCTTCAGGACGTGGGCGATTTTAGTTCTTCATTGGATCCTTTCATTTGTTATTCGGTAATTGCCAGTCAATTTTGGAGGGAGACAATAGGGATGTTTCCCATTGCATTCTCCACGGTTAAGAAATTCTGAGTTTTCCTTCACTTAGGCTGGTTGCCATCAGATCAGAGACTATAGAGCTTTATCTATTCTGCTACTTAACCTTCAGATGGAGGAAGAAGAAATGCCTTCCCAAGGATATTTGGACGAAAGTGAACGCAATAAGCATCGGCCGAAATTTGAACTCGGCTCGCCGATCAGACTTTCCGATGACCGCTATGCAACGCATGGATCCTCAAAAATGATATAACCAGAAAAAATAACTTTAAATTGAGAATTACAAAAAAAGGCGAGAGTCATTGTCTTTAAACGTGGGAGAACTTTGAATCAGACATTGTAAAAGCCCCGGGGCCACTTTTTCTTTTAGATAATTTACTTTACGATTAAAACCTGTGAGTAATTCATTGTAGGTATGAAGGGTCACCTGCCTAATTAGTCTATCAGATATTATTTGAATAAAAGGTTTTAGATAATAAATACCTATGATAGAACATCTGCTCACTTTACGTCACGCTACTTATGTTCTGTTGCTTAATCCCCTTAAATTACATATATATATATATATATATATATATATATATATATATATATATATATATTTCTGAAGAATTAATGGATTTTATTTTTTAATCCGACATATTTTTATTACTTCAAACTTTGTTTTTAGTGGATACCCGCATTTAAGTAGACTTCTCGATTTCTTTTGCTTTGATTTTAATAGTTTCTATTTTGTCTACCGGTTTGAACATTCGTGGATGTTTTCTTAATTTTTTCTCGAATATGCAGGCAGGTGGACGAAACTGACACATTTTTAAAAACGGGGCGTCTATTTAAACACGAACAAAAACGTTTGAAATAATAAAAATATATCGGCTTAAAGATAAAATCCATGAATTCTTTATATATATATATATATATATATATATATATATATATATATATATATATATATATCAGAGAGATCAGTATATACATGCATTATGCTGTATTTATAAATATTTGTGTATATAAATGCAGATTTATATATACATATACATACATACGCACATACACGCGCACACACACACACACACACACACACACACACACACACACATATATATATATATATATATATATATATATATATATATATATATATATATATATATTCTTCCTGTGTTCGAGCAAGTGTTTTCTTTTCTGGACACAGAGTGTGTAGAAACTTTACAAATGTTCTATAATTCCGAACGCTTTCGGCTATACTTTTAGCCATTATCAAAGATATTTGTATTTTTACTTTTTAACTGGATAAATGTATTGTGTGTATGTATCTAGTGTTATAGGGATGTTTTATTTTCCGAACACAGTCAGCACATTGTGGCCGTGTTAGTAGTTTATATTACTGAATGTTGGCCTTTTTTTTTTATTAAGACTTCCATAACTTTCCATCGATAAAATTAGTTTTAGGATGTGGGATTTTTTCCATTTTTCATTTCATTTATTAAGTATGTTTGGGTAGCGAGTTTTCATTTATACTAGTTTGTATAGGTACCAAACTTGTGTGTGTGTATGTGTATGTGTGTGTGTGTGTGTGTGTGTGTGTGTGTGTGTGTGTGTGTGTGTGTGTGTGTATATATATATATATTGTTATGGTCCAGGTTAGGACCAAGGAAGAACAACATGAACACGAGAGTAGAAATAACGAAGATATATTACACGGAATAATAATACAACATATGGAAGGTGTTAGTATGACTGTCAGTCTGGTTTGGAGTGAATTACTATTGACTCGACTCGATTCGTCCCTCTCTCTTGAGAGGCGTAGTATACATAATGTTAGGAAGAGTTCATTCTGTAGTTATAGGTAAGGACCCATAACATATATATATATATATATATATATATATATATATATATATATATATGCTGGTGTTGTTCAAAGTGTTGATCATTCTAGATAACACGTTCTCTCCCAGAAACTATAACTAAAGTCTGCTCAGCATAGTTGCAGTATAAACCACAGGTTGACTCTGGGTGTAGAAAAAACACAAATATGCCTGAGCGAGAGTCCGCAATAGGGATTGACTAGCCGCCGTAATAGACGGGTATCCTCTAATATGAGTGGCCAGTTATTATATATATATATATATATATATATATATATATATATATGAAAAATCGTATAAATAAAAAAAAGAAAAAATACATTCTTTATATGTGGGGTCACACCCCTTAACCGTTACACATGACGTCACCGTAGACTATTTTAAGATTGCAGCTAAGGAATACCAGGATGTAGCCAAAGATATCTCGCCTACCACACAAACACTACATAGTTCTTGAAAAGGACTGAGACGGCCGAAAGTACTTGAACAAAACAACAGAACAAACATGGACTGATGACAGTTTTATCCACAATTACAACATCTTATTAAATGAAAATTGTAAAAATACAATAAATTGAACAGATTGTCGGTTGTACTCAATCAAATTTGTTTGAATGAATACTTGATGCCTCAGTCAATCAATTTATCTATCTCAGTCTGTTCATCTATCTATCTATCTATCTATCTATCTATCTATCTATCTATCTATCTATCTATCTATCTATCTGTCTGTTCATCCATCTATCTATCTATCTATCTATCTCAGTCTGTTCATCTATCTATCTATCTATCTATCTATCTATCTATCTATCTATCTATCTATCTATCTATCTCAGTCTGTTCATCTATCTATCTATCTATCTATCTATCTATCTATCTATCTATCTATCTAAAAATGTTAAAAGAATGAATTATTCGATCACTGAATATTGAGAATTAAAATTGCCAGTAAACTATGCACACATTTTGTGACTCCCCTCACAATAATAACCAGCTGTTACCAAAAATTGATTTTTCACGGTCCATGAAAATGTGTTGCGTTGATCGAAGGTCACGAGTAAATGCGAACTTTAAAGGTTACGATGTTTTAATATTGGGGCCTTTTAATTTTTGTACAATCGACTACTACATAGATTTCCACAACTTTCATTTTTAACAGTCATTTTATTAAGAAAAATACACATAAATAAATCAAAATTTAAATATATATATATATATATATATATATATATATATATATATATATATATATATATATATATATATATATATATATAATGATAATAAAACAGAATAGATTATTATTGTAGAAGTGCCTCAGCCGGTCATTATGCGTTCTTAACACATAATGTCCGGCTGGGACACTTCAAGGTGGTGTAATGGTTAACAAGCTTGCCTCGCTAGAACAATTACGACTGAGTAGTGAATTTGATCCTCTCTGGGTGCCCCATATTTTCAGCCTTGTGCCACATCTAAGCTACGATTAGGAAATCCCCACATTGCAACCGGATACCCGACCGCTTGGGTAGCCACATAATCCCTATTACGGACGCCTGCTCAGGCACATTTTTATTTCTTCAACTTGCGGTTTATACTATAACTATGCTGAGCAAACCCAAGTTACCGTTTCTGCGAGAAAGAACGTAATCGGGTGTGGTCAGTATTTGAACAAGGCCAGTGCGTTTGCACCCTCGATCACGATGACTTGTCACTTCGTGCTGGCACAACCATCTCACAAGACTAGGGCCAACTCATGGTTCTTGGGCCGATATTATCAAGACGTCGAATCCCTGACAAATAGAACATGATCAGATTCGAATTGGGTTTCATGGACGCTATCTTTCTAACCACTCAACCGCGCGCTCATGTAAGAACACGTATAGTTACGCATAAAATACTCCTAGTCTGTCAGGAACACTTTCATTAAATATTGAAAATGGTAATGGTAATATTAGCCGTTTCCTTATAAGGAAACATTTGGCAATCACT
>OZ038494.1:63567650-63577650 GCA_964036315.1 Acanthosepion esculentum
AGAGCCAAATAATGGGAATAGATCAGGCGATAGACCAGGAATAAACTTCATCGATCAACTCATTTACGACACCGGAATCAAAAAGGAAGAATTGGGTAGAGTTTCAGATGACGGAAATAGTTGGAGAGATGTGGTCAAAAGTGTTCGTCTCAGGATGATTTTTAAATAAAATATTGGAAATAACTTGACCTGTACTTTTGATCGATTTGAATCTCAATTTTTTTGATAAGTTATTCCCATTTGGTTTGTTCCTCTCTATTGTCTGATTGTCTGGGTAGTTCTTACAAGACTAAAGTTATTTTGTGAGCTCACTCAAGTCTGCTACAAGGCCACAGAAATGGAGAACTAAATGAGAAACAATCTCATTGCCGTACTAAGGATCTTGTTAACGACAACCATCTAGCAAGTTTAGATTATTCAGACAAAAAAGCCACAGCCGTGGCGAACCCAGTAAAGATTGAACTTATCACAATAACTAAATTTAGGCAGCTAATCGAGACATATCCCTATTCTAATTGGAGGACTGAAGTTAAAAATATCGGTTGCCAGGAGGTAAAGGTTTATTTTTCAGCGGGGCCCACGTCGCTACCGAATGTGACACAAAGTTTAAAGTGGGTATATCAGCGTGGAATAATTGACCAAGTCTCCCTTGGCACTTCCACTTATGGAGACACCACAGGCATCGGACAATAAACCCAGCCTTCTCCCGAGATAGAGGTACTGCTTGGGAAATCCCCCCCCCACACACATCCGGAGTTGCCAAGAGATAATGGGTGCTCACCGACAAATTCAATATTATTTAATTTAAAAAAAAATAATTCTGAAAAAAGTATACTTCTTAGTAATTACCGTGTACATTTACCCTACATATTATTACCTATTATTATTTACCCTACATATTATTACTTATTAATATTATTATTATTATTTATCCTACATATTATTATTTATTATTATTATTTATCCTACATATTATTACTTATTATTATTATTTACTTTAAATATTATTATTTATTATTATTATTTACCCTACATATTTTTACTTATTATTATGATTTACCCTACATATTATTACTTATAATTATTATTTACCCTACATATTATTACTTATTATTATTATTTACTCAACATATTATTTATTATTATTATTTAACCTACATATTTTTACTTATTATTATTTACCTACACATTATTATTTATTATTATTTACCCTACATATTATTACTTATTATTATTATTATTTATCCTACACATTATTACTTAATATTATTATTATTTACCCGACATATTATTATTTATAATTATTATTTACCCTACATATTATTACTTATTATTATTTATTATTATTATTATTTACCCTACATATTATTACTTATTATTAGTATGCATACTACATATTATTGTTATTATTTACCCTGCATATTATTATTTATTATTATTATTATTTACCCTACATATTATTACTTATTATTATTATTTACCCTACATATTATTACTTATTATTATTATATATCCTACATATTATTATTTATTATGATTATTTTCCGACATATTATTATTTATTATTATTATTAACCCTACATCTTACTGGAAGTGGATACCATGTGTAAATAAAAAAAAGTTATAATTGAATTTTTTATTCATTTATTTTTATTTTAAGTAATTGGTTGCTATTTTTAAATAGTTTACTGCACAATTTAAACATTACCGGGAAGTTCAAAGGCACAGTATGTAGTCAACTATATGAAGAGCAATCGTTTGTGTCCACTAAATGATAGTACAAATCTGCCAACAATTGACTAGACATCCAATTCAGTAATTGCTTGCTATTTTTAAATAGTTTACTGCACAATTTAAACATTACCGGAAAGTTCAAAAGCACAGTATGTAGTCAACTATATGAAGAGCAATCGTTTGTGTCCACTAAATGATAGTACAAATCTGCCAACAATTGACTAGACATCCAATTCAGTAATTGCATGCTATTTTTAAATAATTTACTGCACAATTTAAACATTACCGGAAAGTTCAAAAGCACAATATGTAGTCAACTATATGAAGAGCAATCGTTTGTGTCCACAAATGATAGTACAAATCTGCCAACAATTGAGTAGACATCCAATTCAGTAATTGCTTGCTATTTTTAAATAGTTTACTGCACAATTTAAACATTACCGGAAAGTTCAAAAGCACATTATGTAGTCAACTATATGAAGAGCAATCGTTTGTGTCCACTAAATGATAGTACAAATCTGCCAACAATTGACTAGACATCCAATTCAGTAATTGCTTGCTATTTTTAAATAGTTTACTGCACAATTTAAACATTACCGGAAAGTTCAAAAGCACAGTATGTAGTCAACTATATGAAGAGCAATCGTTTGTGTCCACTAAATGATAGTACAAATCTGCCAACAATTGCCTATACATCCAATTCAGCTGACAATTCCTTTTCAGTAGATAACAACATGTATGATTTCAAATTCTCCTCTGACAGCAAGTTTCTTAAACTTGTCTTTATCATCGTGAACTTTGAACATCTCCTCTCAAATTGGACTTGAGTAACTGATAGCGTGCAGATCAGTTTACGAAGTTCTTATTGCTTTTTATTACTAAAACGATTGTCAGTGTTTATTTATTGCATTTTTATTTGATATAGAGGTTCAGTTTATCAGGGCCCCACTCGCCATCGGGTAAACGGACACCCTGGTCAGTCCGGATATCGATCACTGTATGGGCCCTTGTTTTAGAGAAAATTACTCTATGAATTGAGGCTAAAAATAATCTTTTTGACTATTAGGTGAATGAATGTAAATCTGACGGTATACGTCCGTCGACGTGTGTATATTAAAATCTCTGTCGCTCTCTCACTCTTTCTCTCTCTCTCTCTCTCTCTCTCTCTCTCTCTCTCTCTCTATCTATCTATCTACCTATCTATCTGTATATATAAAAGTGAACATAGAGGTCAACACTTAGAGGCAACAGTCTGATTCATGCTAGATGCAATCATATATATGTATATGTATGTATGTATGTATGTATTATTTACCCTACATGTTATTACTTATTATTATTATTTACCCTACATATTATTATTTATTATTATTATTTACCCTACATATTATTACTTATTATTATTATTTATCTTACATAATATTACTTATTATTATTATTTACCCTACATATTATTATTATTTATCCTACATAATATTACTTATTATTATTATTATATATCCTTCATATTATTACTTATTATTATTATTATTTATCCTAAATTTTTTTAAGCGTATCACCCCAAGCAAGCCTGGAGGCCACTATCACGCAAGGGGTTACAGAAGGGTTGGAGGAAGAGCAGATAGGAGTGGTAAAGGAGAGGATGTGGAGAAAGAGAAAGACAGTGGGTCGATCAAGGCAAGGGGGTTACAGAATATTTGGAGCGAGAGCAGATTGGAATGAAAGATGAAAGGATGTGGAGAAGGGAAGTGGATAGATCAAGGCAACTGGAGATGTCGATTGACGCTACACTTAAACCGTTGGAGATTGTATTTGTCAGGGAAACAGTAATAGGGAAGGGAGTTCCATAAGCGAGATGTGCGAGACATGAAGCTATTGGAGTAGAAGAGACGTCTACATCTAACAGTTTCAACGGTGTAGGGATGGGAACGGGATGCCAGACTCGTAGGACGTTTAAATTCACGAGGCCGAGGGACAAGCGAAAGCATCTCCTCGGAGAAATTACCGTGAAAGTATTTGTAAAAAAGACAGAGCGAGGCAACATCGCGTCTGTGAGAGAGCGACTTCAGACGAGATGACAGATCAGAGCCAATTACATTGCATATCCGTCTCTGGATCTTATCAAGAACCCTGAGGCAAACAGCAGGGGCACCAGACCATATATGGCAGCAATACTCCATGCAAAGGCGAATGGTCGATTTATAGACTTGGAGGATCGATTCCGGGGAGAAAAATTTCCTGGCTCGGCACAGGGAACCAACTTTCCTTGCGGTGGATGATGCAACTGACTCGATGTATTTGTTCCATCTCAGATCAGCGGACAGCGTGAGACCGAGCAGCCGCAGAGAGGAGCTCTCGAGAAGTTGGTCTTCAGACATTCTAATGGGATGCAGGGATGGATCCTTGTGGTGGTTAATAGAGAGCAGTTTTGTTTTAGAGACGTTAAAGTTAATCATCCATTTCTCGCCCCAGTTTACAACCGATTGGAGGTCCTTTTCAATTTGAGCTGCCAGGTTAACTTTGTCAGCATCACTAGATTTGTGTTTGAGGCAGAAGTAAATTGTGGCGTCGTCAGCGTAGATGCCGACTTGGGAGTCTATGGCGTCAGGAAGGTCGTTTATAAATATGAGGAACAGAGTAGGGCCTGGGATGGAGCCTTCAGGAACACCTGCGTTAGTGGGATAGGAGCTGGAGATGAATCCACTGAGAACGACCTTCAATTCCCGGCTTGACAGGAATGATTGTATTAGGTCAAACAATCGACCTGTGATACCATAACCCTGGAGCTTGCGAAGAAGGCCGGCATGCCAAACTCTATCAAACGCTTTGAAGATGTCAAGGGCCACGGCACGAGCTTCACCGTTATTATGGATAGCTTGGTAGACAAATTCAGTGATGGCCGTAAGCACATCGGCAGTAGATCGGGCAAAGCGGAAACCATACTGCTTGTCTGAGAGCAGATCATGGGATATCAGATGATTAATCACTTCGGTGTTGATAATGGCCTCGAAGACTTTGCCGAAGAGGGGTAGGAGACTGATAGGACGGTAATTGGAAGGGTCGGAGGGATCACCAGAGTTCTTAAAGACAGGAACAATGGTTGAGGACTTCCAGCAGTCAGGAAAACAGGACTCCTTGAGGCAGCGGTTGTATAATTTAGAAAGGGCAGGCGCCAGTTCAGGTGCGCATTTCTTCAGGACAATGGCTGGTATCCCGTCACCACCAGTAGCCTTGTGGTAATCTAAGTTAGAAATAATGCCCAATACCGACGACGGGGTTATGTGCAATCCGTCCAAGAGGGCCTCAGTTCTGGGAGGGAAATCGGGCAAGGGTACCCCGGAAGAGTCTAGCGTTGAATTGGAAGAAAACTTCCGAGCAAAGCATTCGGCCTTGTCGGCAGAGGTGGTCAGGACCTCAAACTGATTGAACAGGGGAGGAATGGAGCGTTTGTTATTGTTCCGAACGCTCTTGCAGAGGCGCCAATAATCTTTGGAGCCAAATTTGCGAGATGCAATACGTTCCTTCATCCGAGCAGCAAATAGTGACTTGGCATCGTCGAGGATACGCTTACACTCGTTACGGGCAGAGGTAAATAGACGTCTATTGAAGTCGGACATATCACTACGAAAACGGTGGAAGAAGTGGTTCCTATGGGCAATGGCGACTGAGCAAGCAGCTGTGAACCAGGGGGAGGAGCGCGGTTTGACCTTGAATTTCCTGGAGGGGATGAAAGCGTCGATTCCAGCTTTAACCCAGGAAGAGATCTCTGAAGCACAATCTTGAATGGGGAGCTTAAATACAGCATCCCAGGGGACATCGCGGAGGAAGTCACGAAACGAGTCCCAGTCAGCCCGTTGGTAGTAGAATGTGGTTCTGGTGGTAGGAGGCTCCTTGCAGGGTGTGGGGCTGAAGGAGATGCTAAAAGACACTACAGCATGATCGGAGTTACCGATAGGACAGAGGTGCGTGGCACTACAAGACTCAGGGATGGAGGTAAAACACAGGCCGAGGAGTGAGGCCTTACAGTCACGTTTGTAAGCAAAACGCGTGGGGAAATCGATTATCTGAGTGGGGGATTGAGAGACTGAAAAGTTGAGAGTATGAATGTCTGCGAGGTTAGGTAGTAGCGTTCTTAAGCCACTGGTTGTGATGGGCGTTAAAATCGCCAAACACAAATATGTGAGCGTACGGATGGACAGAGAGGGATGCTGTCAGAAATGACATCGAGTATCCCACAGTCCTGAGAGGATGAAGAGCGGTAGAGGAAGAAAAGATAGTTTACAGCATTGAGAAGAGACACAAGTACGAATGATCCGGCGATTCGAGAGAGCACTCTCTAGCCAGAGGGAGATGGTCCTTGACTTAGGAAAGACTCAACGCTATTATTACTTATTATTATTATTATTTACCATACATATTATTATTTATTATTATTATTTACCCTACCTATTATTACTTATTATTATTATTATTATTATTATTATTATTAACCCTACATATTATTACTTATTATTAACCCGACATATTATTATTTATTATTATTATTTACCCTACATATTACTGGTGGTGGATACCAAGTGTAAATAAAAAAATGTTATAATTGAATGTTTTATTCATTTATTTTTTATTTGAAGTAATTGGTTGCTATTTTTTAAATAGTTTACTGCACCATTTAAACATTAACAGAAAGTTCAAAAGCACAAATTGAAGTCAACTATATTAAAAGCAATCGTTTGTGTTCACTAGATGATAGTGCAAATCTGCCAACAATTGACTAGACATCCAATTCAGCTGACAATTCCTTTTCAGTAGATAACAACATGTATGATTTCAAATTCTCCTCTGACAGCAAGTTTCTTAAACTTGTCTTTATCATCGTGAACTTTGAACATCTCCTCTCAAATTGGACTTGAGTAACTGATAGCGTGCAGATCAGTTTACGAAGTTCTTCTTGCTTTTTTTTTTACTAAAACGATTGTCTGTGTTTGTTTCTTTATTGTATTTTTATTTGATATAGAGGTTCAGTTTATCAGGGACCCACTCGCCATCGGGTAAGCGGACACCCTGGTCAGTCCGGATATCGCTCACTGTATGGGCCCTTGTTTTAGAGGAAATTACGCTATGAATTGGTGCAAAAATAATCTTTTTGACTATTAGGTGAATGAATGTAAATCCGAGGGTATACGTCCGTCGACGTGTGTATATATATATATATATAGATATATATATATATATATACTTATATATATATGTGTGTGTATATGTATGTATATATATATATATATATATATATATATATATATATATATATTAGTGAAGCATGTTTATGCATGTTCTATATACATTTCTACGCATAGTTTTATGTTTCGAAACGAGTATTTGATTTATACTAAATAAAGTATCTCTGGTAGAAACCGTTTAAATATTTAACAAACATATTTTAGTACAGCGTAGGATCAAATAAAGAGAAATATGATGCAATTCAAGCGGGCAGAAACTGATGACATACATATATCAGTAGGTAAACCAATATGTCTGTAACCTACTTATATATAAATCAATATCCGTAGGTACATCAAAATCCTGTAGTCTTTCTCTGTCTCTGTCTCTGCCTCTGTCTCTCTCTCTCTATATATATATTTATATATATATAAATAATATATAGATTTTTTGTTTTTCCGTATTTTTCCTCATATATATATATATATATATATATATATATATATATATATATATATATATATATATATATATATGTAAAAGTGAACATTGAAGTCAACACTCAGAAGCGATAGGCAGTTTTATGCTAGACGCAATGGTCAGGCAGCCTGGGTAACTGCTTGGGTTGCCAGTATCTTGAGCCAGTCCTTAGTAAAGAAAGAGGATATTATACATATATCAACTGTGTTTTATCTAGATAGATATCTACAGAGAGAGTGAGCTTGCATTGAGTGATAGATAGTGAGCTGATTCCCTTGTGTGCTGTGGTTGTGAGCTAGCTGACCTGTTGACATCACCCTTCATGAAACAATGCTGACCTGTTGACATCACTCTTCAAGAAACAATGCTGACCTGTTGACATCACTCTTCAAGAAACAATGCTGACCTGTTGACATCACCCTTCAAGAAACAATGCTGACCTGTTGACATCACTCTTCAAGAAACAATGCTGACTTGTTGACATCACCCTTCAAGAAACAATGCTGATCTGTTGACATCACCCTTCAAGAAACAATGCTGATCTGTTGACATCACCCTTCAAGAAACAATGCTGACCTGTTGACATCACTCTTCAAGAAACAATGCTGACTTGTTGACATCACCCTTCAAGAAACAATGCTGATCTGTTGACATCACCCTTCAAGAAACAATGCTAACCTGTTGACTCACAATACAATATTCACTTGTAAAAAATTATTCTTCCAATTCAAAATATGTTTTGGCTTTAAATAAAACACAAAAGGGTTGACAAACCATAACAAACAATGAAATCAATAAAAAACAACAAGTAACCAAAATATTATAAACATAAGACAAATTCTAATAGATAACACCATAATATTATGCATATTATGCCCTCACTGTAAAGAAAGACAAGAAAAAAACACATATAGTTATATATATGGCATCCCTTTGAATTGATTCCAATCTAATTTCAACAATCTAAAACACCAGGATTTAATTAAAAAAAAAAAACTTGCTTGCCATACTAACCCAGTTCTTGACAATGACTGTGATCAGTGATAGCTCTAGGGTTGCTGGCAACCCAGGAAAGTTGATCTTTGGCACCCTTACAAGTATAATTTTAAAAAAAATTTCACAAGGAGAAAAATTTTAAATGTAGAATAATGAGTTTATTACAATATACAACTTAATACAAGCTAAAGAAAACATTCATTATCCTACCTAAAACATTTTTCTAGCCTTTAGTTCTGCAAATTTTTGCACGGCACTTTCTACACCTGTCTTCTTTACAAGAACATTTTCTATTATAATAGACAAATAATTTAATCTGTCTTGAGTCATGGATGACCACAAGTATGATCCCAAACACATGACATGGCGGCATGATGGAGTCCTCTACCTTGATGCCTTTGAAATATATAAAATAGGGGAGAAGGGGGAAGTACAAGTATTGGTTAAACTTTATATGGAAATGTTAAAGATATAAAAATACAAAGCCTTTAAATTTAAATTTTAACATCTGCTTTATATAGATATTAGCCTATTTTATCCCCCTTTTTTAGTGCTTTTATTTTAATTTTTATTGTTTTTAATTTTACCACATTGCATTAGTAGTAATTCTGTGAAAAAGAGAGATATATTGTATGATCCTGGATGTAAATTTACCATAGAGGATTCTAAATTTAATGCACTTTCAATACATTTGCACTTAAATTACTTTTTCTTTTAATCAAAATCACATTCTTTAAGTTACAATTATGGTCATACCTTTTATGATGACTTAATGCATTGAGAAGATATTTTTGTAAAAAAAGTCTCCTTTATGTTCATATAATTTTTTTATTTAAACTCCTAGATATCTCACCAATGTATTTCATAGGATAATTTGTGCCGGGGCTGACATCCCAGGCAAGCTGAACTTCAGCACCCTTACAAGTATATTTTTTTAAAATTTCACAAGGAGAAATACAAACTAAAGAAAACATTCATTATCCTACTTAAAACATTTTTCTAACCTTTAGATCTGCAAATCTTTTCATAAGGACTTTCTCCACCTATCAACATATATTCTGTTGACAAAATAGCCAGATAATTTACTTTTTACTTTTACTATTTTGAGTGATGGATAACCGTACGTATGTTTTTATAAGCTTTAGTTTTGGAAGATCCCAAACACATGTGAGGCATGGTGACGCCCTCGGCCTTGATGGCACCCCGGGTGAACGCCTGAGTTGCCAGTACTTCAGCCGACCCTGAATAGTACAACTGGAGTTTAACAACAGAATCTACTACAACTGTACGAAAACTCGAATGAAGTCCAAAGAAAAGTGAGACTGACAACCAGATAGATAGATAAATAGATAGATAGATATATATAGCGAGAGAGAGAGAGAGGGAGAGAGAGAGAGGGGGAGAGAGAGGGGGAATATGAACAGACTGGATTAGATAGATACATAGAGAGAGAGAGAGAGTGGGGGAGATATGAACAGACTGGGATAGATAGATAGATAGATAGATAGATAGATAGATAGATAGATAGATAGATAGATAGATGAGGTGAGTACCTGGTCGGTTTCGAAAT
>OZ038494.1:63582650-63587650 GCA_964036315.1 Acanthosepion esculentum
GTTTTCCCGCCTTTAATTAGTAACATGATTTGCATATGTATCATTTTCACAGTCACGCATATATTGTTTGGATTAGTTTAACACTAATAATAGATCAGTGTTACTTTCACTGGATCATAGATCAAAGTTACTTACAGTGGATCATGGATCAAAGTGAAACTGAATCACAGATCAAAGTTTTACACACTGGATCACAGATAAAAATTACACTGGATCACAGATCAAAGTTACATATATTTGATCATGGATTATGTTTACTTTCACTGGATCACAGATCAAAGTATCTTACAATGGATCATAAATCAAAGTTACTTATTCTGGATCACGGATCAAAATCAAAATGGATTATAGATCAAAGTTACTTACTCTGGATCATAGATCATCCTCATTTACACTGGATCACTGGATCAGATATTCCCTTTCAGGAAATCTTTTTGAAGCATTCATTTTAACAACGATATTTCATAAAAAATCCTCATAACAAGAAATAATTTCCTCCTTAAATTCTGATAGCAATCAATACATGTTATCTTTAAATTCTAATAACAAGCGACACTTTTTTTTTACATTACGTAAAATGAAAAAAGAATGTGTTGCGCCAATGGTTCAGGTGGTGAAAACCTGTTTGTTTTGAAAATCACAGTTGAAAACATGATTTACCTGAACTGGTGAGAACTATGCAACCAACACAGCCTACCCGCCATACACACGCATACAAACGCAAACACACACATACATACACACATACATACTGGAAAGTTAAATAATAGTATACAGGGTGTCCATAAAATTGTCTGTCAAATCAGTACAGGATATATATCTTGTCTTCTCTTGCGACCATAAATTATCTGTAAAACGACCGCACGTTATTGTATCCAGTAATGGTTGACATCCATCAATAGACTTCTTTGGAGATTTTTTAAGCGTAGCTCGGATTTGGCACAATGGGGGCACTCAGTGAGGATCCAGCGAGACAAGCTTGCTAACCATTACACCACATCGAGGCGCCATCAATACATTTCTTTGCATATGTTAAAGGAAAATTATTAAAGTTTTATTTGGTCCTGATCTGGCTGCAAGGTTGCCTCTCTGTGCCTTTTTTTTAAAAATTAATACTTTCATGGTTATTGTTTGGGTGGGATCTTAGCCGTGGTACCTAGACTGTATGAATTTAAGCGCAGTACTAGACTGCTGTCGAGATGTCATCAATTTACAGTTGAGCTGGATAGGTGTAGCCGTAAGTTCTATGCTAACAGTTTCTTTTCTCGCACTTCTCGCTTGTGGAACTCACTCCCTCCCGGCTCCATGCTTTCCAGCCAACTTTAATCTGCAAAAATTTAAATGCAACGTCAATCGCTATCTACTGTTCTCCCCATTACTATTTTCTCTTCCCGCTCATTATTAATATTTCTGTTCCTAATTCCCCCACACCCCCCATGCTAGTTGCTGTACTGCTTTGCTTGGGGTGATACCGATTAAAAATATACATAGAGAGAGTTTGTTCTATCTTTTTTTTTTTTTTAATTCACTTTCGTTTGTCTTTTCCGATAGATGTAAAAAGTTACTTATTGATCACTGAAATTTTATGAAAATGACCACACAAGAGAAGACGAAATATATTTCTGTAGAAATCATTTATGGACATCCTGTATTTTAAAGAATTGAGTATTTAATAATAATAATAATAATAATAATAATAATAATAATAATAATAATACTGTTTAATAATATTTAAAAAAAAAAAGCTTATATTCTACTTTACTTAAAAAGTACTTTACTTCAATATGACATATTAACCGACGCAAATAATTAGCGAAAAATATGAAAGGTAAAAAACATCTAAATAACACATTATGTCATAAACAAAAACAATATGGTCGCATTTCTCTTTTGCTCATGCAATGTGATTGATTTCCGTATCGATTAATTCGACTAATTTCACCCAGAATTTCCATATTATTGTCGCTTCGCATACTTATGGTTGTTTCAAACACAGCCTGACCTGGGTTGACCTCTATTGCAATAATATACAGACTTACCGGTTCTTCGGGCGTCCAGCTAAAGCCCCAAAATGTTGGCTGTGACTTTAGTCTCAGCCGTCCCATTGGTTCCCTTTTCTGGACATACTTAACTGACAACAGTTCATATTTCGCGCATTTGTCGCGCCATTGGTCCGTCAGGGTGATCGTGTTTTGCAATACAAAGTTAGCAATAGAGGAAGTGACCTTTTCGTCGAGGTTCACCACGGCAGATTTGTAACATGCGCAGTACTCTTCCGGTATACCGGCTTGTGCACACGTCCGTCTCTTAGGAACACGACTAAAGAAACTATACGCCTTCAATGTGTTGGCCCTCATTTCGCTAGACGGGCCAGGCTGTTTGGCAGCCTCCTCTCGGGAACGGAAGTTCCCCTGAAGCACGTCCTTTATTGTCTCGTGCGTGTCGAATGGTGATACTAGCCGTTGAGTGTTGGCCATAAGGTTTGCTGCTATTCCGGGGTATTTGGCTTTGAATTGGTCAGGAATTTTCAACAGCACCAAGGGCATTTTGTCTTCGATGCGGCCGATTAAGGTCTGTCGGAACCAGTCGAAACGATGACCATGATCACTCATAAAGAAAAGAAAAGTATTGTTGAGAAAACCCTCATCGTGAAGGGTCTTTAGCATCTGATAGAAATCCTCGTCGCCAGCTTCGACAGTGTTTAGGTATTCGTGTCCAATTTCTGTTAACCAGGATAAAGCAAACATTGGACATTTTCCGTAGTAACGCCGCACAAAACTCATAAAGTACTTAATAACCACTTGGTGTTTGGTACTTCCTCCTACGCAAAGATCGAATGCTTTCCCCACTGAGACCTTTTGGCTCTCGAGTGCCAACCAAATCGGTGACAGCAGATCTTTAATAGGATGGGTATTCTTAAACGATAGCCAAAATGGTCGCATATAATGGTCAGTCGGTTGTTCATGGAAACCTTTGTCTAGATAATTAAAAGTGGCCATGTGTGGCGCATCCTCAGCAAATAGAGATACGTAACCACAGCGGGAAAAATTTTTCCATATCAATGGGTAACCGTCATAAAAATCCTTGTAAGGTGGTGTCTTTTGCAGTTGGTGAGAATACTTACCGGTTAAAATGGGCAGTATGTTTGGAAAGGTGTTGGCACCGACTTTGGTGTAACCACGAAAATCATAAGCTCCAAGATTTTTGGTTAGATAACCGTAGGTCTTTGGCAGTTTACGGATACCATTGAGTCGCGAGATAGAATCAAGTCCGAAGATAAGCAAGTTATAGGGGTTTGAGCTGCATTGTTCTGTGGGGTCTTTACGCAGCGTCTTGGAGAAAGTCTTTTTGGAAACGTGTGCGTGAAGGTTTGTGTAGGCGCGCCCTTTGGCGTCCCGACAGGTGATTAAGAAAAAATCATAAGGCACCTCCCCCGGCATAGATATAGGTACACTTGTCTTCAAAGCTACATTGTCGTCGTCCTTAGTTCTGTAGACACCTTCGTAGCTGCATTTCATAGTGTTGGGATCGAACCCTGATTCAAGACAAGCTGTAGTGTTAATCTTTACTAACCCGTCTTTGTCGATAAATGTCAGATCACTTTTAATTCTGCATTTAAGGGGTTTGATATGGAAGACGTATTTAGAGATCGATTTGTCGAAGGGATCGATGTCAGGCAAGTGGCACTCACCTTCGGCATCGCCGACCATGAACTCAGGGGATGGCGCCAGAAAGATATTATATAGTGTCCACGTGCCAACGAGAAGCAGAGAGAAAATGAGAACTCGTTTGAATTTCTTCAAGTTCACCGCCATGTTTGCATCAGTGAGGAAATCGGTCCAACCAGATAGCGATTACTAGGAAGCGTTCGCTATCAACTGAATCGGTTGAAGTAGTAAAGTATCCTGTTTTTTTGGGGGTTTGATTCCAGTTTTTTTTTCATTTTTTTTTTTAATCAAGAAAAGAACCGTTCGTTTCCCTTATGTCAGTTGTCATTTTTTTTTGTAAATAAGTTAAGCTTGCTAAATGTCATTAATGACTCGCGTTAAAATGAAAGTTGCAAGATCAGAATGGAAGTAACGAATGAAAAGAAAGTCGGAACGAAGGAAAAATGCAATGGAAGAAAATAGAAATGAATAAAGGAATGAAAGCAAAAAATGGATTGAATGAATAGATGAATGAATGAAAGTGGAATAAGAAAATACAGACTGATTGAAAGAACGATTTAGAAATTAAATTAGAATAAAATAATATTAAAAATTAAAAAAAAATGGATAAATTCTCAGACTTTGACGAGTGCTTAAAACAAATGAATATAAAAAATAATGAACGAAAGAAAAAAAATTAAAGGTAAATTGTGTCACAACAAACACTAAGTTTCATTTTTTTTTTCCTTTTTGATAGATGAAAGTAAACGGTAACAGCTTCAATATCCTCGTAACAAATCCTGAATGAAAAATGACTCCTCTTCGAAAAATTAGAGTTAATATCCAAAACTCTCGATATTTGTGTAAAAATCCTTGTTAGCTGTGTCGGGCTACTGTATTTACCGACTCGTGTTTATTATATACAACGCCAGAATGGAGATTAGCATGGCTAGGGTTGTATCGAAAAGGCGGGCTAGCAGTCGTTTAAAGTACGTAGGTAGATTATCAGAAGGTTGGTACGTGTGCGGTAAGGGCAAGCCGAGTAGCCGACAATTACCTTTTAGGAAGTCCTCACAACGGCTATTACAGGAATACTTCTACTACTACTACCATTATGATTAGTTGTAGTAGAAATAGTTAATGAAACTGATACAACAAGCAAGAAGGTTGCGTGTGTTGGGAATAATAGGAAATTGTATGCGTTTTCGATTTTTTTATATCGTTGTTTGGGTAGTTTTGAATAATTTTTTTTTTCCGTCAAGTAGAGGAATTGAATAACAGGATCATTTTTTTTTTCTATTGTCTCCTTTACTGATGAGGAAAACTTTCTCTATTCTATGAATTTACAACGAC
>OZ038494.1:63595150-63597650 GCA_964036315.1 Acanthosepion esculentum
AACGGCATCCATAGGAAGCCGGGTGGGGTTAATATGAAGCGGAATCAACCCGGAAGATAATTGCTGAGTTCAGAGTAGCCCCCAAGACTCAGAACGGCTGTATAAAACGGCAGCCTTAAAACACAACAGGACGCCAAAGCACCTCCTCACGGAGTTCAGAAAGACCAGAAGAACGAAAAGGTGCCAAAGCGAAGTTCTGAGGTGCCTTAAGAATCTGACGAGAAAATTTTCACAATGGAGGCCATTTTGAAACATCGAAACGAATGGTACCCCGCGGAGTCAACATTTCATGCCAAAGGTACCTTCAGAACTCGACGTCGCACTTGGGTCAAGGCCTTGAGTGCCGTGATCTCCGACGTCGTGATTCTCCCGCCTTTCTTCTACAATCGTGGAGAATAGGTGGGTGTTTTCTGCAAAGGTAAATTTGCTGATTTCTGGCCAGCGGACTTCTGGCCTGCATCCAAACCGGATCTGAATCGGTTAGAATTCGAAAGGTGCTTTTGGAACCGGACGCCGACAAACCATGGCAACCCAAGGTTAATGCGGTCAAAGTTAGCAACTGGCAGTAGTGGGCCAAGATGTCGAAGTTAGTTTAAGTAGCTGAACTTTTCGAGTTGAGACTCTCATTGAAAATAATGGAAGCCACATTGAATAAATTATTTATTTTAATGTTAGTTTTATTAAAATCCGTTTGTATTAATCGTCCGACTTGTGTATAACAATAATTTTGTTTATAAGTGTTGCTTCCGATAATATGTTTATGCGCACGCGCGTATGCGCATGCGTGTGTGAATATGTGTGTGTATGCCTGTGTGAGTTTGAGAATGCGTGTGTGTGAGAGTATGTGCGTGTATTCATGTGTGTGTATGCATTTCAACATGATCTTGTCAACGCACTTAATTCAGTAATAAACATTAATCCCATAGATCAAACATTAGACAATTAAATTTCAATGACTGTATCAGAGTGCAGAATTATTGATGAATCTCGCACATATATAATTATAAACTCCTCGTCCGATACACACAGACACACAGACACACCAATATATATATATATATATATATATATATATATGCATGAAGAGGTATGATGTTTGCTTGACAACCTAACTGTCAGGGTTTCAATTCTCGGTAGTGGATGCGCACTGCTGATGAGTCCCAAATATAGGCCGAAACGGCCGTCCAGTGCTTTCTGCATTCTGTTACTTAAATATAATTATCAAATCCTCCTAATAATTTCTATCATGTGTATATCATTGCTTGAACCGGCTTCTAATGCTCTAGAGTGAGCGGCTTGGTGATAGTAGTTGTGGCTCCAGGGGGAACAGTCCTATGGTTCGAGAGAATCTCAGTAATGCTATATTTATGCATTAAAGTGTACAAGATCAGGGATAGAGCGTGTATAAATATAAAAGTGGACATTGAAGTCAACACCCAGAGGCAATAGCATGGTCAGTGCTTAAACGCAATCTTCAACCTGAAGATTGCGTTTGACCACTTATGTATGTATGTGTATCTATATATAGTTTTATGCAAGTTTCATTAAAAACGACAGACAAGGTACTACGGTTAAGGTTTTTTTATTTAATTTTTCTTGTGTACGAACAAGAGCTTTCTTCGCTGGACAAAGAGTGTGTAAGAACTGTCCAAACGTTTTATTTTCCCGAGCGCTTTCGGCTATACCTTTAGCCATTATCAAGGATGATTTGATTTTTCAGCTTAATTGAGTGTGTGCATTATGTATATGTCTTAGTGTGTAGTAGTGGTGTTTTAATTTCCAAATACGGTAAGCACGTTTTGGCTTTGTTCGTAGTTAATATTGTTAAGGGTAGGCTTTTTCTTTTTTATTATTAAAGCCTCCATTATTTTTAACCTTTTTTTACAGGTGGAAGCAATTAATATATTTGTGTTTTCTACTAGTATATTTCTAATGGAGTCTGGTAAGTTTTTGTGTGTGTTTAAATGGGTTCTAACGGAGCTGTGATCAGATAGGTGTAACGTAAGACGTCTGGATAAGCATGTAGTTGTGTAACCGATGTAATTATTTATGAGTCCGGTTTCGTTAGGAACGCAGTTCCTTAAGGGGCATTTGAACTCATAGATAATGTTCGTTCTTTGCAATTTTGACTTAGCTGGCGTGTTGTTATTTTTGAGGATAAGGTTAGCTGTCTTAAATTTTTATAGTAGATAATTAATTAAATTTTATATATATATATATATATATATATATATATATATATATATATATATGTTTGATTTTTGTAGTTGTTCTTAGTTGTATTGTTATTAATATTATCTTGAGAATTCGGCCTTATATTAAAATAATTATTGTGTGAGCGAAGTTTACTTTTGCTGCTGAAATCAGATGCACCACAGTTGCAAAAACGGTGCAGTAGCAGTAAAAAGATAATATATATATGTCCGATGGGTTAGAACGTTTTCGTTCCGATCATGAGACCCGGGTTCGATTTGCCAGGGAGATGATTTCATGATGTTAT
>OZ038494.1:63602650-63612650 GCA_964036315.1 Acanthosepion esculentum
AGCGGCGCTATATTGAGTCTGATTTGCTATGTCTTCGTCCCCGAAGCCCGTTAGAACAGTTGGTATAGTGTTTGCTTGGCAACCTAACTGTCAGGTTTTCAATTCTTGGTAGTGGGTGCGCACTGCTGATGAGTCCCAAATATAGGACGAAACTGCCGTCCAGTGCTTTCTGCATTCTGTTGAGGTTTCTTTCAGGCTCAATGAATTACTTAATTATAATTATCAAATCCTCCATACAATTTCTATCATATATATATATATATATATATATATATATATATATATATATATATATATATATATATGTGTGTGTGTGTGTGTGTGAGAAGAAATATAGTTTAAGGTGTGCTATATTTATGGAATAAAGTACTCAATATCAGAGATAGAAGTCAACACTCAATCGTCAAGTCGCGAGTGTTCTCTCTCTCTATATATATATAGTCTCTCTCTTTCTATATATATATATACAGGGGGAGAGAGAAAGGGTGAGATAGAAAGAGATAGAGAGAGTAAAATTATAGAGCAGGAATGAGTGCAATAATGTATAGATGTGTATTTGCATAATCAGTTAACACTAAGATATATCATGTTCAGTGTCGTGAAGTGCAAAATCACACAGATTGGGAAATGGTACTGCACAACTCTTCAAAAGGAAAACGTACACTCTGCCTTGAAAGTCAACATTTGGAATTTTGAATACTGACCACTGGCAGTAGCAGGAAGTTCTTCTTTGTGTGTCGTGTCCCTTTAGGACTTAGACGATCATGACCCCCACACCTTCCTGTCCCTTGTAGCTCTCAAAAAATAGTCTTTTTGCTATTTCTCCCATACCCTGTTCCGCCATTCATTTAATCAAGCCCATCAAGTATGTTAAACGCTGCTTTCCTCTGTCCCTCTTTCCCATAATCTGTCATGTGACTATCAGATTTTCCAAGACCTCCTTCATTACGTTCCCCAGAAATTTCAACAGACTCTTCCTGATGTTAAGTATCAGTTTCTTTTTTGTTTCCATTTTCACTAAAACTACGTCGTTGCTTACATGTTGGTCCATGGCATCATCAGCATCTTTCTGTAGAACCACATTTCTGTTGCTTCAGTTCTCTCCTTCATCTTTTAGATGATTGTCCAGCATTTACTGCTATATAGGAGGACAGATATCACGTAGCAGTTCAGTAATCTTTTCTTTGATTCTAACTTTTTCCGTCTCTTAATACTCTGCTTAGCGTTTGGAATGCATCTTTGGCTATCCCAATACATCTTCAGATCTCAGAGTCGCATTTTCCGCCGTCTGTTAGAAAATTTCCCAGATAATTAAATTTTTGTACTTGTTTGATTTTAGTATCCCCAATTTGTAATTTGCATTTTTAGCTCACCCTTTTGCTAATAACCATGCAGAATCAATTAAGTTACTAAGCAGGCGCTAAAAGCCGACAGGCTTCTCTTAGACTGGCACAGCGACGAAATAGTGAAGAGTCGAATGAGAATTGAACTTGTTACACGAACAATGAGTTGTAGCTAACTTGCAATCGGATGCCCTTCAGCACGCCTTAATACACATTTAAATCTATTGTTTCTATTGCTGGTATTATGAAAACGTTTTCCCTGATACATTCCACAGCTTTCTTCACGGGTGCAATACATAAAGAAAGAGAAAGAGTTTTTCCTTTTTTTTTTTTCCTCCGATATTCTAATTTAGATGTACTTGCTGATTATATAACTGAAGAAGTCTCTAGACTACAACAGCCGAAACGTTGTATTAACAACATCAACAACACAATCAAGGAATTCAATTATCAGAAAAAAGCTTGTAATATTTATGACACTTCTCAAAGTTACAGATAATAAAAGCAAGTAGTGTTTTTACACACACACACACACACACACATACACACACACACACACACACACACACACACACACACATATATATATATATATATATATATATATATATATATAGAGAGAGAGAGAGAGAGAGAGAGAGAGAGATTTAAAAAATTGGGAGATCAGTGAATCACGCTACCTTGGTTTCAACCTTTCAGTGATCTAGCCTGTTCGTTACTGTCGAACTCACTGCCGAGAGCAGAGATGAACCTGGATGAGGCTTTGCGAAGGGCAAAGTTTCGTCTGGGGAAGTAGACAGGCCCGGACCGTTTATGCAAGTTGTACGGGAATATTTTTGGCCGAGCCTACGGCTTGGAGAACTCACGGTAAACTTGGCTTGTGCCACATACATCCCTCGTGGTGGTAGTGGGGGGCTGTTAAATTTTAAATATTTAAATATTAACCTTTCAGTAACCTCAGGCGGTTTGGGTCAAATGATTTCTTAACGCTTTATTATTTATATATAAACACACAACATGAAGTGTAATAGAAGGGAGGCGAAAAGCAAGAGTATTGAAATTGTGTTGGAGGGGGAGTAAATAAAATGTACATACTTTCAACCTGGTTCGTACGAAATCAAAAAGTACTTTTTCGTGTGTATGCATCGTGTCATTATTTCTTTCATTCAATAGATTTTTTTTTTGTCTGGAAATGTTATTAGTGTTAACTTTTCCTTCAGGCACAATTTGCAGATATCACTACGATTGCTCTAAGTTTTGTCTTTCGAAAAATATTTTCCAGTTTACAATCGGATTTTTGTTATTTTTTCTTTTAATTACTACGCATGGCTGGCTAGTTTGTAGCTTGAATGATGACTTGTGATTATATCATCTCTTCTTGAAGCTGCCTTCACTACACACCAAGTATATTTTGCTCTGGCCATTTGTATCTTTTACTTCAGATTTGTAAATTACTCCTTCCGTTTTGCAAACTCCATCTAGTGGATATTTACCTTTATCTCTACAGTTACATGTTTCCTGTTAACAATATCTTGCTGCACATTAGCTTTGAAATTCCTAGCGTTTTGTCTTTTTATTATGGTTTCGAAATTTTTAGTACAGGTGTAGCTTAATTTAACTGTATTTCTTTTATTAAAGATCATGTGTAATTCGGAATTTTTGGGGAAGTGTTTATTAAACAATTGGAAAAATATTCTCTATATTTTACATTTGACATCTAAATTAAAGAGGCAGAGGGGGTTTAAATCAAATAATATTTTTTTCTTTTCCTCGAATTATTCTTCATTTGTTGTTTTATTTGAGGTTTAAATTCCAGTTTAGTTTTATGTCCCTCTTCCTTTAAAGTCTTTTCACACTCTTTCTTTTTCGTCAAAAATTATTTTACAATAGGAATTTCTAGATAACCTGCACGCTGTTCATATAAGGATGTGCTTTATTATACTCGCCAGGTGGTTGGATGCAGCATTCACGTATTTTAATTTTGTGTTCGGTTTCATTTATAAGGAGACACTGACAAATTGTAGATTTAATTCTACCTCCAAATATTGGACAACTTTCTTATTCATATCGGCTTCTATTTCAATGTCGAGACTCTTGAAGAGTTTGAAATGCATATTTCTTACATTGTCATTTATTCTTCTGTTGTCTGGCGCTATCATCAGCCCGTCATCCCTATACAGGCCGTGGTTGCCTATGTGTACTATTTTGTTCTTAAAATATATAGGTCCATTAATTATGAAACTTCGGCACCATCAAACGAACCTTGTGGTATATCTACGTCGCCCTGTTTTGATAAAATGTAGAAACTTGGATTAAAAAATCAACCCATAGCTGGGGGAATAGGTGGATTCATACCTTTCCCAATGGTTGTTGCACTTAAGTGAATATAACGAACCCAACTGGATTTGGAAGTCGGAGAGCCGAGTTCTAATTCCGAGCCATTATCCATTACACGCATATCCAAGCTTACAGCACCCGGAATATCCGGCACGGCTGTATTCATTGTAGCGGAGGTATAGAAAATTTCGGAAGTTACGAAGAAAGATTAGGTAGAAAAGACAATCACGTAGAGTGATAAAGATTTGTGTCCTGATCCATGGAGGGCATTATCAAGGATCTATGACATCGCCCAAACGTCGTAATATTGTCTCATAACGACCCGGGATGCGAAAGAACGGTGAAGACAACACGTCAAAAATATGTAACGATCTCAGGTCATTGATAGAATCTCAATGCAGTTGCCTTCGCAGTATCACCCGTTTTAAAGAACTTGCAGACCCTGGTTAACGTTCCCCCGACTCGCTCTCTTTTTCTTTCTTTTGCTGCAAGAGGTAGAACCACGTGGTAATTACATTCCCGCGGGACAATGTTGTTTTCCCTGGTCTTTTAACTTCTGAACCACGAAAAAGTAAACGGACACACGATAATCAAATTTAAACCTTCCAGTCATAAAGTAAAGCGCAGACATTTCTTTGGTTGTTCCAACATTGTGCAAGGCTGATCTAAGCGCGATGCTTATATTTACTTACCCTAACTTCTGGGTCAAAAAGAAAACGAACATCTCATAACCATGTTTAAACCTTCCAACACTGCACAACGCTGAGTTGAAATCGACCATTAATACAATGTTTTTTATTTACTTTTTTTAAATTTTTTTTTTTAAGCGTATCACCCCAAGCGTGGCCTCCAGGAGGCCACTATCACGCAAGGGGTTAAAGAAGGGTTGGAGGAAGAGCAGATAGGAGTGGTAAAGGAGAGGATGTGGAGAAAGAGAAAGACAGTGGGTCGATCAAGGCAAGGGGTTTACAGAAGATTTGGAGCGAGAGCAGATAGGAATGAAAGATGAAAGGATGTGGAGAAGGGAAGTGGATAGATCAAGGCAACTGGAGATGTCGATTGACGACTTACCCTACCATTTAGACCCATAATAAAACGAACATACCCAAGGAACATTAAGAACTTTGTTTCACTAGAGTCACCATAAAAGAGAATAAATGTTAGTGTGGAAAGCCAATGGAAATTAAGCACACATATCAGATCGGAACACCTTGAAAGTATTAACCAATGATATCGTTCATAATATTTAAAAGAATTGATGGTTGTTCTAGGAATCTTGTAAGAATTTTATGAGCATCATTATAGCGGTAAGTATCCATTGCTTAACCGGTGATACAAAGAGAAACGAAATGGTAAGTTCAATCTAAGGGAAACAGTAATTGAAACAAAGCAAGTTCAGTCGGCCAATGATGACAATTCCAGAACAAGTCTTTGCACGCTTCTTTCTTTAACTGTTTACATATTAAACACGCACACACCAAGAATACACACAAGCTTTTAAATTCCATAGACTACGTTGACAACGGTGTAAATCTCAGACTGAGATAGATGGATTGAGTGAAAGCAATGAGAAAAAGAGCGCACGGGATTCATTTATTGGTCGATGCAAGAAACCAGATTTCAAAAAACGAAATCAGTCGATTGGAGAATCGTGGTAAATATAGAACGTCGCCTTGGCTTTGCAGTTTGTGATTACGTTAACAGATTTTGACATTCAAAAATCCGGCAACGGTTGTGTGTTCATTTTGCATTTTCACATCGTGACGGAAAATTGATAAAGACTGGCGATATGATGATGATGATTAACCCGAAAACTCGCATCGTGTTCTTAAACAGCCTCGTCAGATCTAGATTCTTCCATAGAAGTCATTCATGGCGTCCAACTTGTTCAGAAAGTTGTAAACTATCATCTGTATGTATATAGTTTTTTAATCGTTTTCACCCCAATCAAGGCAGTAAAGCCACTAAGACACAGGGGATTACTAGGTGTGAAAGAATTAGAAACAGAAACATTACTAATGAGCGGGAAGAGTAAAGAGTAATGAAGAGAGCAATAGACAGTAACTGACATTGCATTCAAATTTTTGGAGATTAAAATTGGCTGAAAAGCTTGGAACCGGAAGGGAGTTCCACAAGCGAGAAGTGCGGGAAATGAAACTGCCAGCATAGAATTTATCACTATATGTAGACAGCTCAAATGTAAATTGATGAAATCTCGACTTTGTATTGCGCTTAAATTCAAAATGTCAATATACAACAGCGAAGAGCTCATACAAACAATTACCGTGAAAGTATTTATAGAAAAGACACAGAGAAGCAACCTTACGGAGCTGGGAAAGTGACTGAAGCCGAGATGCCAGATCATGACCAATAACATTGCTTATTCTTCATTGGATTTTATCAAGGAGCTCAAGGTAAATAGCAGGAGCACCGGACTATATATGGCAGCAATATTCTAAGCATGGGCGAATGGTGGACTTATAAATATGTATGATAGATTCTGGAGAGAAAAATTGTCTCACACGACACAGTGAACCAATTATCTTAGCAACTGACATAGCAATGGATTCAATTTAGTCTTTCCATTTTATGTCAGCTGAGAACGTTAGCCAGAGAACTTTTCTGGAGGTTAGCATCAGCCACGCTGATACAACCGTTTTCTCATATTAATGATTAAATTTCAAGCGAACTGATCCTTTAGGTCTTGAAGACAACCCTTCATCAAACATCATATATTGGCGCTATCAAATCACAAAAAAAAAACTGTACCAAATAACAAAAGCCATATAATTGGAAGACTTACAGCGGCAACAACGACGGAAATATGTAGTATGTGAAACTAGAAGAAAAACAATGATATAATCAAGATATTAACTTTCGACACCAACTTAAACAAAAGATTTGTAAAGAAATCTTCATTAGTACTAGAAAAAGCAGTAACAGTGAATTTGAGAAGCCTAATTTTCAGTAAGGAGGCACGGTGGAGTAATGGATAACAGATCGGATTGAGGAATCGGAGAGCTGAGTTCGAATTCCAGTTGAATCCATTACATTCACTTGGGGAAGGTATGAATCTGCTTCTTCTCCCCACCCCTGCTATGGGTAAATAGCAAGACAGACCGGGTACTATAACCTTGGATGGCAACTTGTCCATTGCAGAAAGTCATGGAAACCTACTACGGGGAAAAAATCTGTCTCGTCAGTCATGTATCGAAAGATACATGATCACCTAAGCGCGTATCACGCATGGCACATAACTGACTGAAGTTTCTGTAAAACTCTTTTAAGTGAGTTATTTTATAAATTTCAACCCACAGTAACGCTAAGTCAATGAATGCCGAATGTTTGCCTATGGAAACATTTAATGAAACAATACTATATTATAAAAAAAAAAAAGTTTGCAGGCCCTGAGGTAGTGGTAATGATGTTTCAGTCCCGAAAATCTACCTGACACCCGGGTCAGCATATGATGAAAATTTTGTTGGCGAGCAGGCTATTTTGTCTGTAGAAACTATGAAATGTTAATGCATGTATTTAGCTGACCAAGAACATTTTGTTTATAAAATAAAATTGAAAGATATTTTATTAATATAATATTTTTGACATTAACTCTATTAAACATATTTATAATCTTGTTACACTTTAACGATCTTTCAGGCAACTTCATAATGGCATCCTCTAGAAATTTTTAATTTTTTCTCAGCGAAGAACTGATTAACGTACACTTTTTAAGTAACTGATATTTTCTTATTAAGTCAGTCATTTATGTACCATGCATGATCCACGCTTAGGCGACCATGTATCTTTCGATACATGACTGACGGGGCAGATTTCTTCCCGCAGTAGGTTGGTATTTCTTTCTGCGGTAGACCAGTTGCCATCCAAGGCTATAGAACCCGGTCTGTCCTGCTATTTACCCATAGCTGGGGGTGGGGACTCGAAGAAGAGGATTCATGCCTTTCCCAAGGGTATTAGCACGTAAGTGAATGTAATGGATTCGACTGGAATTCGAACTCGGCTCTCCGATTCCTCAATCAGAGCCGCTATCCATTACTGCACTGTATAAATGATAACCCAAAGGTGCCATATCTGCTGCAACATTTTTTGCCTAGTTATCGAAATGAAAAATTATTCTGATGGAATAGTATCTCTTCTTTAATGTGCTATGTCTTTTCAGGAAATGGGAGATCATGGCTCTCCGCAACTTCCTCTCTCTTCGATGGGATAAGTCCTTTCCCTTTACCACTTCTCTTTGTCAATTTTGGTCCTAGTCCCCTCCCCCCATCCATTTAATCAGACCTGTTAAGTAGTTAACGTTCTATCTTCCTTTGCTCACTTGTCATCAATATGCCCTGTGAATGTTAAACTCTCTAAGCCTTGTTTCTTCGCTATGTGCCCCCAAAGTTTTGGCTGTCTCTTCTATTTCCTAGCAGGTATGTCTTTGTTCACATATACACTAAAAACTTCCTCGTTTTTCACGTGCTCTGTTCATTGTATTCTTCGTTAGAACCCCATCACTAGATTCATGTTTCTTTTTCATCGGTGAGGAAATTGTTCAACGTTCGCTACTATATAAAAGATTAAATGTTATCTATTACTCTGCTCCCTTTTGGTCTCATTAGTCACAATGTTTTTTTCATATTCATTATTTGGTTTACTGACATGAGCTCAATTCCATTATAGCCACATTATGCTTTTCTTTGGATGAAGACTATCCTTTGATATATTTAGGGAGGATTAATTTCTCTTGCCCCATTGATTCCTGCATTCTGTTTGGCGTCAAGTATCGATTTTTCACAGTTCGTTAAAATCTATTTCAATACTGTAACATTTTCATTTAGGTTTACGTAGTGAACCACACACGGAAATACAGTGCAGTAGTCATTTTCTTTTACTTATGTGGAAGCTACAAACGTGACTAACATATCCAAATCTATGCAAAATATTTTCCTCGTGTGGAAGCTACACATTAAAGCGACTAACATAACCAAACTGATGCAAAAGATTTTTCCTTATGTAGAAGCTACACATCAAAGCGACTAACAACCAAACTGATACAAATGTTTCCCTCTATGTGGATGCTATACATCAAATCGACTAACATAACCAAACTGATGCAAATGACGTTTTTCTTATATGGAAGCTACAAATCAAAGCGACTAACATAACCATAACCTTATGTATAAGTTCAGCCATCAAATTACTTAATACAGTATATATTTTTGCATATGTGTGGGCGTGTGTCTACGCCAATGAGCACACTCTACTATATATTGTTATAATCTTTTAAACCTGTTATAATCATTTTTATGGGTGTTAATGCATTGGCTCATGTGTAGAACGACCCACAGTATGCTTGCCACTTTACGTCAGATAGTTAGTCAAATGATATTCCACGAATGTAGGCTATTTCAATTCTGTATTATTTATTATATTAGAACCAGAATTTTAAGTGATATATTTTTAATGTGCCTATAACATTTGCTCGAGGCTGTAGCAAATAGTAAGATATAAGTTATTGAGCAGTTACTTGGCATTCCCTGAATATCTACACAGGAAAAATAGGAAAACGCGATACGAAAAAATTATAATGACATACGATAAATTTGTCTATTTATATACGTACACATGACTAAGAACGGGATTGCGGAAATCGGTCTATATTTATATGCAAATCTCTCTGCGTATTGAAACCAAGAATTTATACATATAAGATTGTATACACATTAGGCATTCACGCCATGATACCCCCCCTGACGAGTGGACGTAGTGATTCTCGGAGGGTCAGTTTACGAAACTTCGGAGTCGTGATACTGAACTTAACATCTATCAGCTAAGTGCCAAGGCTTTTAATTGTATTAATTCTCTCTCTCTCTCTCTCTCTCTCTCTCTCTCTCTCTCTCTCTCTCTCTCTCACTATATATATATATATATATATATATATATATATATATATATATATATATATATAATGGAATCTCATATCGGTGTCGACGTATGAGAATCTGACAATTTAACCAATTGATTCAGTTATGAATTTTGTGCAAGAATCTTAAGTGTCATTTAAGACCAGCTAATGATTGGCAAAGGAGGCCGCATACAGAGCAAGGGTGAGGATTGTGGAATGCGGTCACTGTTATATTGGTTGAGCTTTGAGATCTTGCTCTCGCTTCTTGAAGACGATTTAGACTACCAGATTGAAAACTGCTGAGTCTACTAAAACACATTGTTCTCCACTCTACCCGCACCAAAGCTAAGCGTTCGAGGGTGTTATGAGGTATATTGACATCTGACAATATATATATAGAGTCTTGGAGCAG
>OZ038494.1:63620150-63712650 GCA_964036315.1 Acanthosepion esculentum
GAATTTGTAAGAAAGGGGAATGACAGTGAGAAAGTGATATGCAATGAGAGGAAGAAAGCGAGGGAAAGAGGGAGAGAGGAGGAGGAGAGATATAGATATATATCCGCCTCCCACACACGCCACCATATATATATATATATATATATATATATATATATATATATATATATGTAGCGAGAGAGAGAGAGAGAGAGAGAGAGAGAGAGAGAGAGAGAGAGAGAGAGAGAGAGGAAGGAATAATAGAAAAGAACTGAGAGAGAAAATAAAGAATAAAAAGAGCCAAACAAAGACCGAGAAAGGTAAGATATATAGGGGGGGGAAGACAAAGAAAAGACAATTAGAAGATGAGATTGTGAGAACGAAAGAACAGATGCGCACAGAAATCGGGAGAGATGAGAGAAACGGAGAAAAGAAACGAGTAAGAAAGGTGGCATACTCACATATATATTACTTGAAACGTTATTATAGCGGATACTCGCATTTTAGATAGACGTCCTATTTTTATTTTAAACAGTGTGTATTACGTCTGTTGGCGTGCACAATCGAGAAATCTTAATAAAGAAAATGCGATCTCCCTCAAGGATCGAACCGGTGTCCTTCTTTATAGGCGAACCTCATCGTTTGACTCGGAGTGGGAGAGTGTCTTACCTCTCGACTACGAAGAGCGTCACAGTGCTGTAAAAGACTATTTTTTTTTTTACCTTGCAAGAAAAGCGCACTTACTCGTAATAGTATTTTTTATCGATTGGTTTGGTTTTGTTTGTTTTGTTTTATGGCACATCAACCTCAATTGATTATTTTTATTCCGACAATTTTTATTGCTGGTAAATTTTTTTTTTCCAAAAAATGTATTGCTGGTAATAATTTTTGTTTTACAAAGCATTTCTGGTATTAAAACGTATTTTTACACTTTCATAGTGTTTTGATTCCAGTTTCGAGGTTAAATAATTGCCCATAGCTAGGACCCTAACAGGTGTTACCACCCCGGGAACAACTGCAATTAAGAGGAGTTTCCATGCTCCGCAAAACCTTCTGATCAGCGGCCTTGCTGCAGGATGTAGTTTATCGCCAAAGCCAGGGCGATTTTTTTCTCGAAAGCCCATGTCTGCTCATTTTCGTGTTTGAAACGTAACAGTTTCTAAAGAATCAATGGATTTATTTTAAATCCAACATTTTTATTACTTCAACCGTTATTATAGCGGATACTCGTATTTGAAATAGACGCCCCATTTTTTAAATTTTAACTTTAAACAATGTGTACTACGCTTATCGGCCTACGTATTCGAGAAATCCTTATAAAGACAATGTTTTCTATTCTATATACGGGGTGGGGGTAGAAAGACTTAGCATATATACCTCTCACATGAAGGTAAGACATTAGCTAGATGAAGACACGTTTGCCATTACGCTAGAGATATTTCTGGGAGGGTTATGTGGAAGGTATTTCTGCCGCAATATATATATATATATATATATATATATATATATATATATATTTATTTATTTATTTATTTATTATAATTTTATCATATAGACAAAACCATTTTACTCACAACAAAGATGCAACTTGGTTTCAGTGCATTTTAACTGCACATCTACGGGTGAGGGACGGAAATGGTTATGAACGATCCTGTTTGTAGGCAAGCCCAGATGCATCTTTGTTGCGAGTAAAATGGTTTTGTCTATATGATAAAATTATAATAAATAAATAATTATCGCTCTACTACCTGTATCGAGCTCTTTTTTGAATTAACGCTGCGAACGTTAGAATTTATATATTACTTTCGTTCTCATCGCATCGGATATATATATATATATATATATATATATATATATATATATATATATATATATACCGTATAAAGGGTTTGATGGATAAATTGTCGTCTATATTACGCAAAAATGAAAACAACACCGACATATCATATTAACAGATATATTTCCCAAAATTACACAAAAATATCCTGAAATACTAAAGAGGAAATCTTCTTCTGAATCTCCTGCAGCTCTCCTTGTTTAAGTTGGTGAATGCTGCCATAATCCTTGCTTTCAGTTCTTCTTTAATGTTACAAGGAGTTTTGGTGGTCTCTCCTTCAACTGCAGGGTGTTGCAGTCTGGGGAGTTAGGTGGCCAGATATAGGAGTGATGCGGTCGCAGAAATTGTCTGAAAACCCTGACTTGGTTCTCCTGTTTATGTAGCATAGTGCAGAATACTCTTGTCAGCCTCTTGACACAGGGCAGAGCACTACCCCCTCAAGGCACTTCATGTAGGTCTCCGTGCTGAGTCTGAGAAATAACATCACCATCACTAGTGATCACTCCAGACACCTACGTAATCACCATTAGACTCATCCAACTCTTTCCGAATCCTCTTCACTGTTCTCAGATTGACACCCAAACACTCTGAAATATTCGTATTAGAGATTCCAGCGCGATTGCCAAGCAGTACAGCATACCGGTCCCAAATTTCTGGTGGAGCGAATTGCGTCATGGTGCTCTTTTTCTCACAGACAGTGCCTAACTGACCCTAATATAATATATAGGCGACAAAATCAAAAATAAACAACGCGCATGCGCGAAATGAAAAATATAAAATGGCGACAATTTGCCCATCGCGCGCACACACACACACACACACACACTATATATATATATATATATATATATATATATATATATATATATATATATATATATATATATATAGAGAGAGAGAGAGAGAGAGAGAGAGAGAGAGAGAGAGAGAGAGAGAGAAAGAGTTAGATAGATAAAAAAGTGAGACAGAAACAGAAATTAAAAATCGACAGTAATTAATCAAGTATTTTGCTTTGTTAGCATTTCTTGTGGAGACCGCAGAATCAGTAGGCGAACAAGGCCAGTACACTCAAACCCTCGGTCACACTGACTTGTGACTTCGTCGTTGTGAGGGAAATACCACAATCATCAACAATCTCACTCACACTATGTGTCGCAGGCACTTCCCGTCTCTGCCACACAGAAGGATCATCTCCCCAGTCGACTATTATCAAGAAGTCACCTCCTTAACAAATCGACCACGTTGAGATTCGAAACCCGTACTCATATCCTAACCACTCGGGTTTTGCCGTGGTGGATTAAAGAAGGGAAATAAAAGGAAAGAAGAGAAAGACGTAGAAGGATGACTACATTGACTACTATTCATGCAGGTTCAGAACTAGAAGCTTCCGGTTTGATATATAGTAATAAAGTGTCGTTGCTGACACTAGAGTTGAGCGTAGATCACTGGAGATCAAACACCGGTGATCGCATTTTGAATAAGTAGATCATCTGATGATAAAGGAAATGTATATATTGGAATTAGCGTGGCGTCTAAGTGATCATTCTCCGGATTACTTCGGAAGTGTGCTGGTTAAACTCTCTGCCCCCGGGCAGAGAGGATCCCCAGACGAGGCTATGTTGAAGGGCAGACTCTCGTCTCGGGAGGCAGACAGCTACCGACCCCTTTTTTTACGGGGTCTACGGAGAATTTTTGCCCGGAGCCTACGGGCTCAGTTACCCCACAATACGGATACCCTACAATTATCTTGGCCTTGTGCCGCATCCGACCGCTTGGGGCGGTTAGTGAATATCTCACTATACGGATTACTATTCGGATCACTATAAGGTGGCCTCTTTTTGAGCGAGTATTATCGAGCAAGTACTATTAGTGCGAGTGATATTCGAAGGCGTCTGATATCAGTATTGTTCAACGGCGTTACTATAGTTGTATCTGCGATTACGAAGTCTCTACTATAACGAGCATTACGAAAGTGATAACGAGTATTTGTTGACATTACAAAAGTGGCAACGAGTGTTCGTTGACATCACAAAATATTTTCACCGTTTGGCTTTGCAAGAGTTGGTTGAAGGTTAAAGAAAATCACAGTAGAAGAAAGTGCCGATGGCGTAAATTTGTTATGGTGGACCTCAACTTGCCCGGAAGTGACCCACACACTTGATTTAATGACCTTCTTCTGCGGCACATATGGAATGAGACATGCAGAATCCAGTTATGAAACTGCAAAGGAATGCTCCTGACTGTTATAATTTCGAGTAGCGCCTTCTGTAGCATATCCATCATACGTAGCCCTCTTCATCCGCTGGTTCAACCGTTGAGGTCTCTTGTAATCATTATCCGCTTGTTCCACCGTTGGGGTTGGTGGCGTTTAGTTTGGGTCCTCGTCTTCGACCTTGCCTCCAAGGGTGGCGCAAAGTGGAGTTTAGAACTCCCGACGGCATCGTTCCCAGACTCATTGGACCACGCAAGCCCCTCCACTACGATAAGGAGAGACCATCAGAGGTACGCACATAGAAACATACACGCATAGACGCGCATATATTTTGCACTGAATGTCGAAGTATACAGATCGTCATCAAATGTTACTTTCATGACAATAATAGAAACAAGACAATAAATAAGAAAAGAATTAAAAGTATAAAATCATCATGAAATATATGAGAACATTTTTTGTTATTCTTCTGGTTTTTAAAAATATTTGATATTAAAATTATTTATTTGAGATGTATGTAAGGTTAAAGAATTTAGTAATGAAAAGAAATAGATAAAAAACCCAAAAGATGAAAGAAAACAAGAAACGTGATAGCAGGACGTAACACTCACAGTTACTGAAAGCAAGAGAAGCAATGGGAAACAGAGAGTTAACGTCTTAACGAATTTGCTCATGACAGGACGGACAAAGAGCGGTTATAAAGGGTTAGAATTACTCAAAGTAATAAATGACAAGTTGTGGGAAGCCATTATCACTAATATCTTGAAGGTGTTTGGTACATAAAAAATTTTACAGCGGATGTAAGAGAGAAAAAAAATGGAAAGTAAAAAGGAGATAGAGGCTGATGCTAACCTTCAGGAGAGTAACATGCAGGTAAAATGATCGGCTCCCTGTATCGCTCCAGTAAGTACCTGACTCCACATGCTATCCTTTACCTTTACAAGAGCCAGATCAAGCCAAAAATGGGGTTCTGTAGTTATATTTGGGCGGAGGCTGCACAGACATCACTCTCCAGTCTTGGTAGAGTCTAAAAGCGTCTCCGAGCCCTTGTGAGTGACAAATTCTTCTCCACCCTCCAACCTCTCTCCCACAGGGGGGATGTGGTAAACTTCTCGCTGCTCTACCGCTACTTCCACGAGAAGTGCTCGGACGAACTATTTTCTTTGGTTTCGCAAGGTCTAATCTTAACGGCAAGAACACGCCATGCCACTTACAAACGCAAACCATTCACACTTCCTTTGTATTCGGTTGGTGTGAAGTAAGTTCCATTCAAATAGCTTCTTCCCGCGTACCACTGCCCTGTGGGACCGACTCCCAACAAAATGATTCCCCGATCACTACAATCTTAACCTGTTCATGGCTATGGTTAACCGGCATCTTCCACTCCTTTACACACAAATGGCCTCCAAACCTAACCCTCTACCCCGAGTGGCCTCTGGTCCTTTAAAGGTTGAGCCTTACTGTAAAAAAATAAAACAAAAGAACAACAAAAACCAAAAACCAAAAAACGATTATATTGAATCAATTGCTAGCTCTGCTGTTAAGAAAGATGGTTCACTCTGTCGGGTCAGATAATTTTTTCACCAGAAACTTTCACCTTTGTATGTTTATCATTTGTTCCTGTATTGAATATTACTACCGCGCCTGGTCTGGTCATCCCTCTATGTATATATCTTGTGATTCTTGACATAACCCAAAGAAGAATCTGCAAAGTTATCGCCCCTGACCTGACATCTCGGCTTCAAAAACTTTCCCACTGTCTTAGCGTAGTTTCTCAATGACTTTTCTATAAGTATTTTCTTGGGAATTGTTCTGATGAGCTTTCGTATTTGGAACCTCGATTTCATGAATTTAAGCGTGGTATTAGATTGGCGGCAAAGTCTCAACATTTTATTGTTGAAATAGCTGAAAGTAACCGTAAGTTCTATTCTAATAGTTTCTTCTCTCGCACCGTTGAACTATCTTCTGACTTCCTGGTTCCATGTTGTTGAGGGGTCTCCCCTTTTTACACAAATGGACTCACCCAGGGTATACATATACTACTGCCAGTGAATACTCAGACAGTAGTAATAGAGAGAGTAGAGTCGTTCGGTAGAAGAGTCACACACAGAGACGGTGCAAGAGTGACAGTAACGAAGCACGTAGACTCAGTAAGAAGTCATACAGCGATACGTCGATATCAAAGACTATATATATATATTTGTCTACTAATCCCGCATTCCTGGAACTACTAGCCTGTATTACCAGTTTGTATTATTACGTTAATACATTTATTATCCTATATTCATCCTTGGCGTTTGTTATTATTTGATACCGGATTTCATCCCGGAATCCACAACACATGTCAATTACGATCTTCAAAAAATTAGACGTAACATCAATCGCCATCTTCTGTTGTTTGTAACCCTGTTCTTTTATTGTCTTTTTTCTTCTCACTAACGTTTTTCGCGTTTTTCTTTCCCTCCCAATACCCCTCTTGCGACTTAGTGGATTTGTCACCTTGATTGAAGTGAAATAATTAAAAAAGTTGTATGTTGGTTTTAGCAGGTAATAATGAAAACTAATATAAGTGTAAAGTCAAACAAAATCCGTTACTATTCTTTGAGCTGGAATATCGGTTACAAACAAACAAAACAAAACACCCCCACAAACAAAAAACAAACAAACAACAAAACTTAGTGTTGAATTGTGCTGGAATGGTTAAAAGTTCTTCAAGTCAAAAGAAGTTCTTTTTTACTGACGAAGAAACACTGGTAGGATAAAACAAAATTCACACTGTAGTCCGTAGAGAAATTAAAAAAGAAAACTTTTAGGTTAGACAAAACTATAATCGAACTTAAGGGCAAAACTCGCTAGGTATGGAGAAAAGAGAGTTGTACCCACAAACCAACAAACATTATTCCGGCAGTAAAATATGACTTTTTCTTTTATATGACGTATTCATTCAGGGCGTTGATGATCATGGTTTTTCACAACCTCATATTCTTTGTAGCACTTTGTCACCTATGTTTGTCTCCTTTCCAAGTTCCTGTATTGTCATCCAGTTGCACAAGATCATTAGGTCGGTTAGTCGATGTTTCCACCTTGCCTTCAGTATGTCCCGTGAGTGTCAAACTCTCCAAGCTCTCTTTCCTCGTTATATATTCCAGAAATTTCAACATTCTTTTTTCTGATTCTAAGTGCGTGTCCTTTTTGTACCATTTTGTCTTAAATCTTATTCTTTACTCATATGCTCCGTCCATGGTATTCTCAGTATCATTCTGTAGAACCGCATACGCTGTATTCCGTTATTTTATTTATCCGTGAGACAATTGTGCAACATTTATCTTACATATCAGTTGAGCACTCTTATCTTTGTTTCTGGAATGTTCTCTTACGCTAAATCGGAAGACTTGCTGAAAGAACGACAGACTATATAGTGCAATTCTATTTTTTAATTCCGTGATGTCGAACTTAACCCTAGAACACTAACCATCAATTAAAGTTACACCATTACTAACCATGGATATATCATACCCGATTTTGAAATTATCAAAAAAATATTAAATATAAATCTTTATTTGAAATATTTTACATGCATGCACTTCAAACTTTGTACTTTGAGTTAACATTAATAGGAACTGAAAAACATATTATTTAGATAAGAAAATCAGGCACTGAAAATTGTAATTAAAAATTTGCGCTGGGTACTATATACCCATGGTTAGTGTTATAGGGTTAATGTAACTAGAAGAATTATAAATGGAGCGATGGCTGCAGGATTGTGCTTTGGGTCACGCAGAAAAAGCAACACGAGAACAGTAAACATGTAGAAAGATTCCAGAAGCCTAACCACGCCTTTAATGGCAATGGTAATATTAGCTGTTTGCTTATAATCACAATTTGGCGCCATGAATGGTATCCATATGAAAGTCTCGATCTGACGAGACTAAGAACATAACACGAGTTTTTAGGTTAATGCTACGGCTTGGCAGCAGTTTTCAGTATTGGTCAAAACTACCCGAACACAGCCTATTCTATGTTCAACATACTTATCTCCTATAGTAAAATTGTAACCGATCCATACACCAATTTATTTGAAGTGCTTAATATTTACTGATACCACATCCTGAATTTTTAGGAAGAATTCGGAATAGGTACCATTATTACTTTCATTCCAATTCCAGATCATTGTTTCAGCATGTATGGCAAACCTAGAAGTGAATTCATCAAAAGAATCTTTAAAATTTTGAGGAATGGTAAGTTTTACTGAAAACCGTTTCCATGAACTAAGAATGAATACAGCAAATTTTATATATATATATATATATATATATATATATATATATATATATATATATATATATATATATATGTGTGTGTGTGTGTGTGTGTGTGTGTGTGTGTGTGTGTGTAATTCTCATCTGCTTTGGGAGATTGCATTCTCTAATATCAATAATAAAAATGGCAAATTCTTACATTTGCTGCACAAGCACCACAATATTTTGGCAGGTTAACTTGACACTTATAAAAATTTGCAATTCGTGTAACAAATATTACTAGATAATACTAAAATATTATATGGTACACTCTATAAAAAGACTCAAGATAATCAAAGTTATTATATTAAAGAAAAAACTCACATTAAATAAAATAACTTTCGCCACATTTTAAAATTTGTATGAAATATTTAATATGCGCATTAAGTAATAATAATAATAATAATAATAATAATAATAATAATAATAATAATTCGAATTAAATATTTGCTAATTCAGTTACCAATGCAGTCAAACTTTGTGAAGTTGTTCGACACATGACGCCACTTGTACGGTACATGTAAATTTGAAATTTGAAATAAAGCATTTCCAAAAATGTGAGAATTTATGTAAAACCTTGACCGCCATACTGACAACATTCAGTAATTCAGTTCTGAGAAGGTCGGAAGTAATCGACAATTTTTATCCACAATATTGAATTGGATATACAACAACTTATTCGAAAATTAGAAAAATGCAATATATATATATATATATATATATATATATATATATATATATATATATATATATATATATATATATATATATATATTCAACTGACAGGCCTTGTTTGTTTGACTTTAGCAAAAATTATAAGGGTAAAAACTGGTTTCTTCCTATTTCTATTGCTGACCGTATTCTCTGTCAGTGTTAAATGATTTAGACACTCTTTCCACATTATGTATCACAGAGACAGTCTCTTTCTGATTGTAAGTATACGATTCCTTGTCGTTCCTATATTTCTTAAAACTTCCTCTTTGCTCACCTCTGTCATGGTAGGCTTAGCATTCGTCTGTAGAACAACATCTCTGCTGCTTTAAGTCTCTTGTTTAAGATTACAGTGAATAAACGTTTCCATGTTAATAAATCTTACATTTGGTACCATACATACATTACGTAGAAGACTAGTTAGAAAAACAATCACCGCCTCCGCCCCAATACACTATCGACGTAACGAGAAAATTACTTTGTTTATCATCCGGTTCACACTGCTACACGGATTTTGAACAGTAGTTGCCGTCCATCTATTGTTTTCTGTTTAGGTTTGGGTTTCCGGGTCATTCTAAAATCTACTTTAACTCTATACTCCTAACATCTTTGGCTGACCTCTGAAATTTATTTTCTAATTAATACGGTGGGGGAATTGATAGCAGTTCGGACTGAGGAGTTCCAGTCGAATCCATTACATCCACTTACGTGCTAATACCCTTGGGAAAGGTCTGAATCCTCTTCTTCTTCACCCCTCATCTATGGGTAAATAGCAGAACAGACCGGGTTCTATAGCCTTGAATGGCAATTGTTCTACAGCAGAAAGAAATGGCAACCTACTGCGGGAAAAATCTGCCTCGTCAGTCATGTATCGAAAGATACATAATCGCCTAAGCGTGTATCACGTATGGCACATAACTGACTGAATTAAATCATAATCTCTTCAAGTCTAAAATTAGCTATCTTTCCTGTTACCTTGTCCTTTCTTACGCTAATACAGCTCCATAAAGTAACCCTCTACCTTGAGTGGAACTTGTGCCTTTTAGTGAGTGAAAATTAGTAATAAAAAAAATCAAGCATAGTCAGTAAATTTGCAGAACATTGAATCATGAACGAAACACTCAGTAAACTGCTTAATGTGTGTGTGTGGGGGGGGTGCTCTTAGACAAAAAAAATGAATGAGGGGAAAAAGGAGTCAGGAGGGAAAAGAGTAGTAATGCTTGTAGTCGTGGTAATTTTTGTTATTCTAAAAGAAGGAAAGAAAGGTTTGGCGGATTGAAAGGGTTTAAAATTGCTCCTGTCGGAAGAGTGACTGCAGCTAATATATGAATGTGAATTCTCTTTTTTTGTCTTTCTGTGTCTGTATCTCAATTGTGTCTCCTTCTAGCCTGATTGTGCAAGTCAGGGTCTCAGTTTCAAGAGAAGAATCAATATTTACCAAATTCTCGCGTTTTCCATCGCAGCAACATTAACAAAATGAAAACGCAAAGGACGAACACACTGCATAAAATCTCTTCTTAATATCGCTACTATTACTACGATTACAATTAATCTGCGGAATGGAGGTATGTTGTGTCCATTCTGGAAAAAAAAAAGCGATCGATTCTAATCAAATCAGTCATGGTTGTATGTGAATGACTAACTCCGATTTTAGCTCTAGTTTTTGTAGTCATTTTGCATTGCGCTCTCGATTTGGTAGTTCAGGTCATTGGTATGCCTGTAAATTCCGTAACATTGATCCAGAACGTATACGGGTGGTTCGTATGTAGAAGTGTTCGTTTTTCAATCAAACGGTCATTTGTACTGTTGCTAAGACTTAACAGCGACTGTAAAATATAGTTCACCAATTACTGGAGAACAAATTTATTATGTAAAGATAAATAAAGAGATACAATAGGAAAGAAAAATCAATATATCAATATATATAAAAAATGTACATATGTTTAAATTAGAAATGCAGGAGTAATCAATAAAATAAATCTAAAGCACGAAGATGGACTTGTTTAACGTAAAACACCCTGCCTGTTGCAGCTATGTCCTGTCTCCCCGATGGTTCTAGCCGAAAAAGAAATCCACCCGATCTTCCCCCCGGTGAACTGAAGGAACCACCACTATTCGTCACGCACGTTGTGAATTCTTGATCCGAACAGCAGTGTATCGGTCTCCCCAGAACAGTCCGGTGGTAAGTGGAGGAAATGGCTGGGTATTACGCTGAAAGGAAATCACTATTCAGCCGCAAAGACATGAAAAAGAAAAAATAAGCAACTCTTTCGGTTCTGTACAAAGAGCCTTTTAAGGCCACTGTTTTTATGTCACTACCGAAGAATTTACACGATTACAAAATATCGTAACGAGGTTCACTCGCTTGGGGTCGGAAGTGACACAGAGAGAGAGAGAGAGAGAGAGAGAGAGAGAGAGAGAGAGAGAGAGAGTAGGAAAAATTCTGCCTAAATAGTTTCAGCTGATCGAAGGGAAGTAATTCAGGGATCTTCGTCGGAGCGTGTAATTATAGCAGTTTGCTTTCTCAGCTTTGTTGGCGAAATTAACTGGTTTCCTTCAGGGTCTATTTGTACTTCTGGGTTCGGATCGGACCTTTTTTTGGCACGTGACAACCAACCAACCAGACCAGCAAATTCCAACAAGCCGTCTCTTCCGCGTTCTGACGCGTCCTAAAAGCCACTCTGTTCTCTCCCCGGTTCTTCGATCCGATCTGGTCTCTGATCCCCACTGTCTAACTCATGCGTGCAGGCCGCTTATATATAGAGAGGCGGAGCTAAACAACTTCTAGGCACCACCCACGAATTTTAATATGCAAATCGCCTTGACCACCATGCAAGTTTTTCTGGTCTCCGAAACTCCGCGGGAAACCACTTCTCAAATGTTACTAAAAATGAATTCGGGCTCCCTGCCGGGTGCCGTGGACATCATCCACTTGAGTTTTGCCAAAACCACTTATACCGTCTGGTTGAAGTCCGTGTGTTAGACCACCCAAAAGTCCAATTCGCCATTTATCATAAACTTTACTTTAACGAACCCGTCTCTTAATCACTATGGAATTATTACATTTAATTAACTAATAACTCAACCACATAAACAATTATTTAAAATATAAATCCCTTCTACCCAAGTAATTAGCACCTTCATCCTAATTCTTTAGCACTGCTGATTACTAAATCCACTTCGTGGGGGCTCTCTCTATGTCACACTTGATGCAACCCCGGAATCGATTGCATGAGCAGATCAGGCGATTGTCGTCCCTGTTGGCTGTCACGTTAGATGACGGCGTCAGTTTCATCTCGGAAACAATTGCATGCTCAGATCAAGTGGGTTTTGTTCAAAGTTAGCCGTTACGCTAGACGACGGACTCGCTAAGTCCTAGGAAACAACTGCATGCTTAGATCAAGTAGGTTTGGTTCACAGTTGGCCGTCAGAGTACACGACGGCCTCAATATGGTCTCGGAATAAAACTGCATACTCGGATCAGATGGCTATTGATAGACGACGGATTTAAGAAACTACTGCTGGCTCATATCTATCTATCACTGTCTATTCCTATCTATCTATCTATCTATCTATCTATCTATCTATCTATCTCTGTTACACCAGGTATATATATATATATATATATATATATATATATATATATATATATATATATATATATATATATATATATATATATATATATAAGGTGTCCCCAAAATATGACATCATTTCACAGGCCAATAATTTTGGCAATTCTTGTTGAAGTGACCTCAAATTTTCATAGAATGTATAGAAACAGATCAAGATTTTATATTTAATGTTGTATTTCTGTTCTGTTTTCAGGTTGAGCCATGCCGTTCACTCCCAAAGAAAAGACACTTTGCGTCTTGGAACATGCTCGCACGCAGTCACTCAAGATTGTGCAGCGTGCCTTCAATGCAAAGTTTGGAAAAAGTTCACCAATTGGCAAACAGAATTGGAATTGGTACCAAAATTTTAAAGAGGAAGGCTTCGTATGCAGTGCTAAAGGATCTGGTAGACCATCATCAACACCATTGTGTTTGCTAAGAGCTCAACTACCGACTTGACGTTTGCCGTGTCACAGGCGGTGCACATATTGAACACTTATGAAATTGGTTCCATAATAAACTTATGATGTTCAACACCTAAACTTTTCAATTTCATTGAGCTAGACTTATTTGTTTTCAAGATAATTGCTTTTAAAATGATGTCAATTTTTTTTTTGGGGGGGGGGGCATATACTGGGTGTAACAGAAAAATTGTCCAAATCGTGTAAAAGCAAAATAGTTCATTTATTAGATCAAGTTCGGAACCGTTGTATCTTAGAAATGATTAAAGTTATCTTACTGGAATTCTCCGAGGGTTTTGTAAGACTATTGGAATACTTTGAGCAATGAGAATTTATAATTACTCTCCAAGCTTAACAGAAGAATCGTGATGAAATCGATTGTATTTTCCAACTTATTCAAGATGATCTTCGTCCTCTCTAACATTCTAACTTTCTGTCCTGGAGTGACATGATGCCTTAAACGTTACACGTACGATTTAATTTTCAAGTCTTTTTTCACAGATCTTTGGACTGTCACATCTTATGAATTGAGTTTGACCTTTTCTAATTGATCTCTTTAGTTTTAAGTTGAAATGATGATCCCACTTCCTGCTTTCTTCTGATCCAGTTTTCCTCTCTGCTTTTCCCTCTTTTTAAACTTATTCACTGTTCTCTTGATTGTTCTTGGATGAAATTTGAAGATGGCATACAGAGTATGAATGCTGGTACAATTACGAAAGGCCTGAATGATATTTTTCTTCTCACCGTTGCACATTTGGTAAGACAGTGGGGTTGACACACTTTTGACCTGTTCTATTTCTAGATGAATAACTCAAAAGGAGTTTTCAGTGATTCTTACGACAAATGACGTCAAGATAACTAAACGTCTTATCTGAAAACCTGGAAAAAAGGGATTCAAATAGTTTATTTGTTTTTTTTTAGACATTAGATATTTTGTGGGATGGACAATTATGCTGTTACACGATTTGAACAATTTTGCTGTCACACCCAACACACACACACACACACACACACGCGCGCGCGCGCGTGTGTGTGTGTGTGTGTCGGGTGTGTGCAAATATATAGAAAAATAGGAAAGAACACATTAGGTAAATAATCCGAAGAACTTTAGTATTTTTATTTTTTAAAAAACAGTGCTCAATACATAAGTAGAGCCTAAATTATAATTATTTGTTATATATATATATATATATATATATATATATATATATATATATATATATATATATATAATAAATTAGAATGGTAATCCGTATGGAATTTCCAAGACGATAAAGATTCAAGGAGAGCTGTATGTCTGAGACAGAGCAAAATTATTAATTAATAAATATCAAACGCTTAAAATACCATAGATAATAATTTTTATTTCATGAAAGCTATAAAAATAGAATTCTAACTTTCAGACCTGCAAACCAAACATAAACGGAAAAAATTACTCCAGGTTAATTTCAAGATATACACATATTGTATTGGGGGAGACGGATAGAGAGAAAAAGAGAAGGAAAGATTCAAAATTAAGAACATGTAATGGTGGCATGGGGGCGAGGGAGGAAGAAGGCCCGAGGATTTATTGTCAGTAGACTTTAAGGTTTGAGTTGGCCTATTTAATGTTGCATTTTGATTTAGAGGTTGAATGAACATTTTGTTAAGTCAGTAGGAGTTAAGAAAAACTGTCACTAAACAGGGATCATCAGGTTCGGGGTTAATGTCATTTATTAAATTTGTTTGCGAAGATGTATTCTCGCCATTTATATTATTAACTTCAATATCTGTTTTTGTATGAATGATTCATGTAATAAATATATATATATATATATATATATATATATATATATATATATATATATATATATATATATATATATATATAGAGAGAGAGAGAGAGAGAGAGAGAGAGAAAGATAGATGTTATGTATGTATGTGCCTCGTTTTAGTGCCGGTAGTCGTCACTTGAGATCACCCATCATTGATACTGAAATGTATACTGGATATTGCCTAATTGTATATTAGGTCAGAATGAAATAAGCCAACTTCATACAAAGCGCTTCCCTCAAAAATGCTAATTTTATAGAATATCTAAACATTCTATATAATACTTTTATATATTGTGATTAACATATGTATTTAATTCAATTTTCACAATTCACTGACGTAGCCATTTCTGGTGGATTTTTTTCATTGGCTACCTGTTACAATAGATGCTCTAATTCCCTTGAATATCTGTATAGCGAGTGATGGCTTGTATTCATGTTCTGAATTGATCAGGTGTAGACATTTAGTGTTGGCTGCGAATTTGAACGAGGTCACATGAACGGGGAATGTTTAAGCTACAACGCTTAGTGGTAAATTTCAAGAAGCAAAGATCACATTAAAAAGTATACATTTGGAGTTACTTTTTGATGCGAAAAAAGCCTCCAGTTAGGAATAAAATTGACTTCAGATGTCAGCTGAGGTCAGCCAAAAGCATTAATGTGACTACAAGAATTATGAATGTATCGTTGGTAGCAAAACTATTGCTTGAAATACACAGCAAAAAATAACACGAGAATAGTTTGTATGGAATCATTTAGAGGGGTTCCAGTCTATCAGAATAGAGTGTCTGGTACTTCAGCGCTGGTTGCAATGGAGTAGCCCGGATGAATGACGATATAACTCGTAAGCGGTTTCTATATGACGAATTGGTTGAAGTAAAAAGACCAACACGAAGCCAAAATTGAGATATAAAGATCGCACCAAGAAAACACTGAAAAAGGTCAACATCATGCAAAATGAACGGGAAAACTTCGATCAATTTTGTTCTCCCTGTAGAAAAGCAAAACACAACGGTAAGAGAGATTTTTAACAGAATTGTGTTGCTCATGAAAATCCCAAAAGATATTGGTAATGGCGTTGATGCTAATTTCCCTGAAAATGCTGCTACGGAATTTGATCTAACATGCAACGAATATAGTCGTGTGCGTCTAAGTGAGACAGGCCTCAACCATCATCAAGGACGCCACACACAAAGAAGTTTATATACAAGATGGCTGAAAAGTAAATAGGCTTTAAAAATTTGTAATAAAATCCATATCCCTATTACAAATTTATTGAAACAAATAATACGTTCTTTATTACATGGGAAAATGAAAGTAAATCTTCATATTTCAACCTAAACATAGGTGGCGTCAACCATTCTCCTCAAACGTCTAGGGATAGAATGAACAACTTTCTGAGGGACGTCATCTGGAATATCATTAAGAACCTCCTGAATCCTTGTCTCTGTCCTTCAGTGTGCGATCTTTTGTCTTGTACACTTCTTTTGTGTAACCCCCACAGGTAAAAATCATATGGAGTGAGATCTGGACTTCTTGGAGACCATTCATGAGGTTCACGTTGTCCCATCCAACGTCCTGATCGAACCACGCATGCACAATAAGAGCAAAATGGTGTGGTGCATCATCCTGCATAAACATCAGGTCGGTAATGTTATCCCAGCCAGACACCGTCAGCCACACGTCATTTTCGAGCATCTGAAGATCGCGGTTCGTATTCATGGTGTCACGCAGAAGATATGGGTCGACGACTCTCGTTGCTATCATTCCACGCCACAAGGTCACTTTTGGTCGAGCATGCATCCTCTCAACCGTCATGTTCGGATCGTTATCACACGACGCCCAGTAATGGCAATTGTGACGACTGATAAAAACACCAACATGGAATACAGCCTCATCACTCCAGAGCATTAACTCTCCATATTCCATTCTGCGGTCACAGTCTTCAGGTTTTAGCTCCTGTATGTGAATAAGAAGTCCATATTAGTGCTGACTATGCAATATGCAAAGGTTTACCCCAAAGCAAATAAAATCTACAACCAATCGAGCCTAGATTTGTGAGATGAACATCATATGAAGCAAAAAAGCAAATATATAAAGAATTTCTGTAAGGTGATTTTAATTTCTGTTTTGATTTGTTTTGTTTTTTTTTTAATTTTTTGAAGGGCTTTTTCTTCTATGCACCGTGTCCCTTTAGGACGTTAACGATGATAGCTCTCTGCAATTTCCTCTCCTTTGTAGCTCTTAATAAATTTTGTTTTTTTGTTATCTTTCCTAAACCATATTCCGCCATCCACTTACTCAAGCTCACTAGGTAGTTTATGCGTTGTTTCCCTATGTCCATACAGCCTTCAATCTGTCCTGTGAGTATCAAATTCTCTTAGTCCTCGTTCCTCATTATGTGCCTTAGCAATTTCATCTGACTCTTCCTGATGTTAATTATAAGTGTCCTTTTTGTTTCCATTTTCTCTAAAACTTCGTCGTTGCCCACGTGTTCAGTCCATGGTATTCTCGGCATCCTTTTGTAGACTCACGTTCCTGTTGCTTAAAGTGTCTTCTTTATCTTTGAGGAGATTGTCCAGCATTCACTGGCATAGAGGAGGATTGATATTACGTAACAGCTCAATATTCTTTTCTTTCTTTCTAACGAAATTATTTTTTTAATTTTTCTTTTTAAGCGGTTTTGTGTAAAGTGTTTTTTTGGCACGATTGCTGTGTGTTTGATACATTTTCAAAACACTTCTGTGTTTTTTAAATTTGATTTAAAACGATGTTTAAATGCTTTAAATATAAAATACTTTTTAATATTGTATGGATATTTTTCATGGTGTTCTATTCAGATACCCATGGATGATAAATAAATAAATAACATAGCAGTGAATATGATCTGATACATTCTACATACCTGTCCGTTTCAAGTTTCTATACAAGTTTCAGACCAACATTTGTTATAAAGATATCATTGGGGCCTAAAACTGGCAGTAAACAAGTAGTGTTGATTTCTCTGACCGCCCTGTTTATATGCATAAATAATTAGGCGATCATGTATCACTGACGAGGCAGATTTTTTTTCCCGAAGTAGGTTGCCATTTCTTTCTGCGGTAGACCAGTTGTCATCCAAGGCTATATAACCCGGTCTGTCCTACTATTTACCCATAGATTGGGAGGGGGGGGGGAGAAGAAGTGAATTTAATGGATTCGACTGGAAACATAAAAAAATAATCAAGGATAATTCAAAACAAGGAGGAATGGAAGTAATCGGAGATTGCAAGCGGAGGAAATTGTGCGCGAATAACTGATCTTTTTCTTTGAGAGCGTGGACAGCAAACTTTCTCAGCTCATACTTGAAGCACACAGCGAATGTATTTATTTAATTCCAAAATGTATGCACATTTGTTTTGAATAAAATTGATTTCCCTGTATCTGTCTATATTTCTGAGATGAGGTATTATGTATACTATTTACATTATTCGGACTATCGTCCTCATCTTCATTTCTATGCTTGGTCGGTTCAGGAGATTTTTGTAGCTTAGCATATGTGCTGATTCCTTAAGTTTGCGAATTATCAATGATATTCTTGTCTATGATTTCAACCTGATCCCGCAGAGCGCGGTGATCTCCCTTTTTTCTCCATATGTGGTCAGCCACGCCTGATTTTTCCACTTCCCCTCGTGTTACAGATTTTTGGTGTTCTTGAAGCCTTACCTTAAGGGTGGGGGCGACCTGTCTCCCCTTTATATTTCTTTCTATATTTCCTTTATGGGGGGGTCTTACCCGGGAGAGGTATCTGCGAAGTGTCGTCCAGCTTTTGAAAGTTGTCCTGCCACAAAAATCTCCTGAGCCAACCAAACATAGAAATGAATACAATATGGGACCCAGTAATAAGGAGTGTTAGAGAAAAGCGATAACAACGAAAATTGCAATATGAGCTCTGGTAAAAACACGCAATGATAACAGCAAAAATTGCAATATGAGCACTCGTAAAAATGGTTGATGAAGACATTAAGTTTATAATTCCCAGAAATTCATACACAGATGTCCTCAAGGACACATGGCACAGTGGATAAAAGCGTTAGTTCGATCCAGTGAGAGGACCGAAACAGTGCGAGTCCAATACATGTTTAAGGCGGTGGGGAACTTGAAGAGGTGAATTAACAGAAGGTAACTGATAACTGACATCTATTAGATATGGCACGTGGAACTAGAACAGTCTACTCCAGTTCAGTTCAGTTCGACATTCCAACCACATGAAGAAGACCAGGGGCGTACAACGGCCGAAACGTTGTGATAAATATGGCAACAAAGATGAGGACGATAGTCAGAACAATGTAAGTATTGATTTTTTTTCCTTTATTAATAATGGCCGTTTTAGACTAACTTCCTGACATGAACGAGACTCATTAATTAGTTTCAGGAAACGAACTTCAATTCGAAAGATCACTTTCAGGTGAGACTGCAAAAACGTATCTATGTTTATCAGAGCATCAGCTTTGCACTAAATCTTGTTTATGAGAGATATTATGTCTCTTTGTTTTCATTAGTAATGTATCACGATAACACTACAACTACAAGATTGAATGTTCAAAGTGGATCATTAACTTAAGAATTAAGATTCATCAGAAAAATCAAATAGGAAGACAGTAAAATTTTCGCGGTTATTTCTCGTAAAATGGTTACAACATTTAAACACTATTTGTATTCAGTCCGGAAACACGCACGCTTGTCCGTAAAAAAAAAGCAATCAGTCTTATGCACAATACATTTCTTATATTGCTCCAACCACAGTGTATGATCGATGTTTTTACAGTTCAAATCTGACAGCTCTGGATCGATCTGTAGCTGTAAGAAAGAAAAACATACTAAGTGTGTCCTATCCACACATTTTCACTATCACTCTTCATATCAGCATGGAAAAGATTCTACGTTCTCTCTTTGTTATCAGTATTAGCCAGCTATAGATTACAACGGCACAAGTCCAAAACCTAGGTAATTCATATGGAAAGATTATGTAGCGCCAAATTTTCAAGTAATAAGTGTTTTCCTTAGTAGAAAAATCAATATTCAAAATCCACGTTTCTCTGAACATGTGAGTAGCGAGCAACGTGTAATAAGCTTGAAGGAAAATGGAAGCGTAAAGGCGGCTTATATTTAGAATCAGAAAGAGACAGTTGGAATGTCTAGGAAACATTATGAGAAAAGAGGGCTTGGAGAATCTGAAACTCATGGGACAAGACAAGGCCTGACGATTGCATATAGCATGAAACAGACTGTCGCCTCTAAGTGTTGACTTCTATGTTCACTTTTATATTTACACACGCCCTATCTCTGATATTGAGCACTTTATCCCATAAATATAGCACACGTTAAGACTATATTTCTTCATATATATATATATATATATATATATATATATATATATATATTAAAAAGAAGAGAGGTACCGCAAACTTTTTTGGTTGTAATGTGGGTTTTTTTTTTTTTTTTTTTTTTTTTTAAAATATTATTCTTTATTTTTCATAGTTTTACATAGTAAAACTATGAAAAATAAAGAATAATATTTAAAAAAAAAAAAAAAAAAAAAAAAAAAAAAACCCACATTACAACCAAAAAAGTTTGCGGTACCTCTCTTCTTTTTAATATACACGCTTTTCTCTCGTTGGAACCATTATAACCTCTTCATTTCATTATATATATATATATATATATATATATATATATATATATATATATATATATATATATATATATATATATATATAATCATTTCACTCCCAGTCAAAGCAATAATACCATTAGGACGCAGGAGTGAAAGAGAATGAGAAGACTTGAGTGAGGAGGAGTGAGGAAAGAACAATAAAGGAATAGGGTTCAGGGAGAAAGAAAATGGTGATTGACGTTGCATTTAAATCTTTGAATATTGTAGTTATCAGGGAAGCACGAACAACTGTCCACGGGATGTCCACATGTGAGAAGTGCGAGAAAAGAATCAGAATAGAAGTGACAATTGCATCAGTAAAACGGTGAGTTGCCAATCTAGTAGTACGCTTAAATTCACTCTGTGGAGACACTAAGGAAAAAAAAAAGCTTTTCAGTTGCCATGAAAATATTTTTAGAAAAGACACCTGACGCGTTTCGACCTCTGAGGGACTTTATCAAGACAATATAGGATTTATTTTGTTGTTCGTGTTTATATACAAAAGCAAGGATGTCATTGATTCATGAGGCTTTCAAATTTGAGAGCATTGCCTTGACAAAGGACGAAACGAGTCGGCTAAGTATATTTTTCCTCTTGTATATATATATATATATATATATATATATATATATATATATATATATATATATATATATATATATACAAACAGAGATAGATTGAAACTGGAAGGCGAAAGTAGAGAAACGGAAAGAAATAGGCTGCTTATTTTGCAAAGTATCATAATTATCATAATTTCTCTGGTACACACACACGCGCGCGCGCTCGCGCGAACACACACATGTACACATACACTATGCTCATGTATTCATACACTCGTCATACGTGTGTATTCATATACAGACACAAATATTCATGTATGTATACCTCTATATATATGTACAATTTTTATCGCTAGTATCTATCTTACACTCTTGTACAAATCCAGAGGCGGATATGCAATGTAGTTGGCCCTGATCTGGCATCTCGTTTACAGTCGCCACCCTCTGTCTTTTCTACAAATACTTTCACGGTAACTGCTCCGATGAACTATTTCGCTAGTTCCCAAACTGCATGAATTTAAACGTGCCACTAGGTCGGCATCTCAGTCCCACCCTTTCACTGTCGAACGGTTAAATATAGCCGTCTCTTCTACTCCAATAGCTTCATGTGTGGCACTTCCCGTCTGTGGAACTCCCTTCCTCTTACTTGCTTCCCTGATAGTTATAATCTCCAACTATTCAAGTGCAATGTCAATCTACATCTCCAGATGCCTTGATCTATTCCCTGTCCTTCTCTTCATCATTTCCTCTATCACGCCTCTTTACTCTTGCTCCCACTTTCTGTAACCCCTTGCGTGCTAGTGGCCTTGCTTGGGGTGAAAAGTTACAAAAAATAATTGAAACAAACGCTTTAGCTTCCATTCTTTCACCATACGGTCAGTTTTCGACCCACTGGCGTGACAGAGTGTAAACGATTTCTATTTGTTCCTCAGATTAGGTCATTTGCAGTGGTCTGCAGTAATATGAATCTATTTTTGGGGTGTATGATGAAATTTGTTTGGCCCTGCAAAATATTGCGTCATCCGTGATTGCATCAGATTTTTTTATCACGCCCACATCCTTTTGTCTCGTCTGTTGTTTAGTTGTCTTACAGCCATTGTCTGCGATGGACGTTACGCCAAGGAAGCGTACGAAAATTGTAACGCTGCTCGAACACACTGGCAAACCTTACCAGTGAGCAAATCAAAATACTAGAGACTGTCCCGGAAACTCTCCTGATCTAAAGCCAATCGAGAATCTGTGATCAATCTGCAAGGAACGACTTCGTGGAATGGACATACGATGTACCAACTTGTACACTGGGTCATTTTTCATTGGAAAAAAAGTAATTAATAACGGAATTATTCATGTTTCAATTAATTTGCATAAGGGTGTACATATCTACCATTAGCCCTTGCTTTGAATATTGCTGCAACATCTGGTCTGGTATATATTTAGAGATCCTTGATAAAATCCAAAGAAGTAATTGCAATTTTATTGGTCCTGACCTGGCATCTCGGTTTCAGTTCCTTTCCCACCGCCGTAACGTAGCTTTCCTTTGCCTTTTGTATAAATACTTTCATAGCAATTGCTTTAATGAAATTTCCGATATGGCGCCTAAACTTTATGAATTTAAGCGTAGTACTAGATTGCCGGTAAGGTTCTCATCCTTTTACACTTACTACATGAACTGGCTACATGTAACCGTACGTTCTATGCTAACAGTTTCTGATATCGCACTTCTCGCTTGTGGAAATCTCTTCCGGCTTTATGCTTTCCAGTCAAGTTTAATCTTCAAAAGTTTAAATGCAATGTCAGTCGTTATCTTCTGTCTCCTTAAATCTTGTTCTTTTATTGTCCTCTCTCCTTAATTGTATATTTTCTCATATTCGCTAACATTCAGTAATCCCTTGCTTTCTAGTGGCTTTATTGCCTTACTTGGGGTGAAATGATTAAAAAAAGAAAAGAATACACACACACACACACACACACACACACACACACACACACACACACACATATATGTGTGGCCGGAGGATTGACATATATATATATATATATATATATATATATATATATATATATATAGGTGGCCTGACAATTGCGTCTAGCATGAAATAGCATGTCGTCTCTAAGTTTTGATTTCAATGTTCACTTTTATATTTACACACGCTCTATCTCTGATATTGAGCACTTTAACCCGTCAATATAGCACACCTTAAAAGTATATTTCTTCATATATATATATATATATAAAGACATTTATATATATTATGTTTAACGTTCTTTTTATATATATATATATATATAAATGTCTTTAAATAAATTGTCGGACTATGTCCAATTCAAATATATATATATATATATATATATATATATATATATATATATATATATATATAGCATAATGAGAAGCCACGTATACTTTCTTGATATGTATATAATATATGGATAAAATAACTGAAAAAAAATTGGATGTTTTTTTGCGAAAGTATTTATAAAAACATATAAATAAATACTTTCGCAAAAAAAACACCCAATTTTTTTTCAGTTATTTTATCCATATATATATATATATATATATATATATATATATATATATATATATATATATATATATATATAGCTTGATAGGTAAATAGACAGAATGAGATAGATAGACAGACATACGTATATAAACAGAAAGATTCACCACGTTAAAACATCGGTTACCACAGGATCACCGAAGTAATGTCGAGCCTGGTCACTACCTAGAAGGGCGACCGCTTTAGGTATACCAGGTGTTGTAAGCTTGGATATACGGTTGTAATAGCTAATGGCTCGGAATTGTTAATCGGAGAGTCAAGTTCAACTTCCAGTTGGGTTCGTTATATTCACTTACGCGCAAATACCCTTGAGAAATGTACAAATACACCTCTTCTCTCTCCAGCTATAGGTGAATTAGCAAGACTTGTATCACTAAAATCTTTATTATCTAAAAAAAAAAAAAAATGACAATCTGAAAATATTTTCTGGCTTTAAAATAACCTGCAAAGGGTTGATAAGCTGTAAAAAACAAATCCATCAATCAAGCATTCTCTCCGTCGACTTGCGATCAGATCACACTGAAAATACTAGTTCGTGTTTCATTATCGAAGTTAAAAAACATTGAACCCGAGCAGCTTTCAAATGGGCGACTACTAAAGAACGCAGATGTACAGTTAGTGTAACGTGTTTTTGTCCCTCCAGATAGCGCAGGTTAGACTGGACCCTATAGCCTTGTGTAGTAACTAGTCTATGAGAAGAACAACTCTGAATTCAAAACCTGATTGAAGAGGGATGGATTCTGTCAGTCTGCCTTGCCATAGACAGACCCACTGCTGGTACAGCTGTAGTAGATGTGGGGCACGGGTTCCGTTACTTGTATGCCTAAGGCGTGTCAGATACTGGGAGTTATTTTGTATGGTTATTATTTTAATTTTTCGACTCGAATTGAGATTCAAATACGGATTGGACGAGCTAAAGAAGCATTCCAAAAGCTAAGTAAAAGTTTGGTTAGAAACTTAGAAAAGAGAGCTGGCTTTAAAAAAAAACTCATTTCACCCTAAGCAAAGCGGGAATACCATCAATACGCAATGGGTTACAGGGAGTGAAACTAAGAGAAAAGAGAAATTGATTATAGGGAGGATTGAGGAAAGGATAAAAGATTATTCAGGAAGACAGAAAATAGCGATTGATATTGCATTTAAATATTTGAAGATTGTAGTTATCAGGGAACCAAGGAAACGGAAGAGAGTCTCATAGGCGGGAAGTGGGAGAAAAGAAACTGTTAGAGCAGAAGTGGCGGTTGGGTTTGGCTATTTCAACAGTAAAAGGGTGGGACCTAGATGCCAATCTAGTAGCACGTTTGGATTCATGTAGTCGGGGCACCTAGGTATAAAATCTCTTCAGCGCAGTTGCCATGAAAATATTTGTATAAAAGACAAAGAGAAGCCATACCACGTTTGTGAGAAAGTGACTGAAGTCGGAATGCCAGGTCAGGATCGATTATATTACAGATCCTTCTTTGGATTTTGTCAAGAATCTCGAGATAAGTAGCAGGAACACGAGACCAGATATGGCAGCATTATTCAGTGCAAGGGCGGATAGTAGATTTGTAAATGTGCATGATGGACTCTGACGAGAAAAATTGCTATGTGATGTTGATTTTTTAGCGGTGAATGCTGGACAATCATCCCACGGATGAGAAAAAAAAAACAAACAAAAAAACAAGAGGCAGCAGAAATGTGGTTTTACATAACCGCACTGAAAATTCTATGATCGGAGCAAGTAAGCAAGAAGGAAGTCTTAAATAAAATGGCAAGAGAAAGAACACTTCTATATCAGAATCAAGAAATGTCAGCTGACATTCCTTAAATACATAATCGAAAAGCTAAGTAAAAGTTTGGTCAGAAACAAAGAAAAGAGCTGGCTTTAAAAAGAAAAATGATTTCACCCTAAGCAAAGCGGGAATACCATTAATATGCAAGGGATTACAGGGAGTGAAACTGAGAGGAAAGAGAAACTGATTATAGGGAGGATCGAGGAAAGGATAAAAGATGAATGGGATTCAAGAAGACAGAAAATGGCGATTGACATTGCATTTAAATCTTTGAAGATTGTAGTTATCAGGGAAGCAGGGAAACGGAAGGGAGTTCCACTGGTGGGAAGTACAAGAAAAGTGCTGGAATAGAAGTGGCGGTTGGGTTTGAAAGAGGGTTTGGAGAACTGACCCTCACGGGGAATAGCTGACGAGATCGAGTGACTGGATATCGGAACTGGGAGAGCGGGAGTCATAGAAAAGGGAGAAAAACTGATCCACACGAAATCGGAAGTTGTAGAAAGCCATGATTGTCTCTGTCCTAAACGTACGCGAAACATAGAAGAAGAAGAGTAATAAAGAATAGCAACATATACGAACAAAAACGAGGCGGTGTAATGGTTAGCAAGCTTGTCTCGCTAGAAAAATTACGACTGAGTAGTGAGTTCGATCCTCACTGTGTGCCCCATACTTTCGGCCTTGTGCCACATCTAAGCTGGGCTTGGAAAATCATTAGGGCACCTCGTGGCGGTGTAATGGTTAGCAAGCTTGTCTCGCTAGAACTATTACAACTGAGGAGTGAGTTCGATCCTCACTAGGTGCTTCATACTTTCGGCCTTGTGCTACATCTAAGCTACGATTGGAAAAGCACTATACGAACAAAAACGATATGCCGATATTAAACTAATTGGTGGATACAAATTTAGAAATTACCAGCCTTTAGACCTAACCACGAAGAAATCGTTTTTATTCCCAGACTGTATGGAAATTGACTTAACAATATCTTTGTTTTGTGTTTTCATTTTTATGTAAGCAACTGGAATAGAATTTGCTGTTTGTTTTATTAGTTACAAGTAAAACCTGAAAACAATGTTCTGTTTTATTAAAAACAGGATACTGTAAAATAAAACAAAACAGAACACAGTAAAAACACGAACCACGTTTAATCTAGGTCAAGGAAGTTGTCGCCTGTGCAAAAATTTGAGTTAAAATGTATTTTGTAGTCGCAAACTATCAAGCAACACAAGAAATCTCTTGGTTCACAAGATACCGATTATATTAAGTTGATCTTTAACACACTGTCAAAAGAAGCATAAAATTATTTAGAAACTACAATATTCACCACGATTTTCAAAGTGTCGAATTAAACTAACGTCTTTCACATTTTCGGATTATACGAAATACTGATTTCAAGTATATTAAGCAATCAGCACTTCTCACTTGAAGCGGTCTAATTGTTTTGTAGCACTTCTCATATATATATATATATATATATATATATATATATATATATATATATATATATATATATATATATGATAAAATAAAGAAAAAATAATAAACGTATATCAATCTAACATGTTTCATTTTTATTAAATCTTCGTCAGAGATTGAGAGAAAACAGACAAAAAGACATAAACTCTTGTATTTTCAATTTTGTCTAATTGTTTTGTAGCACTTCTCATATATATATATATATATATATATATATATATATATATATATATATATATATATATATATATATATATATATAATCGTTATCACCCAATGCAAAGCCTACTAAGACACAAGGGCTTACAGGATGGGGAAGAATTAGGAACAGAAACGTTAATAATGAGCGGAAAGAAGAAAGAGTAATCAGAAGGACAGTAGATAGCGATTGACATTGGATTGAAATTTTTGAAGATTAAAGTTAGCTGGAAAGTATGGAGCCGCAAGCGAGTTACACAAGCGAGAAGTGCGAGAAAAGAAACTGTTAGCATAGAAATTACGGCTACATCTAGCCAGCTCAAGTGTAAATTGATGAGATCTCGACTCCAGTCTAGTACCGCGCTCAAATTCAAAAAGTCTAGATGTCATAGCGAAGAGATCATCCGAACAATTAGCATGAAAGTATTTATAGAAAAAGTCACAGAGATGGGATCCTACGGCGGTGGGAAAGTGACTGAAGCCGAGTCGCCAGATCGGGACCGATAATATTGCTGATTCTTCTTTGATATTTATCAAGGAGCTCAAGGTAAACAGCAAGGGCACCGGACCATATGTGGCAACAATATTCTAAGCATGGACATATACATATATATATATATATATATATATGGATATGGTTATCCTTTTCAATACTTTTTGTCATGAATGTCCAAGGATATCAAACACTCATTTTAAACATCGCATTGGAATATTCTGTTGATGATCAAAAAGGTTATATATACATATATATATATATATATATATATATATATATATATATATATATATATATATATATATATATATATATATAATATGAAGAGGTTATAATGGTTCCAACGAGAGAAAAGTAATGTATATGAAAAAGAAAAGAAGTACCGCAAACTTTTTGGGTTGTAATGTGGATTTTTTTTAAAACATATTATTCTTTATTTTTCATAATTTTACAACACGTGTTTCTGGTCTCGCGACCGTCTTCAGGTAAAGGGTGGAGATTTCCACATATTATTAAAAATAATTAATTTTTTTCCTTTATGTTTTTCAATGTTAAATATTCTCGATATGAGATATTCTCTGTTTTTGTGTTAGTAATCCGAATGTCTTTCTTGAAATGGCAGTGAAGAGTTCTGAGCGAAGGGTCATAAAACAATTAAGGTTGGTTTGAGAAGTGATGAATTAGTTGTCGGTATCTTATCTTTTAATGTTTTAGTGACCCCTGTGTGTTCTTAGTTCTATTTTCATTTTCGTGTGTTCCTGTCAGCATGCGTGTATATATGTGTGTGTATATTCCCCCTCAATACATACACTGTCTCACTATGAAGAATTAGTAAACATATTTGTACACATAAACAAACAAACACACACACACACACACATACGCGCACACGTACATTGTCCCACCACAAGGAATCCGTACACACGCACATATATATATATGTGTGTGTGTGTGTGTGTGTGTCTGTGTGTGTGTATATATATATATATATATATATGTGTGTGTGTGTGTGTGTATATATATATATATGTGTGTGTGTGTGTGTGTGTGTATATATATATATATATATATGTGTGTGTGTGTGTGTGTGTATATATATATATATGTGTGTGTGTGTGTGTGTGTATATATATATATATATGTGTGTGTGTGTGTGTCTGTGTGTGTGTATATATATATATATATATGTGTGTGTGTGTGTGTGTGTATATATATATATATATATGTGTGTGTGTGTGTGTGTGTGTATATATATATATATGTGTGTGTGTGTGTGTGTATATATATATATATGTGTGTGTGTGTGTGTGTGTGTATATATATATATGTGTGTGTGTGTGTGTGTATATATATATATATATATGTGTGTGTGTGTGTGTGTGTGTCTGTGTGTGTGTATATATATATATATATGTGTGTGTGTGTGTGTGTGTGTATATATATATATATATGTGTGTGTGTGTGTGTGTGTATATATATATATATATATATATATATGTGTGTGTGTGTGTGTGTGTGTGTGTGTGTGTGTGTTCATGTCGTGCTCTGAAGCTCTGTTCTTTTGGATCTAGAGTTGTAGATAGGTGTGTACAATATGGGAGAAATAAAAAATGTATATCAGACTGATATACAGTATTTATAATTAGACTGATAGAGTTTATAGTCTATTCCCTATTAATCCGATACCTAGTGTTTGTATATCGTAATTCTCCTAAAGAGGGAAATAGATATATAGATCTATAGATATCAAGAGACCATCTTCAGGCCCAAAGAGTGAAGGATAAGGTAAAGAGAAAGTTTCCATCAACAGCGTATTTTTCATTATTTCTTCGTTTAACTCCTACCGACTCTCTCTCTTTCTCTTTTTCTCTTTCTTTTTTTTGGGGGTTGGGCCTCTTCTTCAGTGGCTTCGATTTCATAGCAGCCCCACCCACTCCCATTCACAGATTCAATATTAGATGTTATTGTACACCAGCTGGGATCCAACGTCAGTGGTCATTGATTATTTCTTTCCAGTATGTATTTATTGTGTTGATTTTTCTTTTTCTTTTTTGGCACTACCCACGAGACACCCAATGCGCTCTGTTAAAACAAATAACATCTATAAAACGTTGAGTTTACCTTCCGTGGTTCGAAATAAAGTCTTTCGTCCACAATGTCTGCACAAGACAGGAAAATGGGAAAAGCCGTCGCAGTAGCAATAATAATAATAATAATAATAATAATGCAACCGACCAGATACAGAAACAATGTCAAGATAAACCGCTTCATCGCCAATACTCTGCCCGTACCAAACAAGCTGACGTAGACAAAACCCGTACCCATCAGTGGCAGGGTTGAAAGCTGAAACTGAAGGTTTTATCCTTGCCGCACCGGTCCAATGCTTGTTAACTAGAAATTATCAAGCACATATACTAAAATATTGATTGTGTTAGCCCAAAATGCAGATTCTGTAATAAATATCCAGAAACAACTGATCATTTTTTATCAGGTTGCACGAGATTGGCACTCACTGAGTATAAAACCCGGCACGACTGAGTGGGTCAATATCTGCACTGGAAAATTTGCAACTTCAACGCGAAGGAAACTGAAAAAAAATGGTATGAACACCACCCAGACCCGGTTACGGAGATAGAACCTGTTACAATTCTATGGGACTACACAATACACACTGACAGAACAATCAAAGCCAACCGCCCAGACATTGTTATTAAAGACCACAAACAAAAAAGTGCCTCATTGATATGGCAGTACCTGCAGACTGCAATGTATCTTTGAAGATATTCAAAAAGTTGTCAAAATACAAGGACCTTGAAATCGAAATCTCAAAAATGTGGCATATGGGAACATCAACAATGCCTGTTGTAGCTGGAGCCCTAGGATTGGTTGGAAAATATTTCAGTAGACTAATTGAAGGAATTCCTGGATGCCCATGTCTCAAAGAAATACAAAAAATTGTTCTCACAAGTACAGCCCACATTTTACGAAGGGCTTTATCTATGTAAAATATGATCTTTTTTTGTGTGTCAGTGGAAAGTGTCATGATACCATTTCTAGCCTTAGGTCTTTGGGCAGGACCCGGAAAAATGTGTACACGCCAGAAATCAAAGGAAATAAAAGCAACAGTAATAATATTCTGTATATTTCAATGTTTTGCTGTATTAAGATAAAGAGTAACTCTACCAATATTTTCGAAAACTGAAAGAAGAGCACAAACAAGAAAAAAACTGTGTTTAGCAATGACCAACAATATTTCGACAGTATGTCTATCTTCAAGTTATGCTTAAAAATTGCATACGAGTATAAAACTATAAAAAATATACAAAACATGACAAGTCTTTGTACAAATGTCGCTTGTCTTGAGAAAGAACGGTTGTAGTGGTAATCAACGCACCAAAACGAAGGAAACGTAGCTAGCGTGGATGGTATTCAACTGAAACGCTAATAACATGATAGTCATCATGCTCATCTTTAAAATTTCAGTGAGTTGATTAGTTACTAAGATGTTGCATTATTATTATTATTATTATTATTATTATTATTATTATTATTATTATTATTATTCCCTTTGATATCTGGCGTTTACACATTTCTTTCCGGGTCCCGCCCAGGGACCTAAGGTTAGAAATGGCATCATGACACTTTCCACTGTAAAAAAAAAAAAAAATTACATAGATAAAGCCCTTCGTAAAGTGTGGGCTGTACTTGTCAGAACAATTTTTTGTATCTCTTTGAGGCATGGACTTCCAGGGATCCCTTCAATCAGCCTACTGGAATCTTTTCCAACCAGTCCAAGGGCTCCAACTACAACAGGAATTGTTGATGTTCCCATGTGCCACATTTTTGAGATTTCGATTTCAAGGTCCTTGTATTTTGACAGTTTTTCGAATATCTTCAAAGACACATTGCAGTCTGCAGGGACTGCCATATCAATAAGGAGGCACTTATTTTGTTTGTGGTATTATTATTATTATTATTATTATTATTATTGTTATTATTATAATTATTATTGTTATTATTATTTCCTTTCATTTTCCAGTGTATTTTCATTTCTTTCCGGGTCCCAACCAGAGACATAAGGTCAGACATGGCATTATGACTGAGCGGTTTTTGAAGGGAAAAAACAAAACAAAACCTAAGATCACACACTATTTACAAAGGTAAAGCCCTTCATAAGGTGTGGGTTGTACTTGTGAGTACAATTTTTTGCATTTCTTTAAGTTTTAAATGAGATTATCATACCCTTTTCCAATCAATCCGAGGGCTCCAACTACAACTGGAATTGCTGATATCCTCATGTGCCACATTTTTTAAATTTAGATTTATTATAATTTTTACTATTCTTATCATTTGAGGTCATCTCTGACATGCAGATATTCCGGCCGAACCCGCAGAAGAGAGACACACTGCTTTCCTTCGCGCAGGGACTGTTCCATGCAGTACTGCCACTTGCACAATCCCAGGGATGCCAAGTATCCCCAAGGCGTGATGCGAGACAGAAATATTCCTGGAAATAGTCCCGGGTTAGCCAATCTTAAAAGGACAAGTAGAATTGTTGGTTGGCACGTTTCTCCGATCTATGCTACCCAGTCCTGGTGCCTCTGTATCTTCGCCTGCTTCGCCTGCTTCGCCTGCTTCGCCTGCTTCGCCTTCACGATGTTCTTATTCCAAAGTCATGCAACGTCAATTCAGGGCTCCTCTACTGCACAAGTGCGATATCATAGCGACTGCTCTCCAAGTGCTTCTCGGTGAAGCTGATCGTATCCTATATGAACTTCACTTGCTCATTCTATTATTATTATTATTATTATTATTATTGAAAGAGCCCATGCCAAGAAAGTAACGCTGAGGTGCAAATATACGAAAACCAATACACCTATCATGACAACCAGTCTGATAAGGGAACACCAGGCATATGCATCACAGCCAAATGAGCCCGATACGGTGATAGGTTTTGATAAAATGTAGTGTTTTATATTTGTAGCTAGGGTCCAGTTAGAAACGTCCAGAGTCGGTTAACACAGACCGCAGAGACGGTCTCTGATGCAAGAATCACGATGTAACTTCTAAGTCGCCTTGCCTACCTCAGTTTTTAAGCTTAATAAAAAGCAGCCTTTCTACACTTGGTTATGATGCTATCCAACTATTCCTACTTAGGGCCATCTATGGCGGTAGGGTCGAAGTGGAAGAGCAAAACTGAATGCGACCAAACCCCAAAGATACCAACGGCGGAATAGGCAAAGATCTACACGATATTAACGGCCAAATCGGCGGAAGAGGGGAGCGCTAGTTGGGCTGGCGTAACCAAGGCGGATCTTGACGGACCAAGCATCCGACAGCCCTATGCAACCAGGTTTGCCAGATCTTGCTTGATATTTGAGTTGCGAGGAAGGCGCCTCTGGCCAAGTGGGTGGGCTTCTCCGTCGCGAAGACTTGTCCACCAAAATCAAATTCTTCAGGCGAATGGCCTCGTCAAACTGGCTTTGATTCATAGCCATCACTGCCACTGCCACCAGGGGTGGGGGATAAAGGGACTAGGGATGACGATCCCGATGCTCGGATGCGAGCGGGTACCGACAACTCCTGCTTATCAACAGCGTTGCAAAATGTTTCAGTACCTATAGGACATGCCCAACTGGTTAGAGTGCAAGAAACTGACAAGCAAATCTAGAGTACGCAACAGGATATTTACGGTAGCCGATCTTGACTTATCAATAGAATAAATATGTACATATTAACAGCTATATGTAAGGAAAAGGATGGATTTTTTTATTCATTAATCCGACAGATTTCAATGAGTTAAACGTTATTTTTTAGTTTATATTCGTATTAGAGTAGACTTTTTATTTATTAGACAGTATATTTATTTATTTTCGTCTACCGACCTGAACATTCGAGAAATCTTATTAAAAATATGCATTCTCCGGCACGATTCGAACCCGCATTTCCCTTATAAAATGATAAATAATTGATTCACATATTCTAATAATTTAGTAAATGTTTATAAATTTATCAATAAAAAATTTCTTTCGCATTTATTTTTGTATAAATTGGTAAATGATAAATATTCTGTTGCATTAACTATATTCGTTTTTAGAATGTTGTAAATATGAAATTATTATTATTATAATAACTAATAAGTAAAATTATTATTATAATAACTAATAAGTAAAATTATTATTATAATAACTAATAAGTAAAATTATTATTATAATAACTAATAACGTGTTTAATATTTGTGTTGTAAATTCTCAAGAACCAAAAAAATGTATAAGTTCACTTTCACCATATTTCTAGGTTTGATTCGAGTTCTAATCATCGCTTTTTAAAACAATAAACATTGTCGAGGAGTGAAGGTAGTTAAAATAATAGCGGCGTCAAGGGGAAAACCGTTCTTTTGGCACGTTGTTTTGGGGGGAGGCAGGAAGGTAATCATTTGCAATGAATTTTGTATCAATCGATAATATCACTGAACAATATTTTCTCGTTGACAGAATACATAAATGATTCTATTTTATTTTATTTTATTTTATACGAGAATCAGACACAACGTTTAATTTCCGGCGCTGAGTGATATTTGTTTCATAAAGAAATAATGAGCATGTGCGCGCACACAGAGACTAACACGCACGTGTTTATGATATATATATATATATATATATATATATATATATATATATATATATATATATATATATATATATATATATATATATATAGCTGAAGCAACTGCCTACGTCTGGGAAGCGTTCAACACTGGTTATACTGAAAGTTCTTTTTCATGTACTTTGACCAACAGGACGTAGGCGATCATGGCTCTCCACAATTTCCTGTCATCTGTAGCTCTTAATAAATTTTGTCTTCTTGTTATTTCTTCCAAACCCTGTTCCGCCATCCATTTAAGAAATCTCGCTACGTAGGTGATGCATTGTTTTCCTCTCTCCCTCTTGCCTTCAATCTGTTCTGTGGGTATCAAATTTTCCAAGCCCTCTTTCATCATTATGTGTCCTCGAAATTTCGGCTGACTCTTTATAACCAAAAAATGTCTATTTCGCAATCTTTGTTGTTAATGAAATATTTGTTATTGTCATTATTCACATTAGTCATGAGCAATTAGTAGCGTAGAAAGCAAAAACTAAATAAATTTCATTTGTTGGATGAATAAAAAGTAGAAATGCACTTGAGGAGTGAACTGCTTTTTCAAGGCATACAGAGATTTTTTTTACTGTTCAGACAGTCATAATATAAGAAAAATTATAGTCGTATATCGAACGGTTACAAACAGTAATTGTTGTTATGAAAGAGGTTAGAGTCTTCTTTTCGCCAAGATGATCATTTTTTTACATTTAAACCTTACTCTGATTATACATTTAAATTTAGCCCTATAGTGTTATTCTTTCTTATTCGATTTGTTTTCTTTGCCATATTGTTTATTTAAACCTTATCAGATAGGCTTACAAGAATAAGAGGAAGCAATTTCGAATTTTGTCGAAAGCTTATACAAAAAAAAGAGTGCTCAATACTATTTTCATAGAACGAAAATGTAGGGTAGTTTAATATATAAAATATGCAAAACGCTGACCTTCTTGCAACCGCGCCTACTGCCGAGATGGCTACGTCAGTCAACAAGTCATCTTTGCCGACATTTTTTTTTCTCTTTCTTTCTTAGTTTTAGTTTTTTTTTTTTTTTTTTTTTTGTCTAATGACATCGGGTCGTTATTTTCGAAACGAGCATGCAAATAATTCAAAATAAGAATGGTAACAATGGCTACAGTTTAAAAATAAAAATGACTTCAAGAGGCATAAGTTGAAAACAAGTCATTTTGGACGTCATTTCTTTTTTAGAAGAAAAAGAAGAAGAACAACAACGACAACACAAACGAAAGAAGAAGAAGAAGAAGAAGAAGAAGAAGAAGAACAAGAAGAAGAACAACAACAACAACAACAACAGAAATAGAAGAAGAGGAAGAGGAGGAGTCCAGACTATCCAAAACTCTTAAAGAATAGTTGCTGAAAATTTCTCAGATTGGTCAAGAAAACTTACCCCCCAACATACACACACACACCAAAAAATCTAATGTTAGATATTCTATAAATTGATAGCCGATAGTTTGTTGGCGTTGTCGGATATGGCAGATGCCATCCATATGAAAGTCAAAACAAGCAAAGAAGCTATCTATATTAAGTTAAAACAAGCAAAAAGAAATGCGATGGCCCTTCAGGATATAGACAGTCATTGCTCTCCACGGGCTCCTTTTCTTTATTATCTGTAAATTACCATGATTTTTTAGCAAGAGAGTGGAGTGGTTTCCCAATGCTTTCTCCACACTTTAAAATTCAGAGTAGTAGTACTTCTAGACTGGCTACCAATCAAGGCTAGTCTACAATGCAATTTAACCCATAGCTGGAGGAGCATAAAGATTCACACCTTTTCTAAAGGGCATTTGAGCGAAAGTGAACGCAGCTGACTAGGCCATCATTTTTGCTTGCCAATTCCATTTTTCTCACCGATAATAGCGTAACACCGCACATCCAACTCAATCATCAGCTAAATGTGTAACGACTCTGGAATAAGTATTTTAAAATCGTATTTAAATTTTCAGAATCCACACAGTGTCACGTTCACGCGATACCTTCTTCTTCTTCTTCTTCTTCTTCTTCTTCTTCTTCTTCTTCTTCTTCTTCTTCTTCTTCTTATTATTATTATTATTATTATCATCATCATCATCATCATCATCCTTCTTCTTCTTCTTCTTCTTCTTCTTCTTCTTCTTCTTCTTCTTCTTCTCCCCCTCCTCCTCCTTCTTCTCCTCCTCCTCCTCCTTCTCATTCCCTCCTTTTTTTTCTTCTTCTTCTTCTCTTAGGGTGCATGGATTCTTCACTACATCTTCGCACAAATTGTACCACAACCTAAAAGCTTCGTCCGGGTCTTACTCACTTGAGTATGAGATACTCCAAACATCACTATCCGATATGGGTCACATCCCAAAGTCCATAGGGTCAATGTTAGGGCTTGGTGGAGGCCACATTGGTTTGTCAAATATCCACGGAAATATCTCTTGCAGCAGATCTACATCAAATTTACTGTGTGTGTGAAAGTTCCCTCTTGAGTGAAGACATAGCGACTTCCAAATGTCGATGACAACAATGGGACGACATTTGCTGGTAAACTCTGCTGTTTACTTTCACTCATTTTTCAATGAATACCAAGGGGCGATTTCGAACCAACCGAGGCAATAGCAGCCTAAAACATGGCACTCTTTGCTTTCTGTCGCTTCGTAGATGATTCGTAGCGAAGTTGCGTAAAATCTGTCGTTTTGGTAGTTAGCCAGAGCCTCCAAAGTGACAAACCGCGTTCCTTCAGTCTTCATGACGTTGACGATCATGCCTCTCCACAATTTCCTGTAGCTCTTAATAAGTTTCGTATTTTCGCTATCTCTCCTAAACCTTGCACCGCCATCCAATCGCTCAAACTCGCCAAGTAGGTTATGCGTTGTTTTCCTCTGTCCTTCCTCTTGCCTTCGATCTGTCCTGTGAGTATCAAATTTTCCAAGCCCTCTTTTCTCATTGTGTCCTAGAATATTTCTGCAATCTGTTCCTGGTGTTAAGTAGAAGTTTCCTTTTTGTTGCCACTGTCTATAGAACTTCGTCTTAGCTCACATGTTCGTTTCATGGCCCTTTCAGTACAGAGGCAATTATAGCTCTCCACAACATCCTAACCTTTTTAACTCTTAACAATATTGTTATTACTATCCTACCAACTCCCTGTTTTGCCATCTATTTACGCAAGCTTAGAAAGGTTACTCATTGTTTCCCTCTGTCTATCTTGCTTTCAATATGTCATGCAAGTGACAAATTCTCTAGGCCTTCTTTCCACAGAATTTCAACTGACAAAGTATATTGTCAACATCAAAATACTTATTTCCCATTCTAGGCGTGACCAATGCTAGGAAGTATAAAAGAGGATTTCATTTTTAAAATTCCATTAAATTTTCTAGAAAATTCTTTATAAAAATATTAGGAAGATTTTTACTTTCGCCATAACGTAGGTCTACAATATAATTTAACAAATAAAGCTAAAATGTTGCCAAATATAATTTTATCGTTTTGTGGGATATCAGATTTTGTCATTTTTGGTCATCCATACTTCTATTGTCCTTTGAGACGATTGTAAATTGATTGTGTGTAAGTTATTCATGGCTCAGAAAGATAGCTCCTTGTAGAAACAAAATCATTTATTTTACTGCAAAATTAAGCAACGTATTGTTTTGTTTGACAATTTGTAACTTAAATTTTGTGTATTTCTACAACTACTCAACTTATTGTTCGTTTTCTTTTTTTTTAAGCTTATCACCCCAAGCAAGGCTGGAAGCCACTAGCACGCAAGGGGTAAACAAAAAGTTTGGAGGAAGAGCAGATAGGAGTGGTAAAGGAGAGGATGTGGAGAAAGATAGTCATCGTTTGAGCGTGCTGGCCTTCTTCAGATTGCTAATCACACTAGATAACACGCTCTCTCCCAGAAACTGTAACTAAGGTCTGCTCAGCATAGTTTCAATATAAACCACAGATGATATCTATTAATGTTGAACACACACAAAATACGCCTTGAATACGAGTGGCCAATTAACATTAACATATATAATATTCAATATATTAATATTCAAGCTCTGAAGCAGAGACACCATCAAAATCCTGCTTTAACAAATTTCATCTGTCAGTGTGGCTTTGTCGCCCGCAGCGAGGCTGGGCTAGTATTACACTTAAGAAATTACAAATGAAATATGTCTTTCCCTTACCCATTTTTCTCCACAATAGACCCTGCTAACACGCATAAATATCATCCAATTGGTGACCCTCATCGTTCTCGTTAAGAGAGTCCACTATATATATATATATATATATATATATATATATATATATATATATATATACATATTATCCTTCACCAGTAGCACCACTCGGAGTTTCATGCACTCTATGCGCGATATATATATATATATATATATATATATATATATATATATATATATATATATATATAGCGACAAGAGCAGCAATGGGAATTTGGGGATCTTTAATGAGCGGTAATAGAGAAGATATCTGGATCCACAAACATCTGTTACTTAATTCAATCTGTTGCAAGTTACTTTTATTATTTTATGTTAAAACGAATGTGGGAAAATCTGAATTTAGTTGTGAAATGGGAAAAGTGAATGTAATGGATCTGACAGGACCCAAAGAGTATAAGTTCAATACCTGATTAAGGCAGTGGAGAACTTTCAGAGGGAAATTAACAGGAGATAACTGACATCCATTAAACATGGCACGTGGAACTAGAGCAGTCTACCCCAGTGAGCGAAATAAAGTGTTCAGTTCGAAATTCCAACCACCTGAAGAAGGTCTGGGCGGACAACGGCCGAAACGTTTGAATAAATATGGCGACAAAGATGAGGACAATTGTCCGAATAATGTAAATACATTACTGTGATAGGTTATGGTCTTATAATACCAAAATTTGCATGTACATTCTCATATTCTTAAAGTTACTAATATCCAGAAGGAGGCTTACAAATGAGTGTTCCCTTTTTAATATTTTGAGTTCAATGTGACTAAAAAAACATTTTAAAAACTTGCCTTTCGGATTGACGAAACGCGTTGGCACTGAATAAGAACTATATTTTCCAATTGTCTCTTTTTTAGCCACATTCTCATATACAGTGTAACCCGGATATAAGAGAGTTGTCGGGACCGGAGAAGTATCTTATATCCGGGTTTCTCTTATATCCGGGTTTGTTCTATTTTGTTTAGGTAAGTATGGCTCTAATTTGGGACCAGAGAAAATCTCTCTTATATCCGGGTCTCTCTTATATCCAGGTTACACTGTATATTCAAAGAACCCTGCACATTTTGCAATGGTTTTCTTTTCTTTTTCATATTTTGAAGATTCTTCTGTGAGTTTACTGAATTTTACACCTGTGACGTAATTCTATTTTTTATTCAAATTTTCCGTTTAATCGGATTACACATTTTAATTGCACATAAATTTTGTCCGTATATAGACATAAACATTTTAATTTAAATTTAAACCACTATGCACATTTAAATGACATCATATAATTAAGAACAATTAAACTGGGAATGTCAGCTCCAAATTCAACCAATTTTACCATCAATCAGGATCTGTTGACTTGCTGTTTCTTGTGATTTCAAGTTGAAACTTGGCGGTAGATCGTAAAACAAACAAACACACTCAAAATATATTCATTTCATTTTTCTTCACGCATTTTGCGCCGCTGGGGTCACCATTCCCCACCCAATTGTGATTCATGGAGACATTCAAGGCAAAATAGTTGTAATACGAGCTGCTAACCATTACACCATCTCTCTTCTCTTTATATATTTATGTTATTTCCTTATTGGTTCTCTCTCTCTCTCTCTCTCTCCCTCTCTCTAACTATCCATCTATCGATCTCTTTATTTTTCTCTGCTTGCCTGCTTATCTATTTATACCGTATGTATTTTTTTTACTAGATACACTTTATATTTTCTATCTGATCTAATGCTGCATCGATGATCTTACGGAAAATAGGAACTACAATATATATATATATATATATATATATATATATATATATATATATATATATATATATATATATGTAAAAGACAATAGGAAAACTGTAATATTAGCCGACGCGTTTCGTCCAATGTGGACTTTTTCAAGGCAAAAACGAAATGAATTTATTAAAACAAAGTAACTGTTAATAGCAAAACAAAATGTCCTTAGCAACTGGAAGAATGTAGAAAACGCTATTATATTCATATTGTCAACTGAAAATTACGTTAAATCCGCCAATATAATATTGAATATATGTTGAATATATATATAGTTTATTCGAAAATTATGACATAAATATGTTATAAAATCACCACAAAAATAGCCATTTTGTTTCAACACTTCTGGTGTCTTATCAATGATGGCGTTGAATGAAGAATAAAGAGTTTCAAAAGGTTCAAATCGACCAAACACCCCTCGATATTTACTCTACTCTGTATTGATCACTCTTTTGAGAATATCACTTTTTGTTTATTGGAATTTATTCCGTATATACCAATCCTATACTTGTATCACTCGATGAATGTTATGATCTTTTTTTTTTAAATAATTATAAGCTGTATAAGGTCTTTTTTTTAATAAGCAAGTACTTTCAACTGTACATTCAGTCATCCTCAGGCATGGAAATGATTTATAGGTTAATGCAACTTCAACATTTTGTTTGCGAAAGGATTTCGCCATTTTATATCATTAACTCTACTAATCTACTTTTTGTATGAATAATTCATTGTAATATAAATTGAACTGCACCACATATTTGTGTGTGTATATATATATATATATATATATATATATATATATATATATATATATATATATATATATATATATATATAAATGTAAAAGTGGACATGGAAGTCAGCACTTAGAGGCGACAGTCTGTTTCATCGCCTGACGATTGCACTAGCATGAAACAGACTGTCGCCTCTAAGTGCTGACTTCCATGTCCACTTTTACATTTACACACGCTCTATCTCTGATATTGAGCACTTTATCCCATAAATATAGCACACTTGAAGACTATATTTCTTCATATATATATATATATATATATATATATATATATATATATATATATATATATATATATGTATGTATATATACTTGCAACCAGAAAGAACCAGTTAAAATTTCTTGTACACATTAAGAGGAAAGTAGGCCTGGAAAATTTAACACTCACAGAACTCACAGAGTAGGCCGGAGAAAAAGCAACCTATTTGAATGGATGGCAAAACAGTGACAGAGAGAGAGATTGTAAGGAGTAAAAAAAGATTACTGGGAGCGATGACAGACCGGAATGTTTGGAGAATCAGGATCGCTCGAGTCCTGAAAGGACACAGGATATGAAAGGAGAAATGCTTGTTTGCTTTTTTTTTCTTCGCCTGTGTAACTTGTAATTTGTTATTCTTAATACATTGAAACACAAAAGTCTTTTTCTCTTCTGAATTATAAAGGAAAATATAGTAAAGACAAATTACAGAAATTCTCAAACTTTATGAGTCTTAAGTTCAAATTTCTTAAGTGCCATGTTCCTTCAAGACATTGGCAATCATGACTCTTTACAGCTTTCCTTTTTTTAATGTTTGTAAAATGTATATTTGCTATGACTGTTATTGGGAAATATTGTGGAGTATTGCTTTTCCAACAGGCAGGGATTCAGACTTGTCTTTTTCCACATTGGTTGCCAATCAATGTTTTAGAGAACAGTCTTCTCTACTATTTCACACAGTTTGGAGAAGAGATCAATTCAGATTTTTCCCAATGGCATTATTCAACTGGAATTCTGCTTACCAATGTCATTTTCTAAATAGTGAAATGTTAGTTTGTATACAGCTTTTAAATTCCCATCACTTTTCTATTTGTTTAGAAATGTTTTATCTTGTTTTGTGTTTTTCAAACATTTAGACATCAAATAGTGTTATTGCTGCTGCTGGGTTAAGAAAAGCTTAAATTGTGAAAATTTGAGCTCTGAGCATAAGTGACAGCAATTCAAAAGTTTAGCAGTGAAAAAAAAATTCGTTTTCATATCATTCTTCGACCCTCGCTCGGTATTCATCTACTTGCATGAGCAAAAGCAAGATTTCCATCAGTTTAAAGTTCTGCAGCATTGGTGCAAGCCACATACGATGTATTTTGATACAGACTGTCTTTCGCCGATACATTTATAATATTGACATTAAACATTTGTCATGACAGTCAGGCCATTCTAACAGGACTAGACGACCTATCACGATTTATTACTGACGTACATACTCTTAACAACACAAGATACTACAATGACGCAGTGTCTGTTGATGCCAGATTCAAAAAGAAAACCGAAAGAATTATCAGAAAAAGTCGCAAAATCTTTGTAAACACGCGCGTTATAATTATGTATCTCCATTAATTCGCTAAAAATGAGCATATCCTGATGAAAAAGGTCCCAAACTTGATGAAATCAATTTTTATCCTCTGAATGTTTATGTTATTATTAAGAGGAAAGAGCAAAGTATTTTTTGATTATTTTTTACATTTTAATCCTTCCTAGCACGTCCGATATTTTAGTTAAAAATATTGTGTTTTCTTAGTCAGCAAAATTGCCATAAAATCGATGATATCGGTAATTTTTGAGAAATTTGTAAACAAAAGTTAAATTCTCCGTTTAAAACGTGTAAAAATCAATTATAACTTTTTCAAAGGTTATTTGAGCAAAATTAAATATTAAGTTTACTTAATGTAATTGAAACAAAGATTACTTAATTATTTATTAGAAAAAATTTAGTTGAAAATAAAAGAAGCATGTCTAACCATGTTGACTTGTTTTGTGAATTGACGTTTACGTCGATGTATTGACAGCTCACGTTAGGGGAAGTTATCGGACAGAAGGACAAAATGACAATATTTTCGAATTTTAAGTGAACCAGCTTAACTATACAGCAATTTAAAAAAATTAAGTCTAATTTCAAAAGTCTAATATTTTACTGATTTTTTGGGGTACTTTAACTTTATAACCTTACGTTTGAATGGATTTCTGGAAAAATAAAATTAAATGCTTTAAAAAATCCAATATTTTATTAATTTTTAGGTACTTTTTTGAACGAAGATATGTCGAAAGCCTGCACTGTTTCCGTCCCCAAAATTGAAATTAAAAAGAAAATAATTAACAATTGCAGTATGTCTCTCACTGGAAAACAATAAATTCATTATATTTGAAAAATTAAATTAAAATATTTAGTGAAAAAAAGAAAATTAAAAATTTTGAAAATGCGACGATAATAGACAAACAAAGAGTCAGTCAGAATTCAACACGTGATCACAGAACGAAAACTCAAAATTTTCTAGTATTAGTTTCTTGCTTTCAGGAGAAACAACTATTAAAATACTTAACATTATGGCAAGCACGTCCATCCATATATTTGGAAAAACGTTTTTCCGAATATATGGATGGACGTGCTTGACATAATGATATATTAAGAGTTTTTAGGAAACAGTTTTTATGAGTGTAATTTTAAAAAAAAATACATGTGTGTCGCAGATTGTAATAATATATAATTCGATTACTGTATCTCATTTTACTGGCGGAAAATATAATTCGATTACTGTACCTCATTTTACTGACGGAAAATATAATTCGATTACTGTACCTCATTTTACTGACTGAAAATATAATTCGATTACTGTACCTCATTTTACTGACGGAAAATATAATTCGATTACTGTACCTCATTTTACTGACGGAAAATATAATTCGATTACTGTACCTCATTTTACTGACGGAAAATATAATTCGATTACTGTACCTCATTTTACTGACGGAAAATATAATTCGATTACTGTACCTCATTTTACTGACGGAAAATATAATTCGATTACTGTACCTCATTTTACTGACGGAAAATATAATTCGATTACTGTACCTCATTTTACTGACGGAAAATATAATTCAATTACTGTATCTCATTTTACTGACTGAAAATATAATTCGATTACTGTACCTCATTTTACTGACGGAAAATATAATTCGATTACTGTACCTCATTTTACTGACGGAAAATATAATTCGATTACTGTACCTCATTTTACTGACTGAAAATATAATTCAATTACTGTACCTCATTTTACTGACGGAAAATATAATTCGATTACTGTACCTCATTTTACTGACGGAAAATATAATTCAATTACTGTATCTCATTTTACTGACTGAAAATATAATTCGATTACTGTACCTCATTTTACTGACGGAAAATATAATTCGATTACTGTACCTCATTTTACTGACGGAAAATATAATTCGATTACTGTACCTCATTTTACTGACTGAAAATATAATTCGATTACTGTACCTCATTTTACTGACGGAAAATATAATTCGATTACTGTACCTCATTTTACTGACGGAAAATATAATTCGATTACTGTACCTCATTTTACTGACGGAAAATATAATTCGATTACTGTACCTCATTTTACTGACGGAAAATATAATTCGATTACTGTACCTCATTTTACTGACTGAAAATATAATTCGATTACTGTACCTCATTTTACTGACGGAAAATATAATTCGATTACTGTACCTCATTTTACTGACGGAAAATATAATTCGATTACTGTACCTCATTTTACTGACGGAAAATATAATTCGATTACTGTACCTGGACAACTGTGTAAAAGAATGTTGTTGCCGATCCTCCTGTAGTATTTCAACACCATCACGTGTGTTTGTGAGACTCAAATATTTTTAAGTAATTTATCTGAGAATCCTGTTTTTTAATGGTAGCGAGGAGAATAACACACAAATGTGGAATAGTTCCCTGAAATATAAACATGAAAAAAAAAAAGAAGTTTTTTTCTTTTTTTTGTTTATCAGTTAAAAACATTTGACTACATGTAAACGAGGCCGGATATGCTAGGTTTGAATACTTTTAAAAAAAAGTGTCAGGCGGAAGGAGAAGAAAGGAAAGAATAAAAAGGAAAAGAAAATGTTGACTTGATCTAGATATATATGTATTCTGTTACATTTGATATCCTTTCAGAACGTATTAGGTTCTGTCCAACTTTTCGCCAAACCCCCACCCAAAAAAAAAAAAAAAAAACGCATAACACGAAGAAAAAAGGCCTCAAACTTAAAAACAAAGTTTTATCGTGAAAAAAGTTTATTATTTATAAAATAATAAAAAAAAATACTTTGGTCTTTTCTCTTATTAAAAGAGGAAAGACCAAAGTATTTTTTAAATTATATTTATTCCTTTGCAGCACGTTTGAAATTTATGTTGAAAATCTTGTTTTTTTTTAGGTCAGCGGTCGCGTAATATTTAGCATTAGTTTTTTTTTCAGTTGAAAAACACATTGATTTGGAAATACTTGCAAAAATTAAATAATTGTCGGATTTTAGTGAAACCTTCAGGACTTATTCACAAATGAATTAAATTATTTTAGAAATGTTTGTTTCTTCGAAAGTCATGGCAAAAATATGTTTTTACATCTTTTACCCCCACTTAAATTTACGAAAAAAACTTTTAGCTGTGACTCTACTTAAAAAAAAATTAAATGCATAAGACTTTGAAGAATATAAATCATCGATTTACTTGGTAAAAAATGTTCAATATTATCTATACTTTTAGCTCTGAGATGTAAAAATACAAAACCCAATCAAACTAAGACAATATTTAATTAAAAAAGCTTTTAATAGCTTTTCTGAATAAGGTCATTTTTATCTGAAGCCAAAATATTTTTTTGATCGAAAATGAATTTTTACAATAATTTTTCTTTTTTTCAATTTTAACAATTTATACATAACATGATAAAAAGTTGTTATATATTTTAAAATTAAATTTCTTACTGTGACTCAATGGAAATAGTAGATAAAATAATAAGAATTATTTTATCTACTTTTTACCTATCCTAAATTTGAAAGCTTTTTAAAATCTGCAATGTGAGGATATTTTAAAAATATATTTTAATATTCCGAAAGTATATTAAAATTCGTCTCCGACAAAAATATGTACCTTTACCTAAAATAATTTTAGAAAAAGGTGTAAACTGAATTTTATATGTTTTTTAAACTGATAATTTTGATTTTGTTTACAAAATCAGAAAAAAATTGCCGATACCATCGATTTTTCGTAAATTTTATTGACTCAAAAAAACATAATTTTTAAATAAAATTTTTAACATTATAGGAGGGATTAAAAAATCTGAAAAAATATTCAAAAAATACTTTGGTCTTTCATCTTAATAGCAACATAAACATTAAGACGTTAAAAAAATTATTTTATTAAGTTTGGGGCCTTTTTTCCTCATACTATGCTGTTTTTTTTTTTTTGCGAAGTGTTGGACATACCAACATAAAATTAACACGCAACAAAATTGTAATAAAAACAAAGACAAAATAGCACGATTCTCAACATTTTCACGATAAAGAAACCTCCGAAAATATTTTTCTTATACCGAGGAACCCCTCCCCTACCTATATAAACATACAATACACGCAGAGAGAGAGAGAGAGAGAGAGAGAGAGAGAGAAAGAGAGAGAGAGAGAGAAAGAGTAAGAGATTATTATATTTTATGTTCCGTGTCTGTTCAGGATGTAGGTTATCATAGCCCTCCACATCTTCCTGTCTGTTCCTTGTAGTCCTTAATAAGTTTTGTTCTTTTGTTATTTCTCCCAAACCCTGTTCTACCCTTCCTTTACTCAAGCTTATCAAGTATCCTTCGCACTGCTTTCCTCTGTCACTCTTACCCTCAATCTGTCCTGTGCGCATCAGGTTTTCCAAGCCCTCCTTCCTCATTACGTGCCCTAGAAATTTCTGATGTTATGTATAAGTTTTCCTTTAGTTTCCGTTTTCACCAAAACTTCGTTGTTGCTCACATGTTCGGTCCATGATATCCTCAACATTTTTCTGTAGAACCACATTTCTGTTGCTTCAAGTCTCTTCTTCATATCTGAGGAGACTGTACACTATTCGCTGCCATACAGGAAGACAGGTATCACGTAACAGTTCAGTAATCTTTTTTGTTTCTTAATACTCCGCTTAGCTTTTGGAATGCATCTTTGGCCATCCCAGTACATCTTCGGATCTCAGTGTCGCACTTTCCGTCCTCTGTTAGAACACTTCCCAGATATTTAAATTTCTGTACTTGTTTGATTTTAGTATCACCGATTTGTAATTTGCACGTTGGGCTCATTCTTTTGCTGATAACCACACATTCTCTCTTCCTTTAGTTTATACCTAGTCCTTTTTTCTCCCTTTCATTCGATACCTTCTGTAGGAGTTTTTGTAGTTTCCTTTCTGTGTCTGTTATCGACACTGAGTCATTTACATATTTTATATTGTTAACATTGTGACCGCCAATAATAAATCCTGGAAGGACTTCAGTGAAACTAAAATCAAAATCGTGATTGTCATCCTATAGTTAATGTCTGCCAGCATTACAAGACGCCAAAATCTATATCACTGCCAGGAACCTATATTCATTTCAAATTCCGTACCGTAAACAACATAAACGCCCACCTACTATCTCGCAACTTCTACATTCTTTTCCTAAAATTATCATCGAGAGTCGAAAGTACTCGGAACATTACACACAATCCCGTCAAGTTTCTTTTATATGGTTTCCACCCGTCATCAAACAACTATTTCAACATCAAGAGAAACTCATCAAAATTCACAACAGACATCCATTGTCTGCTATATTCATAAAAAATGTTTAGGCAAAGTATTGCTGCCTATTTGTTTTTAATGCTAGGTTCTTTCAGGACGTAGGCGATCATGGCACTCCACAGTTTCCTTTTCTTTATTATCCATAAATTGATATGACTTAATGGGAAAAGTAGTGGAGCCGTTTACCGTTGCGACCCCTTTTTTCATAGAAATGTTCTTCTCCTAGACTGGCTACCATCCAAGGCTAGAAATTTCGGTTTACCATTCTATGCAATCCTTATTTTTTGTCGGGAAAAGAAAAGATGAATCCATTCCTTTTCCAAGAATATTTCAGCGAAAGTGAACGCAACACACTTGGCGCCAGTTCCACTCTCTAACAGTTATGTTATACTATGTTTAAATCTGACAATGATTGAATTATAACACTGTCTGGCAGACTATGTTCGTACAGATTAGAACGGGTTTGTTAAGTTGTCGCAATATGATCGCACTAAGTTAGTTACGATGTATGCGTCTATACAGCATTTAACACATCTAATAATCTGCAGAGGCAAGCAGACATCTTTTTTCTTCTTTTTTATCTTCTTTTTTCTCCTTGTTCTTTTCTTCTTCTTCTTTGTACCGTGTCCCTTCTGGATGTCGGCCATCATAGCTCTTCCTATTCTTTGTAGTTCTTTGTAACGTTTGTCTTCTCACAATGCCTCCTCCTGTTTTGTCATCTATATGAACAAGATTCTTAGATAGGTGACTCGATGCTTCCCTTTGCCCTTTTGCCTATATTCTGTGAGTGTCAAGTTATCCTCGCCCTCTTTACTTATTACATGTCCAATGAAATTCAAGCGTTTCTTTTTTATTCTATTTATAAGTGTCCTTTTTGTTTCCATTTTCCTAAAAAAATCCTGTTTATTTACATGTTTAATCCACGATATTCTCAACAGAACTGAATCTTTGTTACATCAAGTCCCTCCTTCATCTGTGAGGAGATTGTCCAGCATTCATCCGTGAGGAGATTGTCCAGCATTCATCTGTGAGATTATCCAGCATTCACTGCCATATAGGAGGACTGGTATTGCATAACAGTTCAGTACTCTTTTCTTTGTTTCTAACGAAATTTTCATGTTTCTTAATACTATTTTTAAATCATTCCGTTCATCGCAAAACAGTATAGCTACTAAGACGGAAGGGTTTCCTGAGAGTGGAAGAATAAGAAAAAAAAAAGAGAAACGTTATTAAGGAGCGATAACAATTGAAGAAGAGTAATGAAGAAGATAGTAGATAATGTTTGATATTGCATTTAAATTTACCAAAGTTAGCTGAAAAGCATGGATCCGGAAGAGAGTCCTACAAGCGAGAAGTACGAGAAAAGAATCTTAGCATAGAACTTACGGCTATATTTAGCCAATTCATTTGTAAATTGATGAGATCTTGTTACTAATCTAGTGCTGTGCTTAAATTCATAAAGTCTAGTTACCACTGCGAAGAACTCATCCGAACAATTACCATGAACGTTTTTATAGAAAAGGCACAGGGAAGCAACTTTACGGCGGAGGGAAAATGACTGAAGCTAAGATGACAGCTTAGGACCAATAATATTGCTGAATCTTCTTCGGATTTTATCAAAAATCTCTAAATATATGGCAGGAGCAGCTGACCATATGTGGCAGAAAAATTCTAAGCATGGACGAATGGTAGACTTATAAATATGTAAGATAGATTCAGAAGAGAAAACTTGTTTAGCACAACACAGTGAACCAACTTTCTTAGCAGCTGACCTAGAAATTGAATTATTATAGTCTTTCCACGTCATATCAGCTGAGAATATTAGCCCGAAAAGGCGCAACAAGCCACTCCCCTGGAGATTAGCATCAGCCATGCTGATGGAAGGCAGAACGGGGTCCCTCAGGTGATTGTACTTAGAATTTGTAAGGCGCATTTTGCTCTTCAATGAGCCTTCGGGTTTTAGTGTCACATTTTCCGTCCTCTGTTAAAATCTTCCCCAATATTTAAATTTTTGAAATTGCTTGATTGTGCTACTTCCAGTTCGTAGTTTGCGTCTTGGGCTGTTGTCTTCTTCTTGCCAACCTTTTATATACTGTATGTATGAACACCAATGGGTATATCCCAATCCTCATAAATACGGTGGTTACTATTGTCTAAGTAGTTCACCACTAGCAGTGGTTTACCTACTTCACGCCGCTAGCGAGTATTGTATTTTATTGTTTTTATAAAGATTACCATTTCATTTCCAACCTCCATTTTTGTTATTCCTCATTCAGTAACCTTTCCTTGGTTACTACAGTTATTATTATTATTATTATTATATACTGTACTTATGAACACTAATGGGTATGTCCCAATCCTCGAAAATAATTTGGACACTATTGCAAGTGGAGGTAATATGCTGTCTAAGTAAGCAGTGGTTTACCTACATCACGTCGCTAGCGAGTATTGTACTTTGTTGATGTTATCAAGATTACCATTTCATTTCCAACCTCTGGTTATTTCTCATACAGTAACCCTTTCTAGGTTACAACACAACCATACATTCTGTTCAATTTTTGCTGTTATTGACTGCTATCTACCCTGTGTCATCTGCATATCTTGTTAATATTGTGGTTTTGATTGTGGATGCTAGGGTGGGGTCTCAAACTTGAATGGTAACCTTCCTAGAGATTGTGTCTCGATAAAAACATTCGATGTACTTGGACTACCGTGAGTGTCTAAGTTGGGCGACTGGAAGAACACCCGGCCTTGTAAAACATTGCTTTAAATCATTATGACAATAGATCGTCTGTTAGGCAAGACACACCTTGCTTTGTGGGAGATGAATCTCGATCCTGCCTCAACAAAAACACGGCTATGTATGTATGCATGTATATATGTATTGTAGCTGTGATCCACTTTATAGTAGAACTTGATAGAAATGCTGCAGCTCTTTTATGTGCCATGTCCATGCAGGACGTGAACGATCATGGCACGCCACAACTTACCTGTTTTAGCTCTAATCAACCATTTTCCCTGTACTAACACTAACAACACATGTATTGCCATCCGTTTACACAAGTAGATAGGTTACTTAATGTTTCTCTTTCCTCCGTCTTGTCGTCAATAAGTTCTCTGTGTGTTGTCAAATTCTTCAAGCACTCTTTCCTCATTACGTGTCCCAGAAATGTCAACTGTCTCTTTCTGATTCTAAGTATGTGACCTTTTTGTTCCCATTGTCCTTAAAACTTCCTCATTGCAGACAGTTCATGGTATTCTCTGCATCTGTCATCTTTGCGGAAATTGTTCACTGCCATATCGGAGGATTGGTGTTACATAACAGTCTGAAGTCTAGCACTCGTTTCTTTGTTTCGAACTAGAAATTCCCGTTTCTTAATGCGTTGCTTAGTTTTGGAAAGGCATCTTTCTCTATCCCAATACGCCTTCGAATTTCTATGTCAGAATTTTCATCTATTATAAACTACCCACATTGTTAAATTTCTGTACTTAATTGATTTTAACATTTCCAATTAGCAACTCACATCTTGAGCCGTCCCTTCTTCTCACTAATTATACATTCTATCTTCTTACAATTGATAGTTAGTCCTTTCTTCCCGCTATCATTTACTATCTTGTCTAGGAGTTCCTGTAGTTTTCTTTCTGCGTCTGCCATTATCACGATGTCATCTGCGTATCTTATGTTGCTACGATTGTGTCTGCCGATAATAAACCCTGGTAAGACTTCTAGTTCTATTAGGATCGCCTCGTTTTATAGGTTATGTCGAATCAGTTAAAAATTAAAAGATTTATTGAAATATAACTATTTAGGATTTCTCCAACAGATTACAATTGTGTTAAGTGCTTAGACTACCTTTTTTTTATTTATTTAGTCAAAATCAAACTGAAATGACATTTAATGAAGTTATCAGATAATTGAATGACGAATTATTTACGAAGGGAATTGATAAATTGGTGCCATAACGCAATGAATAGATAAATGTCGAGTAGGAATATCTTGATATTTTTTTTTTTTAATCATATCACCCCAAGCAAGGCTGGAGGCCACTATCACGCAAAGGGTTAAAGAAGGGTTGGAGGAAGAGCAGATAGGAGTGGCAAGGGAGGGGATGTGGAGAAAGAGAAAGACAGTGGGTCGATCAAGGCAAGGGGGTTACAGAATATTTGGAGCGAGAGCAGATAGGAATGAAAAATGAAAGAATGTGGAGAAGGGAAGTGTATAGATCAAGGCAACTGGAGATGTCGATTGACGCTACACTTAAACCGTTGGAGATTGTATTTGTCAGGGAAACAGTAATAGGGAAGGGAGTTCCATAGGCGAGATGTGCGAGACATGAAGCTATTGGAGTAGAAGAGACGTCTACATCTAACAGTTTCCACGGTGTAGGGTTGGGAGCGGGATGCCAGCCTGGTGGGGCGTTTAAATTCACGAGGCCTGGGGACAAGCGAACGCAACTCCTCAGAGCAATTACCGTGGAAGTACTTGTAAAAAAGGCAGAAATAAATTCCTCTGCGAATATTTTTCAAATATATTTTTAAATACGTTGGCAATTTCATGTTCAAACGACTGCCTTTCACAGTCTATTAATATGTCACAAGTTGAAATCTGGTTTGTTTCTGAAGTTATTTTAAACTGTTATTATTTTCAGTACACTCGAGATCTTTGTTCGTTGATCCAATTCACCTTGCAAAAATAGTTATTTGCATTCACATAAAACTTAGAGTTTGAATTGTTATTAAGCGTTTGATATGTAAGCCAAAGAAAATTTTCATTGAGTCATCTATTACTGAAAATGACAGAATCTTGTTTGTCACGTGATAGTCTTCCTTTATTTTCTTTTTTCTTCTTCTATTTATTTATGCCTTTTTCTTAACCTTTTCTTTCATACTGTTTCTTTTTTTTTTATTTACTACACTTTTCTCCTTCGCGTGTTCATTCTGTGTTTTTCTATTTTGCTTGTTTGTTCGTATCTTTTCCCTTTCAACAGAGTGCACCGCTCGAATTACTATTATTTATCTTGAGCATTCAGAAACTAAAAGTATTTGACAGTAAACGACTACGACATTTTATTCGGAAAGTAACTGTTGTGTCGTGGCACAATAGTAAAAAGAAGAAAATCAAGTCGAGGTTGGTTTAAGGAACAAGTGTATTTAACATCACAGATACAAAGGTAGGAAACGGGTACTACTCAGCTAGGCAGTTGTAGTATTGTCGCTTCTTACACACCCCGGGTAGGTATTACTAGCACTATATATAGTGAGAACCGGTGTAATTCCCTTGTGTTAGAAAGGCCGGTGTAACACCCCCCACTTTGAAAATATCCCGTCTGGGGATTAATAACGTTTTTGTTTTGGTTTCACCCGAATCAACTCCGTTGATTTCCGTTTTCTTTTTGACCCCCTATTCTCAGGAGCTGTCTCTGATATGGGCACCTGAAAAGTATCAAACACTGTGTTCATGATGTCCTCCTCGGGCGATCTGGTCACCTCACTGTTCGAGTATCTTTTCCGGATTTGGTTAGTGTGACGTTTGTGCACGAAATCTGGTCCCTTAATCATATAGACCATGTTGCCTATTTGTTTCTCAATAGTGCCGGACTCCCAAAAGGTCCTATTATTTCTATGAATCTTGTAGAAGACTCTTTCGTCAACTTTATACCGTTTTTTTGTTATCGGTTTTTTGAGGTTTGGCCTATCCTGGTTTGGTAACAACTTGTGGAAAATTGATCTAACCTTGCGTCCGAACATGACCTCAGCAGGTGTCTTCGACGTTTCGATGTTTGCATTCGGAGTGACCCTGTGAACTTGTAAGAACTGTTGGATTGACTTATCCGTCGGTGATTCACTAGGTTTTCTCAGGGCTCTCTTGAACGTATCTACGAATCTCTCCGCTTGCCGATTACTTCTTGGGTGGTATGGTGGAATGGTTATATGCTCGATTAGATAATCCTCGCAGAGATGTTTAAATTCGGTAGACGTGAATTGCGTTCCATTGTCTGTGACAATGCAGTCTACAACTCCAAACCTAGCGAATAGTTCATACAGGAAGTTGATAGTTGCCTCGGATGTGGGGTTCTTGCACTTCAGTACTTCCGGCCACTTAGACTGTCTATAACAATGAGATAGTAGAAACCATCTAACGATCCCGCAAAATCTAAGTGAATTCTCGACCAAGGTCGGTCCGGTTTTGCCCACGATCCGAATTGAGTCGGAGGAACTTTCATAGCTAATGCGCATCCTCTACACTCCCTGACTTTTTCTTCTATATCCTTATCCATGTTTGGCCAGAAAACGAAAGAGCGCATAAGGCTTTTCATTCTTGATATGCCTGGATGTCCTACATGGAATTCCTTGAGCATTCTTTTCTGTAATGTCGTAGGAATTACGACCCTGTCGCTATATAACAGGACGTTGAAATTGAATAGATTTCCTCATCCAGTTGGTTACTGTTGATTTTTTCTTTCGTGCTTATAATAAATTCGTCCACCTCTGCCTTACTCTTAATCTCATCAAGCGTTACTGGAAGTTCTCTTATCGTGTCACATAAAGTATTTTTTACTTCAACTTCCGCTTGAATGGCTGCTATTACCATATCCTCCAATGGTTCTGTCTGCTTAGGTATTAACCTTGATAAGCCGTCTGCATGACCAAGTTTTTTAGATGGTACATACTCCATTTGAAAATTGTAATTCAGAAGAATGGTACCCATCATTGGAGTCTATTCGCCGTATGTTGTGGTAGTCCCTTTTTCGATCCAAAAATCGTTAGTAAAGGTTTGTGATCTGTTTGTAACAGAAATTGTCTACCGTGCAAGAAACGATGAAATTTCTTTACTGCGAATATAATGCTTAGCGCCTCTTTCTCGATTTGCGAATAGTTCTTTTCGGCTGGTAAAAGTGAACGGGATGCATGGGCTATGGGTTTTACTTTTCCATCATCCATTTTGTGTAGTATGCATGCTCCTATGCCATAGGCACTGGCATCTCTTGCAACTATAATATCACGCTTGGGATTATAATGTGCCAGAAACAAGTCAGACGTTAATATATCTTTAATTTCCTGAAATGCTTCTTCGCACTCTTGCGTCCAGACCCATTTTTGGTCCTTCCTTAACAGTTCATTTAAGAGTGATCTTAGTTTATGCTTATTTGGCACGAATACATTGTAATAATTCGCCAAAGAAACTTTGTAGAAACGCAATATTTTCTGGAGCAGGCATGTCCCTTATTGCACTCGATCTATCTGGATCCGGTCTTCTTCCACGTTCATCGATGATTTGCCCCCAAGTATTTTATTTTTTCCATGAAAAAAATACATTTTTCCTGTTTCAGTTTAAATCCATAATCCTGGATCCTTTTGAATACTTGGTTTACATGAGCTTTGTGTTGTTCTTTGCTAGCGCTGTTCATTAACACATCGTCCAGGTACCCTACTGCGAAGTCCAACCCACTTAACATCATGTCCATTGTTTGCTGAAAAATCGCAGGGGCGACTTTGACCCCAAAAGGAAGTCTGTTAAACTTGTACAATCCCTTATGGGTATTGATGCATAGCAGCTTTGAACACTCCTGATCGACTGGGATTTGTAAATACGCGTCACTGAGGTTGATTTTAGAAAAATATTTTTCTCCACTTAGTTTCGCGAATATTTCTTCAGGGCTCGGAAGGGGATAATGGTGATCCTTTAATGCATTGTTTAAACCTGTTGAGAAATCGGCACAAACCCTAATCTCCTTGCTCTTCTTTTTGATGTAAACTGTTGGCGCATCCCACTCACTGTGATCAATTTTTTCGAGGACACCCATGTTTTCGAGTCTTTCTAATTCACCGTCTATTTGTTCTATAGCGGCGTATGGAACATTTCTTTTCTTTTTGAACACTAGCTGGTCATTTTCTTTGACTTCAAATTTTGCTACTGCTTTTGTACACCTTCCAAGACCGCCTGTAAATACGTCTGGAAAATTCTCTTTTAACTCCCTCTTAAGTTTTTCTGCCTCCACATTCGAATCCTCAACTTTTTGACAAAAAGAGCTTAAAGGCAGATCCCATAGTCTAAATATTTCGAACAGATCAGTTCCAAAGAGGTTATTTGATTTTCGCATGACAAAATGTTGTGCTTTTTCGGTCTTATTCTGAAAAGAAATATTCGTCAATAATTCTCCTTCGAAGGTGATTTTTTCACCACTGACGCTTCTCGCCGTTTTATGTGTTTTAATCATAGTGGGTCTCCCAAGCTTCTTCCATGTCTGTACATTAATGATGGAAATATCAGACCCACTATCAAGCTGTAGTCTTACTTTCTTTTTAAACATTTTGACCTGTACAAATTTCCGGATATTTCGTTCCTCAGGTTCAATTTTCGTGAGTTTAATGGATGTCTTCTTTCTACCAGATTTTTTCCTACATTGTGATGCCTTATGCCCCTTCTGGTAGCAGTTGTCACATTGTTTGAATTTGTAGGGACACTCATTGTACCAATGTTTATCTCCACACCTCCAACACGGTCCAGGTGGATCTTTTCCCTGTTTTTTCCTCTGGTTATTTTTTGAAGTCAAATTTTTCTTCTGATGGACCTTTTTAATGTGCGACACTCCGCTTTCCTCTATGTCACGACTGTCCTGTTTCAACGAAACAAACCGTTCACAGTCTTCCGCTAAGCTTTGTAGTTTTAAATTCGGCTCGTTTTCGAGTTTATTTAAAACACGACGCCTGATCTCAGCGTCTTTACCTAAAACCAGCCCTTGCACAAATATTAAACATTTAAAATTATCTGATGATAATTCCTCCAGTTTAAAGTCGTCGCAATGCTTGTTTACAATACTTGCATAAGTAGTGTAATCATCTTCCTCTCTTCTAGTGACATTCATACACTTATATCTCCTGTGAAAAAGAGAAGTTTTTGTAGAAAACAGTTCTGTTAGTAGAGTAACTGTCTCTTGGAAGTTCAACTCACTGGTCTTTTTTGGAAGGATAAAATTCACGAACTTTGTATGCTCGGCAGTTCCCAATTTTCTTAGCAGAAACCTAACTTTTTTAGCGTCTGTCCATGTACCGCAATCCGATACAAAAATATCCTCATATCTTCTATAGAAATGAGCAAACGTGACATCGTCTTCTGGATTATAATTGAAACTTTCAATAGCGTTCCACACAGCCGTCTGGGAGAATGCGTTATGATTCTCGTTTGCATTCGTTAACTGTGTTGCCTCCAGAAGTTTCCTCTGTTCCTCCTGTGTTTTCATAAAGATTTCTTCGACGCGTTTCTGTTGTTGTAACAGTCTTTCTTCAAATCTTTCTTCCTTTTTACTTTGGGCATTCTGTTGCTCCAAAAACTTTTTAAATTTCTCCTCACTTTCAAGTTGTCGTTGAAGTTGTTGCTTTTGCAACGCGAGACTTTGTTCCGTTTGAAATTTAAACAATTGAAGAAGAGACTCTCTTAATTCTGCGTCCATGGTACGAATTCAATTTACGCACCATACAGTTTACACTTGTATTAAAAAATCAGTTTTCCCAAGGCTTGCTTAATAAAATTAGTTTGCTCAACTAATACACAAACAAGAAATATATTATTTCTTAGCCAAAAAGTCAATCCAAGTTTTTCTTTGTTACAAAAAAATCATTTTGCAAATGTCATTTGTTGCATGCGGTATTTTTCGTAAAAAAAAACCCGTCGCTTTAAGGAGTGTCGACTAATGGGAAAGTCACAAATTTTTTTTTCAACCTCTTTGTGGTTTTGCACAAATATGACTCGAATATTTAACAGTCTTTGTTAAGCACAAATGACTTACGCGAATATATATTTTTCACTCGACAAATCATTTAACTTTGAAGGGGAGAGAAAAAAAAATCTTACCGTGAAAAAAAACTGGTTTCTTGTGAAAAAAAGCAGTGAACCTTTTTTTTTTCGAAACACTTGGTGTCAGTATTTTCAATTACTTTAATAATTGACAATATTATTCGCGTTCTCACGCTGTAGACTTTTGGTAGCAAGTTTTTGGTTGTTTTTTTTTTTTTACGTCGCCAAATTACTGTTGCATTAATTAATTTGCTATTAATCCTTGCGTATCCAAATATCTGTTTGAAATGACGAAGGTGTTTTGCCGTAAAAATCTTGCGAATCCTTGTATTTCAATCACTTTAGGTGATTGTCTGCAGTGATATCGTTTCGATTCCGACGTCGCCAATCTGTTGTGTCGTGGCACAATAATAAAAAGAAGAAAATCAAGTCGAGGTTGGTTTAAGGAACAAGTGTATTTAACATCACAGATACAAAGGTAGGAAACGGGTACTACTCAGCTAGGCAGTTGTAGTACTGTCGCTGCTTACACGATGTTTAACAACACGCCCACGTGTGTCGAATGTGGCACAAGGCCGGTTTAATGTGGGCTTTCCGAGCCCGTAGGTTCGGGCAAAAATTGCCCGTAGAAACCGTAGAAACGGAATCGGGGTGGTCAACCACCCCGAACGAGGTTCTGCCCTTCGGCGGAACCTCGTCCGGGTTCCTCTCCGCCCAAAGGCAGAGAGTTCCCCTCTGCCTCAGAGGCAGAGAGTTCGACCAGCTAGCTGAGACGTCCAAAAGGACTGTCGCTGCTTACAGTATTTAGTGTCCTCCCCACGAGGGACAGATGTGGCACAAGGCCGGGTTTAAAGTGGGGTACCCGAGCCCGTAGGCTCGGCCAAAAATAGCCCGTAGATCCCGTATAAACGGGATCGGGGTGGTCAACCACCTCGAACGAGGCTCTGCCCTTCGGCGGAGCCTCGTCCGAGTTCCTCTCTGCCCAAAGGCAGAGAGTTCCCCTCTGCCTCAGAGGCAGAGAGTTCGACCGAACAGCTGAGACGTCCAAAAAGGACTGTCGCTGCTTACACACCCCGGGTAGGTATTACTGGCACTATATATAGTGAGAACCGGTGTAATTCCCTTGTGTTAGAAAGGCCGGTGTAACAGTAACTTTAAAAAATCACCCCAAGCAAGGAAACACAGTCACGGTGACGTAAAGTGTTACTGAGTGTGAAAGAATATGAGGAAAAAAAAATGCATTATTAAGGAGACATCGTTAACATCTTATCATCATTAATATGCATCAGTTTGCGGATCTCATATACAGGTGTGTCAAAAATGCTCTTACAAGCTTTGGGGGCGGATTTTTGACACCAAAACAAGGTAAAATGGTCATACAAACATACGTCCAAAAAGCCACCATTTCACCTCAACACAGCAACTCATAACAAATGTTCAAAATATCCTCCGTTTGCTTCTACACACGCATGTCGGATCATTGACTGGCGGACCCTTTCAAAATACTCTCACACGGTGTGGAATGGTTTCGCAGACCCCCCATGACACGTTGATGAAGCGTCTCTGCATTATTAATGTTTGCTGCCTAAACTAATTGTTTTTCGTGGCGCCATAGATAAAAAGTCCAAAGGAATGATGTCAGAGGAACGCGCAGGCCATGGAGCCATTCCTCTCTACTACCTATCCATTTTCATGGTATATGTCAGCTAGTGCATCGCGAACAATGTAACTAAAATGTACTGGTGCCAGATCATGCGTTTTCGTATTAGCAGGAGTACATCCTCTAGCAGGTCTGGAATTGTGTTCGAAATAAAGTCCCTGTGAACAGCTCCCCTAAAACGTACTGGGAGAACATATGGACCTACCAGACAGTCACCTACAATTCCAGCCCACACATTAATCGCAAACTGATGCTGGTGTCTGGACTGTATTGCATTATGGGGATTGGCTGTGTAAATTTGCTATTCCATCTCTTGCAAAAGTTGCTTCATCCGTAAACAAGACAGAAGAACCAAACAACGGATCGTCAGTTTCTGCAATAAACCATCGTAAAACAATCCTTCCGTGGTGAATGATCAGAGGGCGAAAGACCCTGCACACGTTGTAAATGATACGTATACAGGAGCTGCTCTTGAAGTACCTTCCATACGGTACTATCTGACATACGACATGCTGTGATCACATGACGTGTGCTGACACCTGGATCCTCTCCGACAGCCTGTACAATGTGTTCTTCGTGGTCAGGCTTACGAGCGGATTTCGGTCTTCCTCGATCCATAGTTTGTGGTGCTACGAATCATGTCACGATGATAAACAGCAGCAAAGGTTGGATGACTCGGCTGCGTTTGGTTTGGAAACGCGATCTGATATAACCATGCAGTCTTATGTAAAAATCATATCTGCGCGGCCCTATGTAAAAATCATATCTGCCTGCTCACAAGATGAATATCCCACCATTGCTAAACGGAACACTTCTCAGTTAACTTACTACTACACACATTAAACGTTGAAGATAGACTAGCCACAAATGTACACGGATGAAAAATGTAACCTAGTCGACACGGCAACACAGCGCCATCTACCGTAAACTTTCTTTAAACTTAATAACTAAAAAACGAATGATTTGCGGACATATGTTTATATGGACTTTTGTCCATGTTTTAGTGTGAGGAACTCGCCCAAAGTTTGTAAAAGTATTTTTGATATATATTACTAATATTTTATAATTTTATTTAAAAAATATTTTAGATCGCGACACGGAAATTTCTATTAGAATAAAAATATTAAAATATTATACTCTTCGTTGTACTTTTTAAAAAAGTAAATGCTAAAGAACTGTGGATTTTTAATATGATTGTTCTTTCTGTTTATTTGTATATATATATATATATATATATATATATATATATATATATATATATATATATATATATATATATATATTGCGACATGGCCCTCAATGTCAACTGTTAAATCAGACGTACAATAATTTTAATAAGAGACGCGCTTGTCATTTTATTTTTTCATCTCTTTCTCTTTTTTTTTAGTTTTAATCTATCCCTCTGAACTGAGTCTTGTTTCGGGTTAGAAAGGGTAGGAAAGAAACGGAATGACCTCCTAAGAAATAGCAGGAAAAGAATTTTGGACCTCTTGGCAACACACAGAATGACCTCCTACGAAAGTGAGTAAGAATTGGTCACCTATGCTCACGTGACATACATCACCAAATAGTATTTTGGTATGGTAATTTGACCTCCAATGACAACATTTCGTGAAAAAAATAGACTCTCATCATGCGATCGTACCACAAATATGATTCTGAAATCTCATATTTCACATTGCGAAGAAAGAACGACTAACTTTTGGTAACATTCTACAGCAAGTGTCAGTCTGTTCTTTTATTAATTGTATGTCTGTCACTCCATACTTTTCCTATATTTTGTATTTTGCTATATAAAATTAATTTACAAATTTGTGTTTGTGTGTTGCTATCTGAGTAAATACTAGATTTCTTTTTTTTAAACCTGGGGTTCATATGTTTATATGTTGCGACTTAGTAACAATATATATATATATATATATATATATATATATATATATATATATATATATATATATATATATATATATATAACGAGAGAGAGAGAAAGAGAGAGAGAGAGAGAGAGAAAGAATTAATATAAGTAAAAAAGTAAAAAGTTTGCATTTAGATAATAGATGCTACCTTCAGCATTCCGCAGATGGACACGCCGGGAATCACTCCGTCCACTCATTAGGGGTATCAGCAATCGGCTGTTTAATATATATATATATATATATATATATATATATATATATATATATATATGTGTGTGTGTTTGCGTGCGTGAGCATATGGTAAATATATAAGACAATTTGTTAAATTTTTACTTTAATATGCTTCACCGATGAATCATTTTATCTCACAATAAAAAGAATCTCCGTCAAAGAAACTTTTCCAGTTGTCATATATTTATCATCCTGTCATATTCTCGTCTGTCGTTACTTATTGTTATGGGACCTTACCTATAACGACAGAGTGAACTCTTCCTGGCACTATGAATACTGCGCCTCTCAAGAGAGAGGGACGAGACGGAATCGAGTCTCTGACTGTTTGCGACATCTGTCGAACGCTTTGCTTTGGCAGAGAGGAACCCGGACGAGGCTTTGCCGAAGGGCAAAGTTTCGTCCGGGGAGGTAGCCAGTCCCTGAACCCGTTTATACGGGTTCTAAATGGGCATATTTTTGGCCGAGCCTACGGGCTCGGTAAGCCCACATTAAACCGGCCTTGTGCCACATTCGACCCACGTGGGAGGGTTGTTAAATATCGAGACGGAATCGAGTCTCTGACTGTTTCCGACTACTGTCAAACTCTCTGCTTTGGCAGAGAGGAACTCGGACGAGGCTTTGCCGACGGGCAAGGTTTCGTCCGGGGAGGTAGACAGTCCCTGAACCCGGTTATACGGATTCTAATGGGCATATTTTTGGCCGAGCCTACGGGCTCGGTAAGCCCACATTAAACCGGCCTTGTGCCACATTCGACCCACGTGGGAGGGTTGTTAAATATCGAGACGGAATCGAGTCATGAGCAGTCTCTGACTGTTTGCGTCTTCTGTCGAACTCTCTGCTTTGGCAGAGAGGAACTCGGACGAGGCTTTGCCGAAGGGCAAAGTTTCGTCCGGGGAGGTAGACAGTCCATGAACCCGTTTATACGGGTTCTAATGGGCATATTTTTGGCCGAGCCTACGGGCTCGGTAAGCCCACATTAAACCGGCCTTGTGCCACATTCGACCCACGTGGGAGGGTTGTTAAATATCGAGACGGAATCGAGTCTCTGACTGTTTCCGACTACTGTCAAACTCTCTGCTTTGGCAGAGAGGAACTCGGACGAGGCCTTGCCGCAGGGCAAGGTTTCGTCCGGGGAGGTAGACAGTCCCTGAACCCGGTTATACGGATTCTAATGGGCATATTTTTGGCCGAGCCTACGGGCTCGGTAAGCCCACATTAAACCGGCCTTGTGCCACATTCGACCCACGTGGAAGGGTTGTTAAATATCGAGACGGAATCGAGTCATGAGCAGTCTCTGACTGTTTGCGTCTTCTGTCGAACTCTCTGCTTTGGCAGAGAGGAACCCGGACGAGGCTTTGCCGAAGGGCAAAGTTTCGTCCGGGGAGGTAGACAGTCCATGAACCCGTTTATACGGGTTCTAATGGGTATATTTTTGGCCGAGCCTACGGGCTCAGGGAGCCCACATTAAACCGGCCTTGTGCCGCATTCGACCCACGTGGGAGGGTTGTTAAATATCGAGACGGAATCGAGTCGTGAGCAGTCTCGGACTGTTTGCGTCTTCTGTCGAACTCTCTGCTTTGGCAGAGAGGAACCCGGACGAGGCTTTGCCGAAAGGCAAGGTTTCGTACGGGGAGGTAGACAGTCCCTGAACCCGTTTATACTGGTTCTAGATGGGCATATTTTTGGCCGAGCCTACGGGCTCGGGGAGCCCACTTTGATCCGGCGTTGTGCCACATGCGACCCACGTGGGAGGGTTGTTAAATATCGAGACGGAATCGAGTCGAGTCAATAGTAGTTCACTCCAAACCTGACTGACAGTAATACTAACACCTTTCACATCTTGTATTATTATTCTGTGTAATATATCTTTGTTATTTCTACTCTTGTGTTCGTGTTGTTCTTCCGTGGTCCTAACCTTGGCCCATAACACTTATATATATATAATATATATATATATATTTTCTGTTTATACGTTATTTTTATAGATATATATTTTTATAAATTGTATCTATAAAAATAACGTGTGGTGATGGGTCCTGTACAACTATTCAAAGAGAACACACGACTAGATAAAGACAGGTGTAGCGTCAGTGCTGACTTAAAACGTGCTGTTTATCAATAATATATATATATATATATATATATATATATATATATATATATATATATATATATATATATATATATATATTATAATATTATAATATTAGATATTATCCACTTCACGTACGGTAAATACTAGACCGGGGTTCTTTAACATATATTATATATATATATATATATATATATATATATATATATATATATATATATATATGATGTAATGGTTTTGGCATTGCGTCTTATAAGTTATTGATATCTGTAGCAACATCTGTTAACCGGAAAACATCAAGCGATAGTTATGATATTGCATATTCACATATTCACAATAAACTGGAGAGTTGGTAATTACTGTCAAGCCTTTTTAGGCTGAGATCGGCTGTTTTATCTTCAGGCAAGAGAGAGAGAGAGAGAGAGACAGAGACAGACAGACAGAGGAAAGAGAGAGAGAATTACTACAAAGAAAGGTGCGCATTTGTATGTGTGTCTCTGTGTGTGTGTCTCTGTGTGTGTATGTATTTGTTAGAGTGAAGAGTGAGCCAAAAAGTGTGGGAAAGAAATAAAAAAGCGTGAGTTGATGGAACTGAAAGAGAGGAGAGTGTAGAAATAGCCTGCGCTCGCTCGCGAGATAGATAGATAGAGAGAGAGAGAGAGAGACAGAGAGACAGAGACAGAGAGACAGAGATAGGGAGAGAGAGACAGATAAACAGAGAGAGTGAGAGAATGTTAATTTGAAATAGCTATACCTAGCCTCTGTAGATCTAAAAATCGAAACAGCACCTCCCCATTATATTAAAGATCAACATTATCGATTCGATTACCAAATAATCATGTGCAGGAAGCCAAACGGTTATGTTTGTGGAAAGTGGATCAGCGGTCAGAGTTCCAGCCTCGCCTGTTAAGTTAACTGCGTACTATTGCCCTTGGGAAAGGCATGGATCCTTTTTTTCTTCTTCCTGCAGATAAGGGTTAAATAGCAGAGTAGACAGTGCTCTCTAGCCTTAGGTGACAGCCAGTCAGGGAAGATTATTATGAATTCACATCCACCGAGAAGGCTACGGGTAACAACTCCATTTGCTTTCTCAATAAGTCATCAGTTCACAGATAATAATGAAAAAATGATTTGGAAAGCCTACGCCTTGAAAGGACATGGCATTAAAAAATAACATTACATTTTATACCTATTGTATGTAAGTCATCAGGGAATTAACTGTCTTATTTCCAGCCCACGTGTTTGACTTATTTTTGGTTGTAAACGAATAGATTTACGACGGTATATCGATCGCATCAATTCACATCTCAAGAGACTAATGTGGTGTCGGCCTATTGACAAAATGAGTGACTTGTCGCCGAGTAATCTTTAACCATCCGGATAGACTTGGAGAAGGCGCTACCCTATAAAAAAGCAAGCAACATGGTGTCTTAGCATTGAATGCTGGTAAACAATATAGTCCTACCGACCATTATAGTGAGTATGAGGCTATAGTGATTATAATGGCAAATTCTTGTGCCAAATTAAGGCGAACTTAGTAAATAAGCAGTGTTAGTAAATATTTCTATGGTAGCGAGTTAAAAAGTAAATTCGATTCTCACTTGGAGCCCTACCTGTGTAACCCTTGTAGTAGACAACCCCTCCCCCCAAAAAAAACAGAAATCTCACGCACTTTTCTGGTTCTGGGTTCAAATGATTGTAATGACATCGAGACGGAGCTGTAATAAAGTTTGTCGCAGACTATTGGTTGGAATCATTTCTGTCAGTATACGTGAGGTAATACATGACAAATTAAAGATAGTGGAGAAAAATCTGTTTAGATTGACGAAGGAGACATCGTTAAAGATGCTGGAAAAGTGGTAGGTTCCTTGTACAAGTCCAGAAAGAACCTGACTGCACCTGTCACGCTCTATCATGACAAGAATCCGATCAGACGAAAAATGGGGCTTTGATGCCATATTTGGGATAGAGCTGCCCAATTCTCATTTTCCAGTCCTGACAGAGTCCACCAACGTCTTCGCGACAGGGTTGGGGATGACTTATATTCCACCCTACAACCACTTTCCTCACAGACGCAATGTCGCAAGCCTATCACTATTCTATCGCTACTTCCATGGTAGATATTCAGACCTCTATTTAGTGCCACTAAGACTTTTACATCCAAGACCTGCCTTGCTTCTCCCAAAAGATTGAATCATCCCCATTCCCTACGTGTTCCATTGGCCAGAAATGTGTTCATTCAAACAGCCCCTTCCGAGAACTGATACTTTGTGGAACAGATTCCCGCGTGGATGCTTTCCGAACACTACAATCTTAACCTCTTCAAGTCTCGAATCAATACCTATCTATTCTCCATATCCTCCTAATATGCACTTCCTACTCTTACTTTCATATCACACACTCAGGAACCTTCTATCTTGAGTGGCTCATGGGTCTTTCTGAATGGACATGGCATTAAGAGAAAAAATATTTGATAGAAAATAAAGGGACAGAGATGGAGAGGAAAGAGATGATAGGAATGAATGAATATTTTACAAGGAAGTTAGTTTTAATAAAACATTTGAGCAGTGTTTCTCAACCATTTTATTTCAGGGCATACTTGTAGAATAACTAAAACTCTAGAGTGTACTTTAAATTTTAATAAGGAAAAAAATGAGTCATGAAATTTGAAAATAATAAAGAATTCTCCTGAAATAAGCATTTATTTTTAAGACATTACATCGTATATTTAAGCGGTAGAGTTTTCATTTAAATGGATTTATGAAGAATCTACTATTTTTTATTCTTGGAGGGAACGATAATGACTGACTTAAATCCGTCGAGGAAGGCAAAAGGGAAAGGATTATCCACTCCTTCTTAAAGATTAAGGAATTTAGCATCCAGTTTAAAATATCAAATGACAATGACTTGACTTAGACATGAAAGCTATGTGCTTTTGTCTCAAGCTTCTTTTTTTTTTTTTAAATTAGATATAAAAATAATTAATAAATTACTCTTCTGTTAAGGTGGGGCGCACCTGGCTATCTTTCAGGGCCCGGGCGCACCGGTTGAGAAACAGTGTATTGCGAAGATAGACTGACTTTATTATAGGATAATACACGCTAAGCAGAGGAAGACCGTGTTGCTTCAATCAAATACCGGAGATAACATCCATATTGATTTCCATTTCATACTAAACTTCGGATTGGTTAATTGATATTTTAAATGGGTTTATCGACTGAAGGCAAAGGCAGGCGCGTCTAATATGTACTTGGACGACTTTAAGGCGAAGACGAGAACAAAACCGTTATTGTTAATACACCAGATAATCAATAAAAACACGTCTTTGTTCACCTGATGAAGCTGAATCGAATCAAGCGATCATTGCTTCAAGAGAGGGTGAAACTGGGGGTGAGAAGCCAGAACTCCTAAGGCGTCATTTCCTTTGACTTGTATTTTTCTTGGAATGGCGGATAATGTCGATAATTTAGGATCAACGATACAGCGAGGAAAAGAACAAAAACTACATGATAGATATTTACTAAACTTTCTTCTGTGAGATCCACGTGAGGATCGAATTCATCCCAGCTAGTAATATTTCACTATCACCGAACAGACGATAGACGTTCTACTCTATTGAGACTTAAGTTCACCTCGCAACTCAAGTGGAAATTGTATATACGATCGATCGCTAATGATGCTGGGAAAATGGCTGATTCCTGGCGCCGATCCTGTAAGTACCTGACTCATCCTGCCATGTTTGATCTTTACAAGAGCCAGATCCGATCAATGGAGTCCTGATGTCATATCTGAGCTGGAGCAGCTCACTTCTTAATTATTTTTTAAATACTTATGATTATGTGTGTGTGAATAATTATATTTTGCTCTGATGAAATAAACAGGCTGCCCAGTTTTTAGTAAATGCAAATTTATTATCACACTTTTATTTTTCCGGAATAATTGTCCTTCAATAAATTTCTTGAATATTCATGACCTTGAATAATCATTCACCTCTGATCAGTTCTTCTATGATTCATTAATGGTTGCTCGACCTTGTGACTCATCATTTAAAACTTATTTGCAGACAACTTTCATCTTTTGTACCGCCTTTCTCTTATGGCTAAACAACTCATTGATTTTGAGCTTCAAGTCATCGTTCTTTTCAAAGAAAAACATCCGACATGGGGATTGACGAAATGTGCAGAAATTCTTCCAGAATTTTACAGTCACATCAATCGCCACCAATTTTCAACGGTTGTCTCACGTCTTTCTGAATTTTACTTTTTTTTTTATTGAGTATCCTGTATTATGAAACATAGATTTGGTTTAATAAAAGTTTTAAAAATGTTTTGTATATTGGGCCTTATGCGGAGAAGTTAAACAATTGTTGACGATCCAAGGATGGTGACGTCTTATTGTATAGCATTGAATGGATATGCATTTTTCTAAAAACGAAAAAGTGAATTACACGGTGAATTAATTTTTGAATGTGATTTAAGACACTCCTAATAAATTTAAACAGTTTTGAAAGAAAAAATATGTAAAACTAGTTTTCAACCAATTGTACCAATGTGTCTTATATTGTACCCAATCTTCCTGCTTGGAATCAGCCTTGTACTTCTCATCGACATGAAATTAATGCAAGTTTGTCTGGTCTAAAGAGGTTTCAGAAATAGCAGCACATTCTCATTGCACTAAAATTAGGTGTGTGGATCGCGATGAGACACATTTGCGACCCAGATAATGAGATCTGGATAATGTTAGCTTCTGTATATGCGTATACGTTTGAGATCCCCATATTGAATTCGAGTTTTTATCGCATTGCATAATTAAAAATGTTAAATCGGTTTATAAATATAAATAAATGAATATCAATCACGAATTCACGGACCTTTATTTATACTGATTTAAATTTCAGCTTTCCGTCATGTCTATCAGATATCAAGTTGGTTACTACTTAAAGAAAAACGCGATGTACTTTCAGGATGTAGGTGACCGTAGCTCTCAACAGATCCCGTTTCTTTATTATCTGTGAAATGACCTGACTTTCTGGGAAAGAGGGTACAGTGGTTTTCTGTTGCCGTTTCCGCGGTTTGGAATTCCGAGTTTTCCTTCTCTTAGGCTAGTTGTCACTTCGGATTTATACAGTTTGTAATTATTTCCAAATGCTAACTGATATAAAATGCTTGTCTCGCTAGATCAGTTACGACTGAGTAGTGAGTTCGATCCTAACTAGGTGCCCTATACTTGAAGCTTTGTGCCGCATCCAATCTACGTTTAATAAATTGCTATTATTCTGTGTGGTGTGCACTTTGACAGGGTGTAATTGTTATCGAGCTTGTTTCCTGAGATCACATACGACTGAGTAGCGAGTTCGATCCTCACCGGATTCGCCAAACTTGCGGCCTTGTCTTACATCTAAGCTACGCAAAGTTAAGTTTACTTCGACGTAGTGCAATGATTAGCAATCTTGTCTCGCTGTGATCAATGGCGACTGAGTAGTGAGTTTGATCTTCATTGTGTGCTCCATACTTACGCCCTTGTGCCACATCTAGGCTACTTTTAGTTATGACTTTATTAAGAATCTGGTATTTTGATGACTGTGGTAAGAAATTGTAAGTAAGACTCTGCTGTTTTGGTGAACTGAATATTATAGAATGCTTGAGTTAGCGGTAATGACTAGCTGATTTAAAGATAGCCCGTCCCCTGTCTCATTTTCGCCTTGTGCCACACTTAATGTAATTAATCATTAGTAAATATTATTATTCAGTGAGATTGTACAACAATACCAGGAAATTGATTTCTCAGTAAGGAAAAGCTTTCTCGGTTTCCTTCACTTTCACTAACACCTTGCATCTCAGTGGCTTCATTACCTTGCTTAGTACAAAATAAGTTTTAAAAAGTAAATAAATATAAATAAATAAGTATAAAACATAAACGATTGGGATCCAAATTATATCCAAAATCTCAAACCTTAAAATTTTTACATCAAGGCTTACCGCCACATCGAAGTTTAGCAACGTCGAGCCTGGTCAATACCTAGATGGGTAATCGCTTGGGAATACCAAATGCTGTAAGTTTGTATGTGTGGATGGTGTAATCAATAATGGCTAGGAATTGTTAATCAGAGATCCGTGTTCGAATTCACGTTGGGTTCGTTATATTCACTTACGCGCAAATATCCTTGGGAAAGGTATGAAATCACCCATTCTCCTCCGAGCTATGGGTTAATTAGTAAGATTTGTATCATTAAAATCATTATCTCCAAAAGATTCATACAATCTAAAAATATTTTTTGGCTTTATGTAACCTGCAAAGGGTTGATAAGCCGTAAAAACGAATCAATGTTACATCAAGTACAGCATTACATTGACAGCATCTCAATTTTATCTGTTAAATTAAATAAAACTAAATTTATAGATTTATGTACAGAGGCCTAAAAAAGGTTTTTAGCCAGGAGAAATAAACTACATCCAATTTCAAAATGTAATTACGTAATCCCAACTTAACATAAATAAACAGTATTTGGAACTAGCATGAAGTAGGTCCTCCATTTGCTAGTTTCAGTATTTGTATTCGATTTTTCATGGATTTGATCAAGTTATCAGCAATCGTCTGATCCATATTTTGCCACTCCTTTAGCAATGTTTCTTCAAGGATTGCCACTGACGTAATTTTGGTTACACGCTCTCGAAGTTTTTTGGTCAACATGAATCAAAACGTGTTCTACTGGATTCATGTCAGGACTTTGGGCTACCCATGGCAGACTTGATTCCTTTCAATTCCTCCCAGTCCTTTGATAGTTTGTTCGTATGATATGTAGCTCCATCTTCTTGAAAAAAGTAGACATTCTTGTCAATCTGATTGGTTTAAAATAGTGGGAGTAGTCCTTTCTCTAGTATTTGACAGTATTTTGGATCATTCAACCGCTCGTCAACAAGAATCAGCTCAGATTTCCCTCCAAACCAAACAGCGCCCCACACCATTATTCCAATCCCTCCGTGTTTCACAGCCGCCTGCAGACATTCAGTGCTCCAAGTCTCATTCTGATTTCTCCAAACACAAACCTGTCTCGAATTCGAATACTGGCAGAATTTGCTATCATCTGACCAAATTACAGACTGCCAAAATTCATAATCTTTGCTCTCGATTTCTCTCGCCCAGTCCATAAACCTGTTCCTGTTAACCTTTGAAAATAAGGGCTTCTTTCTTGCAACTCTTCTTTGGTAGCCTATCTCTTTCAGAGTCTTCCTCACCGCATATGGTGACATATTCATGCCGTTGGCGACATCTTTGACGCTCTGACGACGGTTTCTGTGTTGACTTGCTTCTTCAGCGCCCTTTTCATTCGCTCAGACACGCTGCTTGGTCTTCCTGGACGTTGTTCCACACGACAATAGCGTTCTTCATTAAATTTCTTGACAATATTATTAACCGTTTGATGATTAACCTGGAAAAACCTAGCAATTTCCCTACATGACTTGCCACACTGATGCCATCCTATTATTTGTCCTCGTTGAAATTCCCCAATTTCCTTACTTCCGCGAACTTTCATTGCAACCATAGTTCAGAGATAAGAGTAACTTGATACTAACACGGTATGTTTGAAAAAAAAAGAAGAGACTTTATTACACAAGCCAAAATTGCTGAAATCAAGGGTGGCTAAAAACGTATCATATTGTAGCCCACTGTATAAACATACACCCACAGCCCTAGTTCAGTTTCTCACCGGCTAGACGGCTTCACCCCACGATGTCTCATGTTCCCGTTTGACTTGGTGTGAAGAAAAACTGGGATAGTCCTAGTTTATTCTCAACAAGGGAACGGGTGATTAAATAACTCTACGGAGAGAAAAAAAAACATGAACCCTACTCCCTGTATATTGGATTATTTATTCACGGATTCACCTGACAACGTCTACAGGTGACTCTTGGGATATTAACACTGCTTCTTCTGTCTTCTCTCACGACTGACTAACGGACCAGAATTTCTCTTCGGCTAGCGCGAACTCCGATGGCCACTCTGCTTATCTTTGACTGGAAATTTCTCTATAACCCAACTGCAATGGCCACTCTCTCCGTCTTCCTTCGCGACTCTCATTTCTATATCCCCGACCGACAGCTCGTCATCCCCTAACGGTTGGCTTCTCTCTGCCCCTACCTATCTACATTTCCACAGACGGCTCGTAACTGACTGGCCATTCTAAAATGCGATCTGTCTATATGAGACTGCCACTGAAATACTCTGCCTTCCGGCCTAGTGTCATATGATGATGTATTTTTTAATTTATTTAATTTCCTTTCTCTCTACTTGTAGAAAGCGGATGGCTACTTTGAAGTCCTCATATTTAAACTTTATTGACATTTATAAAACACCAAACACTTCCTGTCTAGTTAAAATCATTTTGAACCCATTTGACTTCGTCGGTGTTCTAAGACAATCGGGTGGATGGAGCCATTGTGTCATAGTTGTAGAGAGTTGTAGTGTGTGCGAAATAATATATTTAAATTAGTGTACTTGCCTGATCTTGTGTCTCCAATTTGTAATTTGAATGACGGGCTGTTCCTTTTGCTAGCAACCATACGTTATGTCTGATACTTACCTTGTGTAGGGATTCGTCCCTGCGCTGGTAGTATCACGGCTACGATTAGTTTAGACCGGCTCTGGCCTGGACCAGCTATGACAAGCCAAGACCAGCTATGACTAGCTTAGACCAGCTCTGACCAGCTTGGACAAGCTATGACTAGCTTAGACCAGCTCTGATCAGCTTGGACAAGCTAAGACCAGCTTAGACCAGCGGCCTGAGTGAAAACACTCGGGTCCCCACGTTAAAAACCGACCTTGTGTCACAACGTGACTCAGTGGGGGGTCAAGTAAATACACTCACTTACACTTACCTGGTGTAGGGATTTGTCCCTGCGCGGGTAGTATCACGGATACGACTAGTTTAGACCGGCTCTGGCCTGGACCAGCTATGACAAGCCAAGACCAGCTATGACTAGCTTAGACCAGCTCTGACCAGCTTGGACCAGCTAAGAGCAGTTATGACTAGCTAAAGACCAGCTATGACAAGCTATGATCAGCTAAGACCAGCTTAGACCAGCGGCCCGAGTGAAAACACTCGGGTCCCCATGTTAAAAACCGACCTTGTGTCACAACCTGACTAAGTGAGGAGGCAAGTAAATACCTACTTACCTGGTGTAGGGATTCGTTCCTGTGCTGGTGGTATCACGGCTGCGACTAGCTTGGACAGGCTCTGGCCTGGACCAGCTATGACAAGCCAAGACCAGCTATGACTAGCTTAGACCAGCTCTGACCAGCTTGGACAAGCTATAACCAGCTGACCAGCTATGAATAGCTTAGACCAGCTCTGACTAGCTTGGGCAAACTACGACCATCTAAGACCAGCTTAGACCAGCGGCCCGAGTGAAAACACTCGGGTCCCCACGTTAAAACCGATCTTGTGTCACAACCTGACTCAGTGGTGGTGGTGGTGGTGGTGGGGGGTCAAGTAAATACCAACCATACATTATATCTTCTTGTACTTTAGTCCTTTCTTCTAGCTTTCCTTTACTACCGTCTGTAGGAATTATTGTAGTTTCTTTTCTGTTTCTGCTATCAACACTGCGTCATCTACATATATAATGTTGTTAAGAGCGTGGCTACCAATAAGGAATCTTGGTAGGACTTCTAATTGTCTCGGAATCACCTTACCGTATAGATTGAATAAACCTGATAAGAAGACATTTTTGTCTTACACATCTTTCTATTTTTAAATACAGTGTAACCCGGATATAAGAGACTCGGATATAAGATAAACCCGGATATAAGAGAGATGTTATCTGGTCCCAAATTAGAGCCATACTTACCTAAACAAAATAGACCAAACCCGGATATAAGAGAAACCCGTATATAAGATACTTCTCCGGTCCCGACAACTCTCTTATATCCAGGTTACACTGTATCTACTGACTTCCTATGCAGGCGATTTGTTCCCAGTATAGGTTCTGGGGTGTTCTAACCTACTTCCCAAATATGTCAACGTAACCTAGGAGTTCCAGCAGTTTTTTTTTTTGTTTTTTTTTTAGAATAACATTTTGACTATTTTTGGTATACTTTGCTATAGGAAAACATAAAGAATTACGTCATACCAAAAGAAAATATCTATTTCATCCATACAAACAATCAATATTGATTATTTTGCATATGTTCCTTAAAAATCGCTTATATATTGATGAAATTGTTGCCGGCTTATCGGAAAGGTGTATTGTACGCGAGGAAGAGATATGACTGAATGTTTTGGATTTGAAGAAGGTGGTTCATGACAGCAAAATACTTATCGATTCCAAAAACCTGGGTTTATATATGTTGTTGTTTTTTTTTTTCAAGCGTTGACTCAGAACAAAGAAGAGAGAGAACGAAATCTAGAAGCACAATATCTATGATATTATTTCTTCCTTCTGTGAATTAGGGCGTGTTGTTCCACCATTAAATATTTATATATCTATATCAATATCAAACCACGCATACTAGCATTATATTTTTATATTAATAAAAATTACCAGCAATAGATATTTTTAATAAAATTACCAGCAATACACTTTTAAAGGAACGTGACCAGCAATATATTTTATAGCAAAAATAGTTATAGCTGTATCTGTAGTAGAAGCCATATAGTTTTATTCAAAACACAGTACAGCTCCTCTGAACCGAACATCCGAGATGTTCGGTATTGAGGATACTGTCCGGATTCATGGAACAAAAGGTTGCTGTGGTAAGCTTCAAATTTTTATTAAGTTTTAGAGTTTAGAATACAAAAAGTAGTTTTTAACATTGATTTGTTTTTATTTAAAGTGTAGTTTGAATACATAAATGTACAAAAAATAATTGACAACCAATAGTAATGAAAAAGATTGTGCCAAACAAATATTGTAATTTGTGAAAAACTAAGACACTTTATGAAATGTTTAAAAATTTATGAAATATTCAAAAACAATGACAATGTGTAAAGTCAATCAGAAATAAGAATATACAATACAACTCCTCAAACCGAACATTCGAGATGTTTAATATTAAGGGTACTGTTCTGATTTCGAGGCAGAAAAGGTTTCATATTCATGTCAATACAAAAGTTCGGATTTGAAGATGAGTCCAACTTCGAGGACATCTAATTTGAGGAAGTCTAGATTGTACTATGTTCGGATTTGGGGAGTTCTACTGTATTTAGATGACGGCATTAAATAACTCATAGAGGTGTTGATATGCCGTTAAACAAAAACAACCAACCAACCACTCCACAGTTTCCTATACTTTGTAGTGCTCTGTTGGCTTTGTATTTTTACTATCTCTCCTAGACCCAGTTCTGCCAACCATTTACACTAACTCGTCAGGTAGGTTAATTGCCCTCTGTCCCTCTTGCCTTCAATATGTCCTGTGAGTGTCAAATTCTCCAAGGCGTCTTCCCTCATTATTGTATCATAGAAATCCGAACTATCTCTTTCTGATTCTGAATATAAGTGTCTTTTTACACTATTTACATTATTCGGACCATTGCACGCTCCGGCCTTCTTCAGGTGGTTGTAATGTTGAACTGAACCCTTTATTTCGCTCGCTGGGGTAAACTTTTCTAGTTCCACGTACCATGTCTAATAGACGTCAGTTATCTGTTATTTCCTGTTAATTCACCTCTCCAAGTTCTCCACTGTCTTAACCAGGTTTTGAACTCACAACTCTTTGGGTTCTGTCAGACATGGCACGTGAAACTAGAACAGTTTAACCCAGCGAGCGAAATAAAGGGTTCAGTTCGACATTCCAACTACCTGAAGAAGGCCGGAGCGTGCAACGGCCGAAATGTTGCGATAAATATGGCAACAAAGATGAGGACAATGGTCCGAAAAATGTAAATAGTGGGCATAATACCTCATCTCAGAAATATAGACAGATACTGAAGTATCTTTTTTTTTTATTTCATTTTCATTAAACCTTCCTCGTTACTAACATCTCTGTTGCCTCAAGTCTCTTCTTCATCTGTTCGGAGATTGTCCAGCATTCACTCTTTTTTTTTTGTTTCTAACGAACCTTTCCCGTATCTTAATACATTGCTTCGCTTTAAGAAGGCATCTTTCGTTATTCCAGTGCTTAAAAAAAATAAGGGGTTCATGATCAGTCAATCCTGTTTCTCTGATTTTCTGTGCCTTCCTAATCCGAAAGTCATTTTAACCTTTCGAGCTTCTCACTCTTTCGTATGCGCATCATTTATTTGTCAAGCTTTAGATAAGAATGGAATTTTGCTTTCAATATCTCGAAGGCGTTTAACAGGGTTTTCAAACACGTCTTCTTCACAAGTTGAAGAGTTTCATGTCGAGTATTTGATTTGATTTAAGCGTTCTTATCAAATCCCCTAATGAAAGTTGTCTTGAACGGACACTCTTCTATATCTATCTTTTGTAATTATTATCCAATAATTACAAAAGATAGATATAGAAGAGTGTCCGTTCCCACAATTCAGACAACATTAAACATAACCTTCCGGATGTCATTCGTTCCCGACTGGACATCTGTTCTGATGGCACAATTATTTGCCTGTTTTACTATTAAGTCGATAAAATCAAATTGGCAGCTGATCATGAAAATGACCTCCAATTAATGCCAAATGTTTCCGTATAAGGAAACGGCTAATATTGTATTTTGCTGCTTATAAGACGCATTCGTTTTCCTATAAAATATCTCCCAAAACCAGCCTGCGTTGGGGCGGGGAGTTATACAGTGTGATTGAAAAGTAACTTCCTATTTTATGTACGAGGGGTCAACAAGGAGTCCCGAATTAACACCCTGTGACTTTTGGTGTTGTTTAAAGGATCAAGTCTACTATACCAAACCAAGACTTTGGAAGAACTTGAAGGGCGAATACAAGCATACCACGATAGTTCCTGGTGAAATCAGTTGACGAGATTCCTGGGCGGAACGAGAAGTTGGTACCAAAATTTAGTACCTATATCGAATTTTAAGTAGAACCTCATACTAAACGTTTTTCCTCTCATATCCATTTCTTGTAAAAAATTATAGTTAATAAATAAATTATAAGTATTTTAAAATGGGGAGTTACTTTTCAATACCCCTGTATGTTTGGAGTGTGGGATGAGCGTCAGATCCCCAGGTACATCCAATTCTAATCCATTGAAAGTAAAACGATTTCAGTGTTTCAAAATTAAACTAACGTTTTGAGAGAAGATATTTATGCAGTTGGGATATTTCCTGCTACAGTAATACCTGCTTAAGTAACACTGGTCACAAAGTAGCATTATCTATGGTATGCACTTGAAGAATAATACTACTGTATATTACACTTTCGTTAGTATGCTGAGCATTTTCCTATTATTAAGTATCGTCCGGTACGTAACGGTGTCAAATATTGGCGAGCAAATACAGTAACCGGGCAACAAGTGAAATAGCCAGGATTTCATGCTGCAATAAAATTAGGTTTCAGTGGTATTATGCACGTTAACTTCTGTTCCAAGACATTCTAAATAGTTACCATAAATTTGACACTTCTCTGTTTCCGAGGAATTTGTCAGTGGTCAGGTTTTCATCCGGAAATATGCTATTCAGTGGGTAAATTTGGGTATAGTGAGGAAGGCTACGAAGTACAAGGAAAAAAAAATTTTTTTTCCGATTTCTTCTTTCTAAATTTTTCGGAGCGTAAACAGCGAAATAATGTATTAGCATTGCCATTGTTGACGTAGCAATGTGCATATGCCAGGAGTGGTTGAACCAAGTCGTTCGTCTGTAAAAATATGTTGCCAAACGTGATGGAAGCCAGCCTGACAGTAGATACGAGAAACCTAACATTGGCTTAACTTTGATTCTAACAAATTCGACATAGAATTGTATTAGTTTACAAATCTGAACCAACAACTGGTTCGCTTTTCTAAGAAATATGCCGAAAGACGCTTATTCTCAAATGTTTGAGCTACTTTAACATATTAACATCTTTTTTGTTAATTTCATCTTTCCTCAGGACATAGGCGACCATGACTCTCCACAGGTTCCTTCTGTTCATTATTTGTGAATTACAATGCATTCTTGGGAAAATAATGAAGTAATTTTCCCGTTGCCGTTTTGAATTTAGAGTTTTCATTCTCTTAGACTGGTTACCACACAAGACTAGTTTATGCTGCTATTTAATCCATAGATGGGGGGGAGCAAAAGTGGATTCATACCCGCTCCAACAGTATTCATACGAAAGTGAAAGCAATAGACTAGGCCTGAATTTGAACTCGTCCCGCCGATTTTTTTACGCACCGATAGTTTTATCATTATATGCCTTCATTGTATTTCTGCACTGGTCGTAAATGGAGACTCCTGAAAGAGAGATCAAGTGACGGCAAGTAACTGGTGGTTTTATCTGCAGGCCAAGTGGTATCAAGTCAATACACTAGCACTTTCTTCATTTTTTTTCTGCTGATTTTAATACTGTTGTCTAAATTGTCTTTTGTCGCCCTCGGATTTCCATTACCACTTGTCTTTTTTTCCAGACATTGTCAATATAACTCTGTGTTCTAACGGATCGAAGATATCCATTGACAAATTATCTTCCTCTTATTTTGATGACTATATTCGGCATTCTGGACAAGAAATCGGAGAACAGGGTACGACTTTTTAAAAATCATTTCACCCCAAGCAAAGCAATAAAGCCACTAAGGCGCAAGGGAGTTACTGGGTGTTAGAGAATATGAGAAAAATATGCTATGAAGGAGAGAGGACAATAAAAGAACAAGAACTAAGAAAATAGATGATATCGACTGACATTGCATTTAAATTTTTGAAGATGAAATTTGACTTAGAAGCAAGAAGGCAGGAGAGAATTCCAAGAACGAGAAATGCGATAGAAAAAAAAAACTGTTAGCATAGAACTTACGGTTACATCTAGCCATTTTGACTGTAAAATGATGAGACCTTGCCGCCAATCTAGTACTGCGAATTACATTCGAGTTCATAACATTTACATTCACAAGCACAAATACCTTTGCGAAAGTTATGAACTCATTTGTCTCCCTCCTCCAGCTACGGGTTAAATAGTTAGTAGGCTGAGCTGCTCAGCCTTGGTTGGCAACCATTCTAGCAGAACGACCACTCTGAATTCAAAAAACCATATGTAGCGCTGGCAGGGCATATATTATATGCAGCTAAGGAAAGGATTGGGAACTTCACAACGACCTTATGATACCGATTATGTAGGGCCCTCGTTGGTCTAATTCTAAATTTGAAAACATAATGATATTTTTCTACGTCTATGTAGAAATACAGGTTCCCAAATAAAAAAAATTCTATACTTGCCTCAAGGAACGAAACACGTTGGTATAAAATGTTTTCTTGTCTTTTCCTTTACATCTGTTACACACACACACACACACACACACACACACACACACACACACACACACACATATATATATATATTTATATATATATATATATATATATTAGGATATTACATTGAAAACATGTAAAAATCGCTACACAATTGCAGTTGTGTTTCGATGGGTATCAGTGCAGTAATTTACAGTAATTTACAATGCCTGATGAGATGCAATGATACGCATCGAAACACGACTGCAATTGTGTAGCGATTTTGAAATGTTTTCAATGTAATATCCTAATATATATATATATATATATATATATATATATATATATATATATATATATATATATATATATAACATAATTTCGACTGGCGCCTTCTGTACCATGTTTGATATGCGTAGCCCTCTTCATCCGCTGGTTCAACCACTGAGATCTGTTGTAAGCATCATCCGCTTGTTCCATAGTACCGTTGGGGTCTTTGGAGCAGGTCGCTTTTAGACATGTTCTCGTCTTCGACTTTGTCGCCAAGAGTAGCTCTAGCAGGAGTTTGAACTCCGTACTACAGCAACGCTCTCAGAGTCATTGGACCATATATATATATATATATATATATATATATATATATATATATATATATATATATATATCTTACAAACATTATGTCTGCTTATTCTTAACATAATCCTTTCATATTCACGAATATACGGAAAAATATTATGATAAAAATAAGCAGGGATAATGTTTGTAATTTATTCAATCAGACATGCCTAGAAGAGACTTTGCTGCATAAATACACACACACACACACACACACACACACACACACTCAGACACACACACACACACACACATATATATATATATATCTATATGTATGCTAAATGTAACAAATCCGTTATTATATAATCCACGTGTATCTTAGCGATATAAAATATTGAAACTGATCCACCAAAAGAGCTCAATGTATTTATTATTACAGAGCAAATAATTAATAAACAATAAAATCCAAAATCACCTCATTTGAGGAATAAGCTTATTTCGGCAGACAACAATATAGATCGTCTCGTCTGCCTTATCAACCCTGGATGGACTGAGTTTGTGTCAGAAATAGAAATTTAACTGTGAAATCTATAAAAATGTGTGTATATATATATATATATATATATATATATATATATATATATATATATATATATATATATATATGTAACGTAAATCATTCAAACGAAAAACAAATACTGAAGCTAGTTATATGGCGAGAATCACTCTCACAAACAATATTTAATAATAAATTACAACCAACTTCGAATCTGTTTATGAATGGTGTGATCCTTGTTCATAAACAATTATGAACATAAATTATGAGAGTGATTCTCGCCATATAATTAGCTTCAGTATTTGTTTTTCGTTTGAATGATTTACGTTACATAAATTGAATACGCACTACAAAACCGATATATATATATATATATATATATATATATATATATATATATATATATATATATATATGTATATTTTAATAATTTTGCGGTGAAAAATGCCCGCACACTACTAGTAGATTTATGCATTTTTTGAGCAATCATCAGGTAGTCGGCAATTGTTTTTGTGTGAAAATCGGTTAGCTCAAGGCAGCTGGAGACTAGCTCGACGAGGGTATCTGATGTGTACATAATATGCGCGCGCTAACTAAACTCAATTGAGTAAACTAAATATTCATAAATGTTATTGGAATAAATGAGAAAGTAAAAATGAAAGCATGAAACTTACGTTGTTTTTTAATCAAACGTGCATAAAACACCCTCTCTCTATGCTTCTCGCTCAGTTTCTCTCTCCCCCCTCTCTCTCTATATCTCTCTATATATCTATGTATGTACTTAGTTGTATTGATGTGAGTTTGTAACTCCCGTAACCCTAGGTTTCACGCTTTTGAGGATCTTCGGACCAACTCTGTCTGAGGATCCCAAAAGCGTGAAACTCGGCCACAAACTCACGTCCATGTTAGCTCTATCACTGATATTGAGCGCTTTTCAATAAGTACCGCGCATATAACACACACACACACACACACACACACACACACACACACACACACACACACACACACACACACATATACATATACATATATATATATATATATATATATATATATATATATATATATAAATCACACACACGCGCGCGCATACACACACACGTATATATATTCTCAGATGGAGTGTATCTGTAGAAGAGACAAAATGAATAAAAAGAGACAAGAGGGAAAACTATATTTAGCCGACGCGTTTCGTCCTCTGACGGACTTTATCAACTCAATGTAGGATTTATTATGCTGCACGTGTTTATATACACATATGTCATTGGTTTATCAAGGCCTGTAAAATTGATAACGTTCATGAATGTTTATTAGATGGTTGAAAGGTCAGTCAACTTTTACTTTACTTTTCACCAGATTTTGAATTAGGACACTTCGTGCATTCTACTTTGAGGTGGTCTGGTAGATCAGATTTACAGATTATATACATTACACTAAAAAACAGTGCGATTAATTTTTTTTACAACAATTTTCACCGAAAGAGCTACACAATGTAGAGGGTTTCAAAGTAAAACGTACAGTATGTATGGAAGATATCGGTTAACCTTGGACTTTAACAGGTTAAAATTGTAGTGATGGAAAAAGCAACCTCTTGGGAGTTGGTTCCACAAAGTTCGTGGGTGGAAAAAAAGCTGCCCGCCAATGTAATCCGAAGGGAATGAGTTTGGTTTGCCAACAATGTCTATGGCATGGTGTGTCTTGACTGTAAAGGTTAGAATTGGTGGAACTAAGGAATGTAGTTCGTCTGAGCACTTTCCGTGGAAATAGAGATGAAGCAACGAGAGACTTGCAAGGTTTCGTCTTGGTAATGAATTATAGTTCTACCTCTTTTCACAAGATGGCGGTATTTATGTCAACCACCGTTCTGACATTTAACAATGGCAGTATCTATGAAAAAAAAAAAAAAAAAAAAAAAAACGTAACGCATATCTCTCTAAGGAACTTTAGAGTGTTTATGCAAGCTCTGTTTTTTCTTCTACGGCAGTGGATTGAATAATGATCCAAGACATTTCCCAGTGACGTTTCAGTGGAAGCAATGGCTGCTCTGAGGCAGCTGGGGCGATAATTTCGTTGTCCTTGTATTCTGGTAGTAGATCAGATAGTGATTCAAGAAATTTGTAGATGGGGATGAAGGCGGTGAAAACTATGACTATCAAGGAGCGGCGAACCCGATATTTTATCGATATTACCTCATATGTTCTTAAGGTAGTATTTGGGAAACTCAAGGGATAAAATGAAGTTGTAAATTTAGAAAAGAAATAACGCTTTTCTTGAAAGCAGTAAAAAAAAATAATTAAATTCCAGCTCCAAATTAATAAAATTACTAAGTACTCTTATTTGTCATTCGAATCACATTGAAATATGTTTCTCGGAATTACATTTATTCCTGATTAGCAGTATTCACTAAAATATCACGTTTTTTATGTTTTTAATTTTCTGATGAATCATAATTCAAAATGTTTTCCTTTCTTTCTTTCTTTCGTTTGTTTGTTTCTCTCTTTTTTCTTTCTTTCTTTCTTTCTTTCTTTCTTTCTTTTATATTTCTCCTCTTTCTTCCTTCCTTCTGTTTCACTGAAGTAGACGTTAAAGGCCTGGTAGCGTTATACTTTCATCTATCTATCTATCTATCTATCTATCTATCTAATTATCTATCTATCTATCTATTACAATCTTTGGATATCTCTCTCTCTCTACATATATCTCTCTCTCTATCTATCTATTACAATCTTTGATTATCTATCTATCTATATATCTATCTATCTATCTATTACAATCTTTGAATCTCTCTCTACCTATCTCTCTCTCTCTCTCTATTACAATCTTTGATTATCTATCTATCTATCTATCTATCTATTACAATCTTTGATTATCTATCTATCTATCTATCTATCTATTACAATCTTTGATTATCTATCTATCTATCTATCTATCTATCTATCTATCTATCTATTACAATCTCTGAATATCTCTCTCTATATATATATCTACTTATCTCTCTCTCTCTCGCTCTATCTATCTATTACAATCTTTGATTATCTATCTATCTATCTATCTATCTATCTATCATGTATGCTTTCTTTTTCTAACTCAAACCGGACATTATGTCTGGTATATCTTTTTCTCCCGTTTCTCTTTCCTAATCGACGTGGAGCGATTCATTATTTATCTAAGGTAATGGCAGAACATAACAGAAGCGTGAAGAGGGGAAAACTTGCAGGTTTATAACATGTTTTGATTTATCATTTTTTTAAATGTTTTCTTAGCTTGTAAGTTTTATGTTTTTCCTCATTTATGGTCTTTGTTGGGCTGATGTTTGTCACGCTGACCTTTATTGTCAGGCCTTTGTAATTAATGTCCTAGAAGAAGAAGAAGAAGAAGACAGTAGTTGCAAAAAAATATCTCTTTTTAATGTACCATTAGATTAAAGTAGGTGACTTGGGTCTCTTTTTTTCTCGTTTTTTTTTTCTCTTCCCATTCTTCACTTTTTCTCTTCTTTCTCGCCTCACTCTACCTCTATTTTATCAGTGCTTTTCTTTTTTCCTTCTTTCTTTATTCATTGCCCTGCTCTCCTTACTTTCCTTTTTATTCATCTTTCTTTCTTTCTTTCTTTCTTTCTTTCTTTCTTTCTTTCTTTCTTTCCCTCATATCTTTTTTCACGCTTTTTTAAAAATCTCCTCTTTACTCGCCTTTTACCTATTTAATCTTTCTGTTCCCCTTTCTTTCTTCTCTCTTTCACTAAGTTATATTACTTCTTTTCTTCTCGGTGTTCTACTTATATATACACATTATATTTGCAGCAGACACACTTCTGACTAGTGGAAGCACTCCGACGCAATTAATAGTGTGGATTGAATCAAGGTCACTTTGAAATTATAATTTCCGCACTGTACGTTGCGGTAGAGTGTAGCGAGGGTAAAACGTTGATCGAGTCGGGTCATACAAATGACGTTGATTGCAAAAAAAAAAAAACAAAAACAAAGAGAAAGAGAGAAAAAATAAATTGGAAATATCTATCTATCTATCTATCTATCTATCTATCTAAACCATTGAATATCTATCTATCTATCTAAACCATTGAATATCTATCTATCTATCTAAACCATTGAATATCTATCTATCTATCTATCTATCTATCACAATTTTTAAATATCTACAGTCAACGATGTAATTATTCGTACCCCCATAAATTTTTAATATTTTTATCCATTTCTCAGAATCTAATGCCCGTATGATGCCTGTGTTTTTTTTAAATATGTTAATAAGCACAAAAAGGGAATATAGAAGTCAATTTCCAGAACAATAGGTTTAATACAACAAATTTTACAGGCGAATTATTCAAAATAGGAAAGGACTAAATTATTCGTACTGTATGAAAAATAGAAAAAATCGAACAATTTTCACATTATTAATAGTCAATAGCATGGACTCTCATCTTTATAACTTGATGCAATTAGTTTTTAAAGTTATTGATGAGATTTTAACAAGTCTTTTCTGGGATTTTCCTCCATTCTTCACTGGTTACATGTTCTAATTCCTGAAGGTTTTTTGGTGATTGATAATTTCTTCAAACTTTCAGTTCTTGCCATAGATTTTCAATAGGATTCAAGTCAGTACTCACTGAAGTCCATGCCAGAACTATAATGTTCTTTTCTCTGAAGCCATGCAATCACTGATTTAGACGTATGTTTGGGATCATTATCCTGCTGGAAAGTAAATCGCCGACCAAGATGAAGATTTAGTGCTGATAGTTGTAGATTTTTATCCAGGATTTTGATATAGTCTGCAGATTTCATTATTCCTCTCATTGCAATATAATTGTCCATTTCTCCTTGAGCTAAAACAAACCCCAAAACATCATCGAGCCGCCTCCATATTTTAATGTTGCAAAGAACTCCGGGGCCGCTTGAGGTATTGGCATGTCAAAAAGTATCGTAAATGACATCCATGACTTCTTTTTCTTCAGGAGGACTGCTGTCAGCATCGTCCGACAGGCGTTTTCTGATTTGGTTCAAATATCTCTTGTGAATAAATTGGGCACCTTTCATTATGTAGATCATATTTCCTACTACTTTCTTAATTGTACCCATTGCCCAGAAAGATTTATTATCACGAAACATCCGGAAAAAAATTTTTCTCTCCGGGTTGGTAGTGTTTTTTTTGGTACAGTGTTTATTCGTCCGGGTTTTGTTTGGGGAGTAGCTTGTCGAACACAGACCTGATTTTACGCGCAAACATTACCTCGCCTGTGGGTAATGATGCTGGTATGTTGTCGTTGGTCGTAATTCTATACACCTGAAGGAACTGTTGTAGGGCTTTTTCGGTGGGTGTGTCCCTAGCTTTCTTCAGGGCTCTTTTCAGCGTATCAACGAAGCGCTCAGCCTGTCCGTTGGACCTTGGGTGATATGGGGGAGATCGCGACATGATTGATCTGGAAGGTCTCACAAAAATCCTTAAAGTCGCCGGACGTAAATTGTGTCCCATTGTCGGACACTAGACAATCGACTACCCCAAATCTGGCGAACAGTTCGTGGAGGAAATTGATTGTAACTTCTATAGTGGGTTTTCTGCGGACTTCGAGCAATTTCGAAAAACTATCAACTACAATGAAATAGTAGAATCCGTCTAGCGGGCCTGTAAAGTCTACATGTATTCGGGACCACGGTCGGTCGGTTTTAGGCCAAGGACTATATTTGATTGTGGGTGCCTTAGCTGCCAGGGCACAGCCTTTACAGGATTTCACAATGTTTTCCATTTTCCTATCTGGACTCTTCCTATAAATACTGCGCCACTCTGAGAGAGAGAGAGAGAGAGAGAGAGAGAGAGAGAGAGAGAGAGAGAGAGAGAGAGAGGGGGGGGAAGAATGAGTCCTAACGAGTCAAGACATATTAGTTCACTCTAAACCAGACTGACAGTTAATACTAACACCTTCAACTTCTTGTATTATATTTCTGTTGTAATATATCTTTGTTATTTACTACTCTTGTGTTCGTGTTGTTCTTCTTTGGTTCTACCTTGGACCATAACCCTGGTGCGAGGGTATTGGGCCATAACACTATCCATGTTCGTCCAGTACACATAACTGCGCATAAGGCTTTTCATCCTTGTAATCCCTGGGTGGCCGGCATGGAAATCTTTCAGATTTCTTCTTTGTAGCGTTGAGAGAATAACGATTCACTCACTAGCAGTACTTCGTCGCATAGTGAGAAAATATCTGAAGACTGTTGGTCCTTTTCACGAATTTTGGTTTTGGTTTGCCTGATAAACTCATCGTCCAGAACTTCTCCTTTGATTTGGTCGAGAGTTACTGGGAGTTCCTTTACTGTGTTGCATAATGTGGTTTTAATTTCTCCTTCTGTTCGAAGAGAAGCAATCACAGTATCTTCAAGAGGTTCCCTGTGTTTAGGGATTAATCTGGATAGTCCGTCGACATGATAGTGTTCTTTAGACGGTAGAAACTCCATCTTATAATTTAAGTTATAATTTAAGAGGATTATTCCCCATCTCCGTAGCCTATTTGCTGTGTGCACAGGCAAACCATTTTTATAACCGAAAATGGTAAGTAATGGTCCGTTTGCAATGTAAAGTGTCTACCGTGAATGTACCGGTGAAACTTCCTTACTGCGAAAATAATCCCTAACGACTTTTTCTCAATTTGGGAGTAGTTCTTCTCTGCAGAAAGAAGTGTTCTCGACGCATGCGCAATTGGTATGTGAGATCCATCTGGCATCTTGTGCAGAGTACATGCTCCAATGCCATACGAGCTGGCGTCACTTGCAACTATAATGTCCAGGTTTGGGTTATAGTGAGTGAGAAACAAGTCCGCCGCCAAGACTTCTTTTATTTTGACGAATGCTTCCTGGCATTCAGGTGTCCACTCCCAGTCCTTGTCTTTTTTCAGATGTTCGTTTAGAGGAGTACGTAAGTTGTGCATAATAGGTATAAACTCTTGGTAATAGTTTGCCAATCCTAAAAAACTTTGTAATGAAGAGACGTTTTCGAGAGCTGGCATGCCCTTTATTGCGGTAGCCCGTTCTGGGTCTGGCCTTCTGTCATCTTTGTTGATAATGTGCCCCAAGTATTTAATCTTCTCCATAAAGAAGTCGCATTTGGATTCTGTCAATTTGAATCCGTACTCCTGAATTCTTGAGAAGACTTTATGAACATGTTCCTTGTGTTGTTCTACATTTTGGCTGTTTATTAATATGTCGTCCAAATATCCAACCGCAAAGTCAAGACATGCTCAGGATAGTGTCCATTACTTGTTGGAAGATTGCCAGCGCGAACTTGATCCCGAAAGGTAGACGTTGGAACCTGTACAAACCATGATAGGTGTTGATACAGAGCAACTTAGAACATTCTTTCTCTGCCGGTATTTGAAGATATGCATCACTGAGGTCGATTTTTGAAAAATATTTTCCTCCATTTAGTTTCGCGAAAATTTCTTCCGAGCTTGGCAAAAGATAGTGATAGTCTTTGAGTACAGCATTAAGCCCCATCGAGAAATCGGCGCAGACCCAGATCTCCTTTAAGTTCTTTTTCACATAGACGGTTGGTGAAGCCCTTTGACTCTACTCAATGTTCGACAAGGCCCCGGTTCTTTCTAGTCTGTCGAGTTCTTCATTTATTTGTGGTAAAGAGGCGAAAGGCACATTTCTTTTTTTCTTAAACACTGGCTGGATGTCATCTTTTAACTCGAATTTTGCCATCATCTTATTAAACCGACCAAGGCCCCCAGAAAAAAAAAACTTTCGGAAAAGTTTCTTTTAAATCTTTTATTAATTTTTTTGCTTCGGTGGTCAGGTTTTCGAGTTTTTGGCAAAATTAATTAATTGGCATGTCCCACAACTTAAATTTCTCCATCCAGTCGTGGCCAAATAAATTTTCCGTATTCTTTAATACGTACGTTTTTAGTCTTAACGTCCTTCCATGAAAAGTTACATTTGTGATAACTTCTCCCTCAAAGTTGATTTTCTCCCCTGTCACGGGCCTGGCCATTTTATTAGATCTTAGCATGGTTGATTTTCCCAACTTTTTCCAAGTGTGTAGATTTATGATTGTCAAATCTGACCCAGAATCCAACTGTAATTCGATATTTTTTATTTAGGATTTGTACTTGCACGTATTTCCTAATGTTTAACCCATCTTGTTCTTCCGATTTTGTGTTTTTTACGCAGCAATTAACCTTTTTCCTCACTCGGCAGTGTAAGCTCTTGTGCCCGATACGGTTACAAGTTAGGTACTTCTTATTCAGGTAAGGGCAATCCTTATACCAATGTAATGACCCACAACCGGAATACGGGTTAGGAGGAAAGTTGTCTTGTTTCTTTTTGGACTGATTTGATTTAGAGGGAGAATTAGATTGTTTTTTTTGGGGGGGGGCGTAACTTTTTTATGTGTGCTATGCCAGATTCCTCGATGTTTTTCGAATCTTGGCGTACGCTTACGAATCTCTGACAGTTTTTCACTATTTGTTGGAGAGTAAGGTTTGGCTCGTTTTCCAATTTGTTCAAAACTCTACCTCTAATTTCAGCGTTTTTAGATAAAATGAGTCCCTGAACAAATATTAGACACTTGAAATTATTCGAACTCAATTCTAACAGTTTAAAATCGTCGCAATGCTTTTTCCCAACCGACGCGAATGTAGTGTAATCTTCACTATTCTTTCTGGTTAAATTCATACACTTCCATCTCTTATGAAAAAGTGAAGTTTTAGGATTAAAAATCTCTGTAAGAAGTTTAACCGCTTCGGTAAATGTCAGTTCGCTTGTTTTACGGGGTAAAATATAGTTCACAAATTTGGTGTGCTCCATGGTGCCTAGTTTTCGAAGCAGTATGCGAACTTTCTTAGAGTCTGCCCAATTCGCGCAATCTGTGGCGTATAAATCTTCGTACCTTCTAAAATAGGAAGCGAAAGTTATATCCTCGTCCGGAGAATATGCAAAATTGTCTGTTGCGCCCCAGATCGTGTTTTGCGAGAACGCATTTTCATTTTCAATAATTTGCCCCCCGTTTGTCAGTTCAAGCAAGTTTCTTTGCTCTTGTTGAGTTTGAAGTAGAATTTCTTCAAGTTTTTGTTGTCTGATTTCCGTTTGTTTTTGTAATGCGAGACTTTCTTCTTCAATTCGCTTTTGAAGATCAAGCCTTTCCTTTTCAGTTTGCTTTTACATTTCAAGCCGTTCTTTTTCAGTTTGTTTTTGATGTTCAAGCCGTCCTTTTTGTATATCCAACTGGAGTTGTTCCATTCTTTTTTGCTGCTCGAGTTGGAATTTCAGAAAATCGAGCATAACGGATTTGAACTCGTCCATGTTTGACTGTGTCTTTCTTAGGATTAAACCGAAATAGAATTTAATTGAGAGAGAGAGAGAGAGAGAGAGAGAGAGAGAGAGAGAAAGAGAAAGAGAAAGAAAGAGAGAGAGATAGAGAGAGAGAGACTATTTTCTTATTCTTATTCAGGGAATCACGAGTGTTTTTTTTTCTCTAAGGGACATAAATTCTCAGAAAGTTCAGTGTAAGTTAGTTACACTTTTTTTCCCATTCGGTTTCCTTTTCTGCATTGCCAAGTACTGTTGAGTAGAACCAATATTGACAATTTCCACGTAGTCCTTTTGGGGTCTTCAGGGGTCCTTAAGGGCCCTCGTCGCCAAGTTGTTGTGGCCTTGTTAGGGTTAATCGAGTTAAACAAATATATTAACAGAAACAGTAATACAAACAGTAATACAAACGAGAGTGTTACAGCAAGAATCTTCGGTCCGACTGTCAGAGCTGACTGCTGGAAACATCCCTCTCTCCAAAAAGGCAGTACCTGTTCCTATTTATAGCTGGGAGAGTCCATGCGTGCGTGGGTACATTACCATAACATTGAATATCTATCTATCTATCTATCTGTCTATGTACTTACGACAATCTTTGAATATCTATCGCAATCTTTGAATATCTATCTATCTATCTATCTATCTATGTACTTATCACAATCTTTGAATATCTATCTATCTATCTATTTAGCTACCTGTGCAAATGACGTCGATTGCAAAAAAAAAAAAAAAAAAAGAAAGAAAAAAAAATAACGAGTTAGATCTTCGGAGTTTCGCAGTTTGCAGAATTTCGGCAGCCCTCCGACATTGCAGTGAATGCAGGACAATCTCCTTAGAGTTGAAGAAGACAATTGAGGCAACCGAAATGTGGTTCTACGGAAGGATTCTGAGAATACCATGGACTGAACATGTAACAACGATGTTTTTGAGAAAATGGAAACAAAACGACACTAATACTTAACATCAGCAAGAGACAGTTGAAATTCTTAGGACACATAATGAGGAAAGAAGGCTTGGAAGTTTGATATTCACAGGGATACATTGAAGGGAAGAGGGACAGAAGAAAACAGAGCATAACGTAACTAGCTAGCTTCAATAAGTAGATGTCTGGACTAGGTTTTAGAGAGATAACAAAATGACCAAACTTGAAGGGACATGACCATAGGAGAAGAAGAAGAAGAAGAAGAAGAAGAAAGCAAGAAAAGAAAACTAAGTTTTTAAGAGTAGTAGTAGTAGTAGAAGAAGAAGAAGAAGAAGAAGAAGATTGCGTATCTTTAATTGAGCCAAAACGTGAATAGACTAATTTGACAAATTAAACGGCTAACCCATTTATACGAGCAACACATAAATAATTTAAATCTGCATATATTCCGTTTACACAAAATCAAAACGACTTTTACTCTTTAACTTGTCCATAAATGTCATTCCAAAAAACAAAAAAACAAACTAAAAACAAACTTAAATCACTAAAATTATTATTTATGTATATATATTGTTTTTAATTTTATCAACTATTTAATTAAACAGATTTTTTAAAAATTTCGCTCTCAACCTCATCTCTCTCTCTTTCTTTCTGTATTTCTCAGTCCTCTTTCTTTCCTCTCTCAATGCCCTCTATATATTCTTAGCCGATGCGTTTCAGCCTCTGAGGGACTTTATCAAGGTAAATGTTGGGTTTATTTTGTTTCACGTGTTTATATACGAAAGAATATATATATATATATATATATATATATATATATATATATATATATATATATATATATATATATATATATATGTATGTGTGTGTGTGTGTGTCCGTAACTTGAGTATTTTTGTTAATCAAATCATTCATGTATTTTTTCTAAAAATAAAGGTACAAACGAAACATCTTTTCTTCTTTTTCGTAACTATCTCTTCTCCCCCCCACCTCCGGGTTATGGGTTAAATAGTATAACTTGTATGTAGAAAAATCATTATTATCTCCCAAAAGATTGTTAATGCAATATTCACTCGGAAAAAAAAGATTTATTCTTACAGTCCAGAGTATGTTTCGACTTTAAATAACTCACAAAACAAAAGGTTGATAAGCCGTAAAAAACAATAACAGCAACAAACAAACAAATCAATCAGTTTCTACTTTCGAAAAAAAGAAAAAGAAGAGAAAATAACGAAGAAAAGAACAAAAGAAACACGTACCCACAACGCCCACCACAACGCCCACATAGAACGCCCACAACTACTTGCTTTTTCTAATCGGCTTTTAAATGGCGCTGGATTGAAGGAAATGCGATTAGAAAACGTCGGCCGAGGGCGCCAAGGAAATAACTGTACAAAATCATGAATAAATAGACACGTTAAAAACAAGGCCAGTAATCATTCAATTCAATAGAAAATCAAAATTTTCTCACGGTTCGTTACAATAATGATTACAGCTTGGAAGAAATAATCGATGCACGTTAATGCGACAAGGTGCATTATCGATCCCAATCTTGAAAATATCTATCTATCTATCTATCTATCTATCTATCTATCTATCTATCTATCTATCTATCACAATCTTTTAATATCTATCGCAATCTTTGAATATCTATCTATCTATCTATCTATCTATCTATCTATCTATCTATCTATCTATCTATCTATCTATCTATCACAATCTTTTAATATCTATCGCAATCTTTGAATATCTATCTATCTATCTATCTATCTATCTATCTATCTATCTATCTTTCACAATCTTTGCGTATCTATCTCCCTATTACAATCTATCTATCTATCTATCTATCTATCTATCTATCTATCTATCTATCTTTCACAATCTTTGCGTATCTATCTCCCTATTACAATCTTTGAATATCTATCTATCTATCTATCTATCTATCTATCTATCTATCTATCTATCTATCTATCTATCTATCTATCTATCCCAATCTTTTAATAATTACCTCTATCTTATTCTGTCCATATCTATCTTCTACCTAGAAGCAGTTGTTTCGCTCATTTAAATTTCGATCATCACCGCATGAAGCACCTTTTTGTTCCTGTTTCAGGCGACGGTCAGCTTGGTAAATACTCGAGTCGTTAGCGAGATTGGTGTAGGCTGAGGATTAGCAGAAAAT
>OZ038494.1:63715150-63740150 GCA_964036315.1 Acanthosepion esculentum
GTTTTCTTTACAATTTTGCGCTTCACAGCGTATAGGAGTTTACATTGGTGTTTGGTTTTACATTTATCTTTACTAGTTTTAACCCATGAACATTTCACGGTTTAACTATTTGAAATTTCTGATTAATCTTAATTCTTCAGTTAATGATTGAATAAGCTCATGGCGTGTTCTACGCAATAAATTATATGTAGAAATTCCCCTATTGCATCGTTAAATATTTGAACTTAACAACGTTAACAAAATAATGCAATAACAATCAAAATTTGAATGCTGTTCGTTATTTTAAAAAGTAAAGGGGTACAAATGAAAAGATTTGAAATTGACAACTTTTTCCATTCCACTGAAACAGATGTTAGAAATTTTTATCTTCTCTTCTTTCATTCATTTTCTGACTGAAACCAAGTAGCGTCTTTGATATGACCTTTGTCTTCACACACGATCAAAATAGCCCATTATTAATGAGGTATTAGCAGGAGACGTTAAATACTTCCCTTGATCTTTCTTTCTTTTTTTTCACTGAAACCAAGTAGCGTCTTTGCTATGTCTTGTCTTTCTAAGCGATTAAAACGAAATCGTCCATTATGAGGTATTGGTAGGGCGTAACCGTCGCGTGAACTAACGAAGGGAGGGTCAAGCACAATTATTATATGATAGGCCTTGTGATGTATGTTTGCATTGTTTTTAATGTTCATATTTTGTTATCAAATTTTAGTTTAGTATTTATTTAGCTTCTTTGAACAGCCACCCATTATGAGAAATCGCTATGTGTGAAACCGTGCTGTTAATTGGTAATGTCAACTGTTTATACATATATAGTGTGTGTGTATGTGTATCCAACACTTTCCATAGGGCGAACAAATACTCCATTCTGAACTAAGCTATCCTAGTTTGAACGCACAGATATTTTATGTGTATGATGCGATTTCATATGAAATCTGTATGAAGTCACGGTACAGTATGTTTTTGTTATGGTATATTTATTACAAATACACGCGCGCGTACATATACATAATATTAATTGAGTTATTTTTAAATATATAATTTTGAGTATATATATTTTAGTTTGTTATTCACTAATGAACTTTCCACAACATTTCAGAAAGTCTTCCAACTGTCCGAAGACATAAGTTGTATCTCTTAAAGATATTTTTAACAATATGTGTGTGTGTGTGTGTGTGTGTGTGTGTAAAAAAAATTCAGATATGGCTTGGAGTCTGACCGTTCTTATTGACTGATCGTATGTCAATAAGAACGGTCGGACTCCTAGCCATATCTGATTTTTTTTTCCAACGACGCTATCAAGGAGGCGGCCTGAACCTTTTGGAATCAGGTCGGGGTTGCTGTTTGAGCCGATATGATGCAAAACCCGAAATCGGTGATGAAGACAGTGCATCACTGAAGACCATCCTTGATGCATCTGAAATGTATTATTCTACTACACACACATATATATATATATATGTATATATATATATATATATATATATATATATATATATATATATATATATATATATATATATCGAGAGAGAGAGAGAGAGAGAGAGAGAGAGAGAGAGAGAGAGATGTGTGTGTGTGTTCCGTATAGATCTACGTAGAGGGCGACCTTTAGATAAGACGAGGTCAAAAAATATAGCAAATTTTCGTGAATTTCTCCTATACCTGCTATAAGACGACTGCTTATTGATTATATAAAAATGATGTTATTTGAAATGTTGTTACTTACTGCGTGTGTATGTGTGTGTGTTCCGTATATGTATACATATATCAAAAGAGAGAGAGAGAGAGACAACAGTAAAGAAAAACATTTGAAAAGGAGATATATAATTGGGTCAAATAAAGCAATTGCTCATCACCAGTGACACGCTATAATTGTAGATTATATAGATTAATAGATACTCTAATTGGTGGATGTGAAAGTATAAACACTGGTTGAGAGTCAGGATGAAGCCTGTAAAATGTAATCTCGCATTTAGCATAACTTGAAAATTGCCGGCGATAAGCGTACTATCAAACTGGCTGCTCGATAGATATGTACATTAGGGCAGAGGTCGATTTTGGAACCGTGGTATTGCACTGAATTTGAAAGCTGGGGTTTGACATGATAAATAATGACACAAAATATTTTTTTTTCAAAATCATTACCGTTTTCTGAGGAAATGAGTTTAAATGTTTAGATTCAAAATTAATTCCGTTGATCAGTGAAAGCCGTAGAGCACGACCTGACAAAATGTATCATTTACTGAAGCTTTACAAATTGTATTTGGATAAGATGTGTGGCACGAGCACATTATTATTAAACCATTGTACCATCAAATATGGCCTTCATTTACATCAAAGGGAAATTATACTGGACAGTATAGCTATAATATGATGTCATATATTATACAGTGCTGGGTTTTAAAATGATTTTCAATAAACAATGCAAATTTAAAACATTTTCTCTTACAATTTGTGCCCAGCAGGATTATGGTGTTATATACATTTTTATCTATTTTTTCTGTTTTTATTAATTATGATCTAACAAATAATCTGACAAATCTTATTTATTGAGTAGCCTTTTTTGTAATATTTTACAATGTTTTTTTACACTGCTTTTATTATCGAATACAGTAATAAATATATATATATATATATATATATATATATATATATATATATATATATATATATATATATATATATATATATATATATATATACTTTGTTTGTGGTAATTCATAATTAGCGTTTTGGTTTGAATATATTTCCCATTCAATGTATTTAAAACAAAAAAAATCAACTTTAATTGGATTTATTCTTGAAATAGAAAAATTTTGAAGTCAATTTGAAAGCAAAAATCTACGGGAATTAGGCATTTCTGTACATTTTTTTCAGATGAACTAAACACTCAAACATTAGTAAAAGCTATAAATTTAATTTTTCGCGTCAGTGCTTACCACATCAAAACCTAGCTTTTACACCGAGTGCTATGTTGATTTTCTAAAAATGGGAAAAATCAACCTGCTCAAAGGTACATTGTATATTACCATATTCGAATATGAATATATATATATATATATATATATATATATATATATATATATATATATATATATATATATATATAGGGTGCGACGGGTTCTTTGTTTTTGTTTATAATTTTCTAGATTGCACAGTATTTGTAGGGGTCAGTTGAGCAACCTCCGTGAGAAAAAGATCACCATGACGCAATTCACTCCGCTAGAAATTTGGAAACGGCATGCTGTACTGCTTCGCAGCGGAAACTCCAATACAAACATTTCAGAGTGTCTGGGTATCAATTTGAGGACAGTGCAGAGGATTCGGAAAGAGTTGGAAGAGTCTAATGGTGATTACGAAGGTGTTTGGAGCGATCACTAGTGATGGCGACGTCATTCTTCCATTCATCTTCCCACAGGGCCTCAGACTCAACACGGAGGCCTGCATCAAGTGCTTTGACGAGGTGGTGCTGCTTTGGGTCAAGAAGGTGGCTGCTGGAAGACCCTATGTTTGGTAACAGGACTCCGCCCCATGCCACAAAAGCAGGAGAACACAGTCATGGCTGTCAGACAATTTCTGCGACCACATCCCCCATTTACATCTGGCCACCTAACTCCCCAGACTGCAACAATCTTGATATTATGTGTGGGATGCAGTTGATCGAGAGACCAACAAAACTCCTTGTAACACCAAAGATGAACTGAAGGCAAGGATTATAGCAGCAGTCATAAATAAGGTGACTATCCAGAAAAGTTGTAGGAGATTCCAAAGACTTTTGGAGGCAATGCTAGAAGCAAATGCCGATTTTATTGAATAAATTTACTCTTTCGTTTTTGCGTAAGTTAGATTAATATATATATATATATATATATATATATATATATATATATATATATATATATATATATATATATATATATATATACACTTTACAATTGGAATTAAGCTTGGTAACTTAATTTCAATTGTAAAGAAAATGAATGAAAATAAACATGGAGCTCTCTTTTGTGAGTTAGTTTTAACATATTTCAAATTCTGTTGTGTTAATAGGACTCGCCTGGATTATACTAACGGATTACTACACACACACACACACACACACACACACACACATATATATATATATATATATTAATTATTTTCCTCCAAGCAAGGCAATAAACCCACAAAGACACTGGGCATTGGTGAGTGTGAAATAATATAAGAAAAAGAAAACGATAAAAGAACACGAATTAAGGCAGAAGATAACGATTGACATTGCATTTAAATTTTTGAAATTCAAAGTTGACTGGAAAGCAAGAAGCCAGAAGAAAGTTCCTCGAGTAAGAAGTGCGAGAAAAGAAAATGTTAGCAAAGTACTTAGTGTTACATCTAGCCATTCCAACTGTAAGATGATGAGACCTTACCCCCAATCAAGCACTGTACTTGAATTCCTAAAGTCCATGTACCCAAAAGGAAAGGTCATCAGAACATTTACCATGAAGATATAGAAAAATCACAGGGAAGCTACGTGACGGCAATGGGAAAGTGACGGAAGCCGAGATGCCAGGTCAGGACCAATAACATTGCAGATTCTTCTTTGTATTTTATCAAGAATCTCTAAATGATTGATTCGTTTTCTACACCTTTTCAAACCTTTGCAGGTTATTTAAAGGCAGAAAACAAATTGAGAAAGCAATGGTTTAGTGAAACCAGTTTTACTAATTAACCCATAGCTAAGGGAGAAGCGGTGAATTCATACCTTTCCTTGTGCATAAGTGAACCCAACGGAAACTGGAACTCAGCTTGCGATGAACAATACGTAACACACGTGACTATCTCGACCAATGGAGGATAATCGGGTTTTGTATCCTTGCAATAGAAAAGGCCCAGGGAAACTACGTTACGGTGGTGGGAAAGTGACTGAAGCTGAGATGCCAGGTCAGAACCAATAACATTGCAGATTCTTTGGATTTTATCAAGAATCTCTAAATATATAAGCGGAGCACCAGAGCAAATGTGGCAGGAATATTCAAAGTATGGACGAATGGTAAATTTATAAGCATATGGGATAGATTCTGGTGAGAAAAATTGTCTAGAACAACACAGTGAACCAACTTTCCTAGCAGCAGACCTAGCAGTTGATTCAATATAAACTTTCCACTTCATGTCAGTCGAAAAAATTAGCTCGCAAGGAGGTTAGCACTAGCCATACTGAATAATTGTTGTGTATTTTGACAGTAACTCTTTTGTAATACGTTTTCTTTCTTGAACTTAGTGTAGAAATTACCAAAATGTTTGCTATTCGTGAGTGCTTTCGGCTGATCTGTTAGGCATTAGCAAGAATTTTGATTGCGCTATTGTAAATGGTGTGCAAGAAATATTGTAAACCATCCCAAGGTTGTTGAAGGTTAGATATTATTATTATTATTATTATTATTATTATTATAAATATTAATTGCCAAACGAGACAGGAGGGTTTCGTTGGTAACAAAGAAAAGAGTACTGAACTGCTACGTGCTATCTGTCATCTTTTACGGCAGCGAATGTTGCACGGATAAAGAACAGACTGTAGGCAACAGATGTATGGTTCTACAGAAGGATGCTAAGAATGGAACATATAAGCAACGATGAGGTTTTGGAGAGGATGCAAACAAGGAGAAAGCTTATATTTAACTTCAGGAAGAGGCAGCTGAAATTTCTGGGACACGTAATGAGAAAGGAGGGCTTGGAAAATCTGATACTCACAGGGTGGATAGAGAGCAACGTGTAACATACTTAATGGGCTTAAGCAAGTGGATGGCAGAACAGGAAATAAGAAGAAAAAACTTATTTAGAAGTACAAGGGACAGGAAGAAATGGAGAGCCATGATCGCCTACGTCCTGAAAGAACACGGCACATAAAAGGAGACATTGGACCTGTGTTCATCGTTGATGCTATTGTTTTTTTTTTATAAGGGCTTCCATTACTTTATATCCTTTTTGCTGTTTGATGTACATATGAAATTTCTGTTCTTGACGTGTATGTTCCGTATCGAGGATGGCACATTTCTATGCTGGTTTCAATATACATATGATATTTGTTTTCTTGACGAATATATATGGATAACGATATATATATTTTATATATCAAGAACAATTTTAGGGAAAAGAAATATGACAAAGTGGAAAAAGTTGTCGAGTGACGCGTTTCGTCCTTTAGGGCTTAATCGGACTAAGTTTATATTTACGTTGATACGATTACACATGCGCACGAAGGAGAGACGCTGAGAATTTTAAATTTAAAAAGATATTCAGGCATAGAGCGTATGCAAATATAAAAGTGGATACCAAGGTCAACACCGAGAGACGAAGGTGTGTTTCATGATTGAACACAATCTTCTGGCCTTGTATCGTGTTTGTCGGCTCGACTGTTTATATATGCTGGTCAATAGAGCATTATGGATAGCAAAGTCAAGTATTTCCGGTTTATTGTAGAAATAATTGTGGGTCCATTACCACCCACACAATAGACATTAGGATAATACAATCAACAGGAATCGGAGGGTTAAAAATGGAAGCTCTTATAAAAAGAAACAAAAACATAATCGCATCAACGATGAACACAGGTCCAATGTACTGGCTTTATTTGGCAATTAATAATATATCTAATCTTCAGCGACCTTTAGACTATTTATCTGCCGTGAAATATGGTATCTCTTTGTTATGGGAACCTACCCATAATAGTAGTGGACTAGTCCGTACTCCATAAATTCTGCGCCTCAAGAGGACGCAGGTGACAGAGAGAGATTAAACCCGGCGTTGTTTCACATCTATCATTCGTGGGGGGGGGAGAGAGTAAATACTGACAGAGAGAGAGAGAGAGAGTGTGTCAGACAGACAGTGAGAGTGAGTCGGGCAGTTGGCTCGACGATTACTGTAAGACATTGGAATAGTGATACTGGTCGAGACAACATAGTTCTCTCTAACCTAACCTGATTGTTATTACTAACACTTCTACTTCTTTTGTACATATTCTGTTTGTAATATATCTGTGTTATTCCATACCTGTGTTCGAGTTATTCTTCATTGGTTCTACCTTGGACCATCACGGTGGTACAACGACCTGGACCATAACACTCTTGCAATATCAAATATCAGTTTATTTTGACCCATTTTATGCAATTTGAGAACGAAAGATTTTACAGGAATATACGTTTGTTTTTCTCAACAGTCATTTCCTGAGAACAAGCACAGACTCGGATACAGTAATAATTTCCTGTTTTTGTTCTTTGTTCGTTTTATCATGCGATTGCACGACTAGTCAGAACGGGTAAGTCCAGACGCGGATCTCGTGGGAGAGGAGACGGGAGTTTAAGATAATGACAGAAATACCAGTAGTTTTTTTTTATTATTTCGTTTTAAACTAGTGACCCCATTAATTCAATCGGCACCGCCACAGCAACGTATGCATTTAATTACAATAAATTAGATCCTCATGCTATAATTGTTACGTTTCTTTTCAAGGCTGAGAACCATTTGCACAATGTCTTATTAACACACGCAAAATTTTGACAGTGATTAGAGAGATAAAGTTCATGGCGCTTCGAAAATACAAAAAAAAAAAAAAGAAGAATTATATCGCATTTCAGAGCTGAAACGCAATTTTATTATCACCCCCATTTATCATTCCTCCCCCCATTTAGTCCTTACGCCTTTGGGTTGATTGATTCGTCATTTATGATTTAACAACCCTTCGCAGGTTATTTAAAACCAAATTTTTTTTTTAGATCGTAAGAATTTTTTTTTGGGTGGTGGTGGGGGGTTGAGGGAAGATAATAATGTTTTTAGTGATACAAGTCTTACTAATTAACCCATAGCTGGAGAAAGAAGAGGTGGAGTCACATTTTTCCCAAGGATATTTGCGCGTAAGCTGGGACTGGAACTGGAACTCGGCTCTCCGATTAACAGTTTCGAGACGTATTCCATTACACCACTCGAACATCCAAGCTTACATCACCTGGTATCCCCAAGTGGTTACCCATCTAGGTACTGACCAAGCTTGACATTGTTTAACTTCAGTGATCGTACTGTAATCGGATTTTCAACGTGATGTAGTCGTCAGCCAGCAGCATTTGGAAGTTTTCTTTGCAGATCAACTTTTCCCCAGCACTTGTCCTTTTTTCTTTTTTTTTTTTTTTAGTATTGCTGTTGCCCGAATAGTTTCAAATTCCTAAAAAAAACTTTTTGAAAGGTTTCTCGGGATCGCTCCTAGTACTCCAATAATGATTAAGACAACCGTCATCTTCATGTTCCATAATTTGTTCAGTTCTCTGGCGATGCTCAGTTACAGATTCAGTTGCTCACTTTCTTTTAATTTTACTTTGTAGTACGTTGGAACGGTTGAAACAGCGAAATCCGTTTCCTCTTTATGTCCACGATAACGGGTCTTTTGGTCTGGATTGGCTGTCCCAAAGAATCTCGGATTTTTTCACTCACTAAGATAGATTCTGGTTTGTATGGCCAAAAGGCAGTCATATGAACAGTTCCTAGTATATCACTCTTCCCACCCAGTCAAGTGTATGATGTATTTTTTTAAGCTAACTTCCTGCATTCATTTATTATTCGGTTTTATTTCCCATCCTAATTAACCGCATTGCTTGCATTTGCTATTCTCCTTTTTATTATTATCTTCCAGTCTTCCTGATTTGCTGTTTGATTCAATCCATTAATAAGTCTTATTTTATCCGAGACCTGAAGAAAAGAACATTTTTCTTTGAATGTTATTGAGTACATAACATTGCGACAGATTTTCTATGTGAACGGTTCTCATAAGCATAATATTTGGTATCTCAGATAGTAAAAGGTTTCCTGAGATTTTCTTGATGTGTATTCTTTTTATTCATTCCTAGTGCTCCTGTTATTACTGGAATTGTGGTTTTATTTTTATTATTATTATTACTATTGTGGAATATGTACATATTGTATATGTGTAACAGCAAAATTGTCTAAATCGTGTTACAGCATGGGATAATTGCCCAGCCTACAAAATGTTTAATATCTAAAAAACAAAAAAAAAAAAAAAAAAACACTAAATTAATGGAGTTTATTTTTTCCAGGTTTTCAGCTTAGCCATCTTGACACCATTTGTCATAAGAATCTTGACACCATTTGTCGTAAGAATCCTTTTAAGTTATTCAGCTAGAAAGAGAACAGGTTAAAATCGTTTTGTGTCAGCCTCACTGTCTTCTCAAATGAGCAATGGTGAGAGGAAAAAGATCATTCAGGCCTTCAGTAATGGTACCAACATTCATTTTCTGGCTTCCATCTTCAAAGTCAATTCAAGAACCATCAAGTAGACGGTGAATAAGTTTAAAAAAGAACGAACAGTATAGAAGAAAACTGCATCAGGAAGTCATAACTAGAAGGGGAATCATCAGTGTCCAATAGTTTTATAAAAACCTCGAAAAATTCCAGTAAGATACCTTTAATCATTTCTATGATACAACAGTTCAAATCTTAATCTAACAATTTGACAATTTTGCTGTTACACTCAGTATTTATGTATATATATATATATATATATATATATATGTATGTGTGTGTGTGTGTGTGTGTGTGTGTGTGTGTGTGTGTGTGTTTGTGTTTCATATATGTTTCATTAAATAATATAGACAAATTATATCTATTTAATTTTATAATAACTCTTTCTAGTTATCTAATTATCTTCTTGATGGTAAGTTGAAATACATCAAGGGGGCACCTTCCTTCATGAATTTCAAATTAACCTCAAGAAGATAATTAGCTAACTAAGAAGGATTATTATAAAAATACAGGGTGCGGCTGGTATTTGAGGACAGATTTTATGGATTAGTAAAAAACTTGTTGAACAAATGAATATAATTATATTTGATTACAAGAAATAAACATGAAATTTAGCTATTATTTAATTTTATTCAATAAAACCACCACTAGCATCAATAATTGCCTCTACACGAGGTCGAAATCGGCTGCAAGTTCTGATTAATTGGTCCTTATTTATGTCAGACATTGCTCGAACTATTGCAGATTTAAGAGAGTCTTTGGTGTTATGAGGCTGTTTATTAACCTCCTTCTCAACAACTCTCCACACATAATAATCTACTGGAGAGTTAGGAGGCCAAATGTTGGGTGTGATGTGGTCGTACAAATGGCCAGCCATCCATTCTTGTGTTCGTAGAGCCTTGTGGAGTGGAGCCGAGTCTTGCTGGAATATGTAAGGTTGCATGTGTTGTCAATCCAGTGCTTGACAACTGTTTCTAGAACCTCAATGTAAGCAGCAGCATTTACTCTAAGACCTTGTGGGAAAAAGTGTGGTGGCATAACATGTCCTTCATTGCGAACAACACCCAATGCCATAACACTTGAAGGAAACTTTGTGCACATCACTCTTGGCACCTCAGAAGGATCTGAACAAAGCCATCTGTCATTTCTTCTGTTAAGTTTTTGATCTTGATCAAAATTTTTCTCATCTGAGAAAAACCAAATCACACCAGCTTCTGAAGGATTTTTAAGTTTGTTTAAAAGCCTTTTGGATCTGTTTAAACGGTTTTCTTTTCTTTTTTCAGACATAAATTGACCTCTCTTCATCACGTAGGACTTGTATCGAATGTCTTCATGAACACTCCTTTTGATTGTTTTTTCAGACACATGCAGCTTTTTGGCAATTGACCTCATTGATTGACCTCGGTTTTCATCAATTGTCTGCTTGACTTCCTGAATAAATTCGCATGTTCTCACTTTATCAGAACGTGCAGAATGTCTTTTACGTTTTGATACAGACATTTGGGAACTGTCAGCGTCTTCTAACTCTTCGTATCTTGTGGACAAACGACCTTGCAACTCTGAGGACACGTGCAATATCCAAATCGCTATGATCAGCCTTTAATGCCACAATCACAGAATGCCTTTTCATTTCATTTGTTATCATAGGGTTTGCCATTCTTGATTTCTGAAAAAATAAAAGCATCAGAAGTTAGTGGGAAGCAGTATTAATCTTAAATCTGTATGTCCTCAAACACCAGTCGCACACTGTAGACATGTCTATATTATTTAATGAAACTTGCTTGAATGAAGATATGATGCCTAAAGACACACACACACACACACACACACACACACACACACACACACACACACACACACACACACACACACACATATTGTCGTTGGCGGAACTCGTTGTCGAGTATTGGGCTGCTCATAGACATTTCCTTCTGTGTGAAATGAGTCGTATGTTGGAATTGAATAGACGTTCGCACACACACACACACACACACACACACACACACACACACACACACACACACACGTGTGTGTGTGTGTGTGTATTAAACACAAAATTAACGTTATATATATATATATATATATATATATATATATTATTTGAACGTTATTTTTAGTGGATGTCCATATTTGAGTAGACGCTCTGTTTACTTGTTAAACTATATATTTATTTATTTTCTCCTACCGGTCAGAATATTTGAGAGATTTTTTTAAAGAAAAATAAGCGCATATTTTCTTTAATAAGATTTTAATATTCAGGCCGGTAGACGAAAATAAATAAATATACTGCTTAATAAATAAACGGAGCGTCTACTTAAATATGAATATCCACAAAAAACAACGTAGGGTTCCAGCTATGGGTAAATAGTGACCCTCTCCAAACAAAAACAAAACACTATGAAGGTATAAAAATAAATTTTCATAGTAAAAATTCCAGAGATACATTTTTATATAAGAGAAATTACCAATAATAGTAAATAGTAAAATTATCAACAATAGATATTTATAGTAAAATTATCGACAATACAATTTTAAATAAAAATGACCAGCAATACATTTTAAAGTAGAATTACTAACAATACATTTTATAGCAAAATGACCAACAATACATTTTATAGCAAAATGACCAACAATACATTTTATCTGTATTTGAAGAAATAGAGTTGAGTTCAAAATATATTTAGTTGGAACCATAAAATTGTGTTCAAAATATTTAGATTTCAGTATTAAATAACCCATAGAGATGTCGATATGCCGCTAAACAAAATCAAACAACCAATATGAAAGAACTCTTCACGACATTAACCCATCTAATATCCTACAATTTCTCAAAGAAATCAAACTGTATTCCAAAATATGACTTCAACAAAACTACTACATAAAACGCACGCATCACCGCCTCTAGTAATTATGTCCACACAAACATGTATATGCAAAAAAACTGAGTATCATCCACCATGTATTCGATTGTGAAAGCAGAATAACGTATTTCATATTTTTATTACTTCAAAGCACCCAAGAAAATTAAATTTCGTAATTAAATGAACCATAAAGGAGTTGACATGCCTTTAAACAAACACATCAAATGATGAAAGTTATTAAAGCTCCCACTCCATTTCAAATAATTTCTCCTCTTTTGCTTCTTCTGCACAACATATGATGTTGATTGTTGCTAAGAAGTTTATTTTCAGGTCACCTCTAGTGAATGAAGTAAATAAACCGGTCATTTTGTTCTTAACGAAGTTGATTTTTTTTTTATCCGACAGCTGAGCTAAAAGAAGGTTTTTCCTTTGAAAGTCACTGAGTGCATTAAATTGCGGGAGATTTTTTTTTCTGAACGTAGACTCGTGGAGACGAGACTTTTGTGTCTCAGATAGTGATGGGTTTCATTGGAATATTCTTAACGTATGTATCAGTATTCTTCTTTGTCATTTCTAGTGCTCGTATTATTACTGGAAACACAGTACCTGTATTAAAATGCCATATTCTTGCAATTTCGAATTCTTGGTCTTCGTATTTTAAAAGTTTATCAAAATCTTTTGCTGATTTTTTTTTTACAGACGGGCTGGTCACTTCTATGAAGTACCGCTCATTTTTTTAAAGTTTTATTATTATTGAGTTAATAATTCTGGGGTAAAAATATACGAAACCCAATATACAAAATGTCTAATAGCGTATACAAGGTACATGCCTCACAGTTAAATGTATGCAATATGGTGGTAAGGTTAGATATATAATAATAATAATAATAATAATAATAATAATAATAATAATAATAATAACAACAACAACAACAAAAAGCAACAACAACAGTAATAAAATAATAATAATAATAATTTATGTGCGTGATCGTGGTTATTTTTCCCTCAAAAAATTCTCAGTGGAAAATGTCATGATGCCATTACTGACCTTAAGTCTCTGGCTGGGACCCGGAAAGAAATGAGTATCCACCAGAAATCAAAGGAAATAATAATAATAATAATAATAATAATAATAAGCAAATGCAAATGGGCAAAGGGAAAAGCAAATGCAATGGACCAAATGCAGAAACGATGGCAAAGTAAACCTCTTCATACAATGGCCGTGTCAAACGATCTGATGTAGACAAACCCCGGTACCCATCAGTGGTTATGTAGTGCAGGATCAAAAGCTGAAATTGAAGGTTTTATTCATGCTGCTAAGGACCAATGCTTGCTGACTAGAAATGACCAAGCAAACATATTGACAATTTATGTTAAAGCGAAATACAGATTCTGTGATGAATAGCCAGAAACAATTGACCATCTTGTATCGGGCTGCACGCTATTAACATCCACCGGATATAAAACTCGGCATGGCAGGGTGGGTCAATATGTGCACTGGAAAATTTGCAACTTCTACAGGAAGTAAATTTTAAAAATTGGCACGAACCCCATCTAGACCCGGTTAAAGTGATAGGACCTGTAACAATTTTATGGGACTTTTCCATATGCACAGAGAGAACAATCAAATCTAATCGTCCTGACACAGCGATCAAAGACTACAAAAACAGAATATGCTTTCTTATTGGCATGGTAGTTCTTTGAAGATCTTCAAAAACCTATCAAGACCCAAGGATCTTGAAGTAGAAATCTAAAAAATGGGACACATGAGAACATCAATAATTCCAGTTGTGATTGGAGCACTCTGACTGGAAAAGCTTCCGATAGACTCATTGAAGGAATCCCTGGTAGTGCAAGCCTTAAAGAAGTACATAAAATTATTGTCACAAGTACAGCTCACACCTTACAAAGGACTTTATCTAGGTAATATATGTGTGGTTAATATAAGTGTATAATATAAGTAATATATGTGTGGTTAATATAGGTTAAAAAATATTCATTGAAAATGTCATAATACCATTTCTAACCTTAGGTCTCTGGTTGAGACCCGGAAGGAAATGGGTATAGAACAGAAATCAAAGGAAATAATAATAATAATAATAATAATAATAATAATAATAATAATAATAGCAGCAATAATAATAATAATAATAATAATAATAATAATAATAATAATTATTATTATTATTATTTCTATCATTCCTGGTTATCTGCCTTTTAGCCGAGATCTGAGAGAAGGAAGGTTTTTCTCACAAAGTTATTGAGCATATTATATTTGCGAGCTTTTCTGAGTATTTGAACAGTGTTCCTAAGTGAAATGTTTTACATTTTGGATGGATTTCTTGAGATTTTCTTAATGTGCATATCAGTATTATTTTTAATAATTTCTAATTTAATAATTTCATTATTTGTTAGTGTTCCCATTATTATTATTATTATTATTATTATTATTATTAAACAAAATTATTGCCGTAACAATAATTTTGTAAAAATACAAAAATATACGAAGCCCAACATACAAGCCTGCCTCATTGTCAAATGTGTGGAATATAGTGTCAAACGTTGATAAATAATAATAATTTTTGACGGTTTATTGGGCGTTATTAGCTAGTTTTACTTACTGGATATAAAACTAAATATGCAGCCTCAGGTTACAGTACTTTTTATGATTATCCGTGCTGTAATAAAAAACAAACAAAAAAAACCCAGTGTTCTCTGAAATCTAATATTTTCAACTAATGGGGAAAATTCTTCTGCTTCTTCATCATTATTATTATTAAACCTGATGCCACAAGTCCTACATAACCGTGTTTTAAACTTTTTACATAAGTAATTGTAAACTTTGAAAGAATTGAATGTGACAGCTGCTCCGGGTGAATTTCCCCCAAATAGGTGTCATGCAATAATAAATAGTAAGAAGCAAAAATCACTTTCGCTGGTGTAAAGCTGTGACCGGACCGAAGGATCGAATGGTGAACTGAAATTTGAAATCTACGCTCCCTACACGCCAGTGCATCTCGTAGTTATCGCGGATTTTTCAAGCACAGAACAGTTGCCTGGTTATTTGTTTCTTATCTTTGTTGAGGCATATTAAAATTTCGCCCAGAATTTTAAGTTGCATAAACATCTCTGTGTTGACAATAACACCCAGATAATCTCAATCGAACCAATAGCCAGTAAATATTTACAAACATATGGCGTTGTGCAAGCAGGGGTGGGGAAAGAGAAAAAAAAATAGTAATTAGAGGAAAGCGAAAGCCCAACATGACTCAACCAGCAAATTGCGTTCACACAAGCATATTGTCATTCGTTCTCGCCGGAGAAGTTTACTGCATGGTTTACCTGACAAAGACATCCGTTCCTAAACTTGACTGCAAATATTAAGTATTCTGTAATAGTGAGATAAAGTATTCCATTTTTTTATTTTCTATTAACCCTAGAACACTAACCATCAATTAAAGTTACACCACTACTAACCATGGGTATATCATACCCGATTTTGAAAATATCACTAACCATGGGTTTTGAAAATATCACTAACCATGGGTATATTATACCCGATTTTGAAAATATCACTAACCATGGGTATATAATACCCGATTTTGAAAATATCACTAACCATGGGTATATTATACCCGATTTTGAAAATATCACTAACCATGGGTATATCATACACGATTTTGAAAATATCACTAACCATGGGTATATCATACCCGATTTTTAAAATATCACTAACCATGGGTATATTATACCCGATTTTGAAAATATCACTATCCATGGGTATATCATACCCGATTTTGAAAATATCAAAAAAATATTAAATATAAATCTTTATTTGAAATATTTTACATGCAGGCACTTCAAACTTTGTACTTTGAGTTAACATTAATAGGAACTGAAAAACATATTATTTAGATAAGAAAATCAGGTACTGAAAATTGTAAGCAAAAATAGGAAAATTTGTGCTGGGTACTATATACCCATGGTTAGTGTTCTAGGGTTAATATAATCAATTATTGAATTATTTTTTTAAGAACTGGTTTTCTCTTTTCCTACACTGGAATGTGCTTGCTTCTGAAATTAGAAATAGGTGTAGTATCCCAGATACCCCACGCAGAATATACCCGGGTGTAGTTTAGCCTTGTCGGGAATAATTTCCGGGGTATGATTGAAGCTAACCTACTTCATACTTTTTTTTTTTATAAAAAAACCTAGTCCAAACCATAACATCCTAAACCAGTTCATACTGGAGACTTTTTTTTTGTCGGAAAATTTAAAAATTAATATTAAGCTTAAGGCACAGGGGCCATCCTCCAGGCAGTACCTCCCCTTTGGTAGAGGGTTGGAAGCATTAACTCGCACCTGAGATGTCCCCAAAATGAGAAGAGCTGAGGAGACTTGAGCAATATTTTCACGATATTTCCGGCAAACTCACTTTAACTGTTGACCTTGTTCCACATTCCACAGTAACGTGGGCGCTGTGAAAAATCCACCTAAACCAGTTTACACGCACTATTACTGTTAGTGTTGTTGTGTCCATAAAAATAAATAAATAAAAATTATAGTGTCAAAAATAATTATAATAAAATAATTATCATTAATTCACTCATTCTAAACCAATGAGAATCGACCCCACTTTTCTTCTCTACACACACGATCACACGACATTCTCAGTATCGGACAAGCAGTTCACACGAACAGGTCTGACCAGGCTCGCATATATATATATATATATATATATATATATATATATATATATATATATATATATATATATATATATATATATATATATATATATATATATATATATATATATAAAGGTGTAAAGTTATATATAAAGTATAATTTAGAATCTATGGAATTACGGTAACGATAGATCTTGAGATATATAAATGTTTTATATTAATTGTAACCTATACTCTAAGCAATTGTTAGATTAATGATTTCGTCATAAATCAAAAGTCAACTTATACACGAATACTTACGTCTTTGGTGGATGATTGTTTTAAGTGTCAAATCAACTTTTAGATTAAAATTTATAAGGACGGTATTTAACAAAATCATATCAGACAATATAAATGCTTTATTTTATAAAGGATCGACCTATACTCGAAGCAAATGATAGATTAATGTTTTCGGGGTCATAAATCAAAAGTCGACCTATACACAAGTATAAGCATTTTTGATGTTTTATTTGTAATTCATTTTATGTATTGAGTCAAATTTTACATTAAAATTGATTCGAACTGTACTTAACAAAATCATACCAAAGAAAATCTTGTAAATTGTTAAATGCTATAATATATATCAATTAGTAATAAAATGCTTTGTAACGTCTTCAGCAGGGGAAGCAAAACAAGATAGTTTCCCTTGTGTATATAAAACTTGTCAGCGCATGCTAACTTTTAATCGATTGGATTAGAGTAAGCGAAGAAACTAAAATCTTTTCGATATTTTCACAATATAATTCATGTCAAGTTGATATTGTTGTTTACAATGCTATACAATACTCCAGCAGCTGTTGAGTGTTGGCAGGGTTTCCAGGGTAGACCTTCTTTTTAACCCTAACCCTGCCTGAAAATAATCCAATATATGCTGCACTCGAAAACCACTGAACTATAAAATTGGCGTCATACAATTGGACACAAAAATGTTAACAAATACAGCGTGCGGCAGAAATGCCCACCACATGTACCTCCCAGAAATACCTCTAGCATAATTCTAAAACAAATAATGGAAATGGTGTCGTTATCTAGCTTACGTCTTACCATTATATAGGAGGTATTTTTGTGAGCTATAGGTGGGAGGTACTTTTGCCACATCATGTATTTTATTGAATGTTGGTACAGGATTCGGGACTTCTAGTTCCTTCATCAGATTGTTGTGGTGTCCTATCTCTAAAGAGTCTATGTTGGACTCTTCCGCCTACTATAAGATTAGTAGGAGAGAAGGCCTTGGGGGAACAGTCGAATAGATTGAACGCTGAGTCAACCGACACACACTCACTAGTCGTGTAATACTCTTCTGTTGTACTTACTGTTTAATATATGATATATCTGCAACACTCATTTTGTTATTTCTTTAACCATTTACATGGTCACAACAAGACAAAGACTTACATTGATTTAATTTTTAAGTTCAAATGCAAAACGTACAAAACAGACTTGTAACGGACAATAATTCAAGATGAAGACGAAGAATGGAGTGCATTGCTGCCATATCTGGGCTGGTTTTACCCAATCCACACTGTCCCGCCTTGACATAGTTCAAAAGTGCTTACGCGGCCTTATGAGTGATGAACTATCCTTCACTTTGCAAACTTTATCCAATAAACGAAACGTCACCAACCTTCCACAACTATATTGCTATAACAATGGCAAATGGGCGGACTTTAAGGCCACCAGCTTGAACCTTCACAGTTTGGAGCCGCCATGCTGTGTTCACAGTGGCAGCGTTAAATAAACTTTTAAATTAAAATAAATTAGGACTATATTTAAAAAATCATATCAAGCAACACTATATAAATGCTTTAGATCGACCTATACTTGAAGCAAATGATAGATTAACGATTTCTGGGTCATAAATCAAAGGTCGACTTATACACGGATATATACGTTTTTTTTGTGTGATTTCGTGCTAAATAAACGTTGAGATTAAAATTGATTAAGACAGTATTTTATATCCAACAAAACTATATAAATATTTCATATTAATGATCGACCTATACTCGATGCATATGATAGATTAATGATTTCTAGGTTATTAATCAAAGGTCGACTTATACACGTGAACAGACGTTTTTGGTGGATGCTTGGTTTTTGTTTAAGTGTCAAATCAACTTTTAGATTAAAATTCATTAGGACGGAAGCAAATGCAAAAGACAGATTAATGATTTCTTGATCATAAATCAAATGTCGACATACACGAGTATAGGCGTTTTTGATGTTTTATTTCTAATTTCTTTTGTGCGCTGAGTCAAATTTTAGATTAAAATTAATTCGAACTGTATTTAACGAAATCATACCAAACAAAATCATGCAAATTGTTTATTGTAATGCTCTTAGCAATTAGTAATATGATGGTGTGCAGTGCCTTCATCAGGTGAAGCGGGGAGGATATCGTTTCACTTGAGTATATATAACTTGTCAGCTCATGTTAACTTTTAATCGATGCTACTAAAGCGGCGATGAAACTGAAGAAACTAAAATCTTTCGATATTTTCATACTTAATATAATCCATATCACGTTGCAATCCATATTGTTGTTTACAATGATATACAATTCCCCGGTAGCTGTTGAGTGTTCGCAGTGTAACCAGGTCAGACGTTCTTCCTAATTATAAAGCAAAAACCGAATTACGTAAATATGTGCTGAGTTATCTAACAGAATAGCTGACAACAGAAAACAATGCGCTAAAATTTAGTCAGATTCCTAAAATCTATTTTATATACCATAATATACTGCATTTTAAATACCTAATCTCGACATATTTCAATTTATTTCAAAAGACGAAACGTTGCCAGCCTTTCACTCGTATATTGCTATTACTATGGAAAATGGTCTGACGAGTTATACTACGCATTCTTTAGGGCCACCAGTTCGAATCTTCACAGCTTGGAGCTTAAATTATCAGTAAAACAAAGAAGAGAAATGATTAGTGCGACAAACACTTATAATTTTACAAAATTATTTTTACATCCTCTCATACAAGTTTTAACTTGTTTTCGTTAGAGACAAAGAAAAGAGCGCTGAACTGTTATGTAATATCTGTTCTCCGATATCGCAATGAGTGCTGGACAATCTCCTCACAGATGAAGGAGAAACTTGAAGCAGCAGAAATGTGGTTCTACAGAAGGATGCTGAGAATGCCAGGGAGTGAACATGTGAGCAACGACAAAGTAGAGAAAATGGGACAAAAAGGACACATATTTAAAATTTGAACGAGACAGTTGAAATTTCTAGAGCACATAATGAGGAAAGAAGGTTTGAAAATTTTGATACTCACAGGACAGATTGAAAGCTAGAGGGACAGAGGAAAAGAACGCATAACCTACCTAGAGAGCTTGAGTAAATGGATGGCGGAGCAAGATTTAGGAGAGATCACAAAGAATACAAAATTTATGAAGAGCTACAAAGGACAGGAAATTGTGGAGGGCCATGATCGCTAACGCCCTGGAGTGACACAGCACACAGAAGGAGATGAAGAAGGATTTCAACTGACTTATATAACGTAACTAGCTTAAAAGACTCCCTATCGGGTGGTATTTAAGCTAGCTCCTGTGGAGGGCTCTTACTTGGGCCTTTATCACAATAGGTAGTGAAGAGTAGATGCGACAGGGAACAATAAACTACGGAAGAATTCAAAATTGATCACTACATTTTAAGTATTGTATTAATATTCAAACTTACTGTTCAACGTTAATTCTTCTGCCGCAACTTAATTTAAAGACAATTTGATGTACGTAGATCCTTACTTTCCGTACAAAAAATTATTTTATTTCATGGGTGACTTTCGTTGGATGTCGCAATTAGTTTCGATTATTCCCAAATTTATTTCCAAGTTATAAAAACTGTTATCGCACAAAAGAATTCGCCGCAAAAATGACATTAAAAAAATCGCGGTAATGAAAATTTGGGAATCCAGAATTTCAGGATTACGGGTCCGGATCCGACCGGGGATGTTTTTAATTTGCTCACGGAGTCAGTATGATTCCAAAACGGTATGACATGTTTGGCTACGGCCTCTAAGAGCAAAGTTGAAAACACGGATAATTTTATTTTAAAACACTGTAATTTGAGAACAGTAATTTTTCATTTGAACATGAGCTATTGAAAGTTAGAGAATTGTGTCCCTTTAAATGTTTTTATCAGGAGAAAAAATATGGCGGAATCCGAAAACAATTGCAGCAATGAAAACTTGGGAGCCTAAAATTTCAGGATCGCGGGTCCGGATCCGGCCCGGAATGTTTTTAATTTGCTCTCGGAGTCGGCCTGATTCCAAAATGGTATGATATGTTGGGCTACGGCGTCTTGGAGTAAAGTTGAAAAAGTGTGACATAGTGACATTCGTCGTTATTAGATAGATAGCTGATAGCAGAAGACGATGTACCAAATGAACTTTTGACAGTTTCCTAAAACGAGTTTCATATACGACATTGACACTTTTGAAAAAAAAATCATAGCGGCTGGCAGAGGATAGAAAAAATTGTTTATAGTTACGTTGTTCTGGAATTCTCATCATTGGTCGACTGAACTTGTTTTGTTTCAATGACTTTTGTTTTGTTATTATTAATTACTTTATACCCATTATTATTTAAAAAAATTCCCTATATTATGCACAGCGTTGTTTTTAGTTTTCTGTGTAGAGTTATCTCCCTTGTATTGGTAACATTAAGTAGCAGTGTCTTCGTTATAGCAATGTCAATCTCTTAGAAAATGTTAACGAGTCTAGGAGTTGAAAAGTTCCACTCCGTGAAAGAGAAGTGTACATCAATAAAAATAAAGAAAAATATATTAAAAGATTTCGATGTGAAAACGAATTTAATATGTAGTAGAGATTGAATATAATGCGTCGCCATTTTTATTGCTATTGATAAAAGTTTCTATTGGTCATAAAATGGGGTATCGGCATTCTATTGTTATTAAGTAATACACTGAATCTTCCTCACAGAATTACTACATATTAATATAATATTTGGATAAAAATATACTTAAAGTCTCTCGTGTAAAAGGCTAATAATAATAAGGAATTAACAAAATATAAATTTAATACATGCTGTTATTTTTCATTATACTGATAAAGAAGGCTCCACCCATAAACGAGGAAAATAACATTGTGGAGAGTTATGAATCATTGTTAACCTGTACAAGAATAACAAAAAGACAAAATTTACTAAGAGCTACAAAGGACAGGCAATTGGGGAGAGTCATGATCGTCAACGTCCTGAAGGGACACGGCACTTATTTTGTTTAATTTAACAGAAAATTTTTATGCAAAAAAAGGCTAAAAATAATGGAAGCATTGATAATAAAAAAGAAAACGCCAATACTCAGTAACATCAACTATGAATACGGTCACAATGTGCTGACCTTGTTTGGAAAATAAAAATAAAACATTCGCATAACTCTAGATACATATATAAAGATCTAGATATTCAGTTAATAATACAAAAAAATCATTGTTAATGGTTAAAAGAATAGGTGAAAGCGCTCGGAGATACAGAATGATTTTTACACACTTTATGCCCAGAAAAGAAAAAAACCCCCAGAAAACAAACTTAATTGTGTATCATGAGACTTTTGAAGACGTAATTTTGAAGCTAATTTTAAGGAGGTCACATCAAACAGGAGATATAAAATTAGCATATGTAGTGCTGGCCCTGGCTATGCCGTTGACAAAAAAAATCCATTTATTGTAGTCAAATTAGCTTCAAAATCAGGTTTTCAAAGGTCGCATTCAAATTAAATAAATTGCTTAATCGCACTATGTCAGTCTTTAACGAAACTTATATATATATATATATATATATATATATATATATATATATATATATATATATATATATATATATATCGCAGAATTGAGTCACTGTCAGTCACTGTGTGTTTATCTAAATCTAAAAATAAACACGCTAAAATTCACCTTCATCCCTGCCGTGCGCCGACGGCTTAAAGGTAGAAGTTCCGACTGACGCCAATTCAGTCGGATTTCGATCCTAGCTAGAAGTAACCGGACGTCTAGCCACACTGATGAGCTGTGAAACAGCGAAACAGTCTGTCTGTGGATGACAAATATATATATATATATATATATATATAAAAGTGAACATTGAAGTCAACACTTAGAGGCGACAGGCTGTTTCATATGCTAGACGCAATGGCCTGACGATTGACTTCAATATTCACTTTTATATTTACACACGCTCTATCTCTGATATTGAGCAATTTATCCCATAAATATAGCACACCTTAAGAGTATATTTCTTCATATATATATATATATATATATATATATATATATATATATATAAAAGTATGTATGTTAATGATATTTTCACTTAAAAATATTTTACATTGCAACACGGAAATTTCTATGTTGCGGGAGTTAATTTTTTTTTGTGCGTCATCAGGCAATGTTCAATAACTTTTGATGAAAATGATTTACTTTTAAAACAGAACAAAATACGTTTGCTTATTAAAGAGTTAAGTAGGAGGGAGAACCAGATTTTAAAATCTTATGGGTATGTCTCTTTTGACTAATCAAAAGACAGGTCAAAGCTAACGCAGAAAAGTTAAAAATATAGGTTAGATGTTGGAGTGTGTGTTGTATTCATACATGTCTCGGGGAACTGTCATATTAAGACACGACCTCACACTTTCGATTATGAATATACATTTAAGTTACGAAGAAATAATCTGAGAGATATGTATATCTCTAACAATAGGTTAATTTTTTTTTGTTTTTTTTTTTTAATTATTTTTATATATTTTAGAACTCTCTTAAAGGGGCCTCTGGTATGATTAAATCACTTCTATATAATTTTGATCCTAAAATACAATACTTATTTTATTTAATGGGTCCTAATTCATGGTAATATTAAAATTAAAAAATCAGGGAATTAAATCAATATTACATGTACCATTATATATATAATAAAATAATGGATATAGAATTGTGGTACATAGATTTTTCATGAAAAATCCATTAACTATTTTCTAACGTCAACATTGTACAATGCCTACATATTACAGCCAGTTCGTTAGGCTTATTTAATAGATCATTATTTTTAGGAAACTTAATATGTAGTTTTTCATGTAGACACAGGGGCATGGGTCATTTAAGGTCTTCCAAATACTCGTTTTTTTAATATTTTCCATTTTACTGTGGGGATTTTATTGATTTCTTTTAAATACCAACATATTTAGACAGGGATGTTCGGTTACGGTACGCATTGTTGTTAAAGGAAGAAATATGTTGGTACCATCTTAATTTAAAAGATGTATTTTATAAACACTGTAACTTTTATAAAAATGCTTTAAAAATAGTGGCTATAAATGCCACGATATTAAGCACAGAAAATATATTAATAACCAGAAAAAGAATAGAAATAGAAAAATCATTTGGTATACAACCCCATTTAACCAAATGGTTAGCTGTAAGTTAGAACAAAAGTTTCTTGCTTTGATTTTCCGAGTAATAATCCTCTAGGCAAGATTTTCAATAAAAATACGCTAAATTACGTTATAGTTGTACTGATAATCTAGAAAAAATTATAAAAATACATAATAATAAAATTTTAAATAAACACTTAAATCTAAATAAAAATGATATTGATACATTTTTCCTTTGTACTTGATGACAAACTCCCACCCCCACCAATTAGTAATGCCGCTATGACCGCTATTAGTTACGAGAGAAAAATAATAAAATAAAAAATAATGAGTAAATCAATTCAATTCTTCTTTTTGGGGAGCCAATTCATTGATCACTTTGTATAAACCTTCCTTCATCTTCATTGATGGTAATGGAAACCAAATTACTTAATCGCTCTTCACTTTAAGAACAACATAGAGAAAAAAGAATAGGAAGAGAAACTTATATTTATGTGAATACAGATGACTCAAAAAAGAAAAAAACATTCATAGGATTAGGGTATGTCTATATCCACGTGGTTTGTTTGAAATTAAGTAGTCAGCCATACAACTAAGTCTCTAGTGAAGGGGAGAATTGCTATGTCTTCTACATACCGTATTCTGGAGAGAGAGAGAGAGAGAGAGAGAGAGAGAGAGAGAGAGAGAGAGAGAGGTTTATGTATTTCCTTTTAGAGTCCTGAATAGAACGCCACATGTCATGC
>OZ038494.1:63745150-63750150 GCA_964036315.1 Acanthosepion esculentum
ATTGATTTGGAAATTCTTGCAAAAATCAAATAATTGTCGGATTTTAATGAAACTTTCAGGACTTATTCACAAATGAACGAAATTATCTTTGAAAATTTAGAAAATCTTGGTAAAACATGTCTTTACACATGTTACCACCACTTACTTTATTTAATGAAATTTCGAGAAATTAAATTGCAATTTCAAAATTGTTTTTATTAGTTAAAAGCAAGAATCATTGAAGAATGTAAATCAATCATTTTTTCTTTTTAAATTACTACACATTTTAAGAAAATCCTTTTCGAATCGTAAAACAAAAAATGCAATAAAACAATGACATTATTTAATTAGTAAATCTTTTAATTGCTTTTATAAATAAGATCTATTAAGGACACTATTTTCTTAAGAAAATTTTTTTTTCGATGAATAATGAATTTTTACAAGAATTTAATTATAAAAATTTAAATCGTTTAAAAATATGCATTACTTCAATCCGGTTGGGTGGTATTGTTATTAAATGAAAACTATATTTACGAATCTAAAATTGAAAAGATTAATGAAAGTAGTTTTGCACCGACATTTTAAAAATAATTTTTAATATTATTTTAGTGTAGAAACATTCCCATTTTCGTAAGTATGCATGTCCGTCACGTGTTTTAAGAGTTGTCCTCCCTAAAACATTTGGCTGTCTGCAATTCTTTCATTTTTATTTCTATGTTCATCGTGTTTGCGTCTCAACAGGCTTTGCAAACCATCCCTTCAAAATTTTAAACTTTAGAATTTAAAGGAATTTTTATTTTTTTTTAATACCCATTTCACTAAATATTTTTATTTTATGCATTTATTTTAGTGTGGGTCATACTTCAATTAAGTATTTTTTTTTTTAGTTTCACTAAAGAAAGAACCTGGAGACGAAATTGAAACCAAAAACAAATCGTTCATTTAGATTTCGTACATTTATGTCAATTTCTGGTGAACCATACTTAGCTGTCAACAGCTTAGGCCGCCAATAAATCAACCAACACGTTAGAAAAACAAGACCCCGTGGTTAAGAAATGCTTGTATACTACGTTTTATGCTATAAGTAATATTCGTTTCAAATCAGATTAATTTAAGTTTAAATTTGCTAATTTTTCTCAAATAACGTATCACAAATATATATTTTATTTTCGGAAGATTTTTTTTAAACCGAGAATTAACTTTTGTTTACAAATGTGTCAAAATGGCCGATATTCAGCGATTTTTATCGATTTTCTGAAAGCGACTTAAAAAACTAAAAATTTCAATCAATATAATTTCTTTTAAAAATACACCACAGTATCTTTCTTACTGAAAATAGTAAATTTAATCTGTTAGCTTTCAATTAAAGCTAAAAGAAAGGTTTTTCATTTAAAAAAAATCATTTTAAACCTTAGTTATCGAAACTTTTAGTAGACGTCCCTAAATAAAAGCATACACGCACACATACTAGGAACCATCAAAATGGATGCTTTTTTTTTTGGAAATGAAGGCAAAACATCGTTAACTTCTTTTTAAAATTTTTTAACTTCTGTTTTTTGTCAAAAATCAGAGAATTACCCGATTCAAATAGAATGTTCATTACTTATTCATTAAATTGCATACTGAATATTTGTTTTTTAGGGTGGGGGTCTGTTTCACCTCACTTTTCGACATATTGTACGTACTTTTAATTTGAGGGGTGTATATGCTGTGAGATACTAATATGTCTGGATAGGAATGGGATCATTATTTTGCCGGTATTGCCGTTTTGGTTGCGAGGTGTATGGGCGATTTACCCCACAAACATTATTGGCGGGCTCATATGAGTCCGAGTAAAAAAACTCCAAAAAAAAAAACAAACAAAAAAAACAAACAAAAAAAACGCAATGCATGTTATTAAGAAAAAGAATTACATGAAAGGAAGAAACATTAAAACTGGTTATAAGAATGTGCTTGCTTGCGAGTGTGTGAAATATGTATGTGTGATAGGCAGATGTGTGTAAGTACGTGTATGTGTGAAAGTGTTCAAATGTCAACAGAGGACCAAGAAAGCGAACGCGCTTTGTCGGCAGCATTCTTTATCTACACCGACTACATCTGGAAGCAGGAGTTAAAAAAATAGAAAGAGAGAGAGAATATGATTACCTTTTTATAGAATTAATGGGCACACCCTAACGAGCGCTTTTGGCGGAGCTAAGTGGGATAACCCACATTTGTTTTTATCTATTTATTTATTTATTTTACAGTTATCTAAAGAAAAGTGCATGGAGATATTCCATAAAAAAATTATGCAATATCAAGTGTGAAAAAACGGAAAGTTTATTCCGTATCTTACCGATAAAATTCAATAAGACTCATGAAATAATTTTTCTGACAGTTGGCGTTGGCATGATTTAATAAAATAGGTTATATATTTTCAGAAAAAAAACAAAAACTTAATATATTTTTTAAAATTACTTTTTTGGGGGGTGCGATTTTGAAATGGATCTCTTTGTTGTTCATAATTTTTTTTAATTAAATAAAGACATGTTTGAAGGATCGAAAATCGAAAGTTTAACGTCATTTTCGAATGGGAGTAGTGAATCCATCACAAAAAACCCAGTATGTAGTGTGGAATCTTCCACGACAGCCAGTTTACCCTCCGCTGGGAAATGCACTCTTCTTGTTACGATTTTACCAACATCATACTTACAAAGTAATCAACAAGCATCCATTGGTCGATCACCGTAAATCCAGCTTGCTGATTGGTCAGTTTCAACCAATCAGATCGCTCCCACGGGCAGAATCAATTTAGGCGCCAAGCCAATTCGAGCCTAACACGTGATACAGCGAAGATATATAAACACAACACGTGTGATTCTCGCTCTCTTTTAGGTTCCTGCTTTTCTCGACTTCCTAACTTCTCTACATCAATCGTACATCTCAACACGCCGCCAAAATGTAACTCTAAATGAACCCCCGTCTTGACTAATGCAGTCAGACGTAAAAGAACTGTACATCAACTTACGCAAGTACAATCTTCTAAATTACAATTTAACAATCAACTTATTCGTTATGAGCTTCGGTACAAATATTACTTAGTCTAAGGGACACAACTCTGTCTAACCTTTTCAGTTCACATGCATGTACATCAAATACTTTACAAATTCAATTGTTATGTTTTAAATCATTATTTTTGTCTTTTATTAATTGTTGTGGATGGAAGATTATTGAACACGCACAATTTTTAAGCCTTCTGATCATTCAAACCTTCTGATATCTCTTAACATCTTCACACACTCCCCAACAGTAGAATTAATAAAATCTAAGAATTTCAAATACCTCGGCGTACGGACAAGTTATAACAAATTTAACATAGCAAATATGGAAATTGAACATAAAATAGGCTGCGTTAGAAGTAGTTTCGTCTAACACCAGAACATGCTACATATTGACCTCAGAAGTCGAGTCATGTTCTTAAATAGACTCGTCAGATGTAGACGCTCATTCACATTCCTCCAGTCTTTTGAACAAGAGTAGAGGTTTATCCTTTGTTTCAGTTTAGGATTCAGTTTCCGGTTCCTTCTAAAGTTTTCTCATTCATTTTCACTCGACGTAGCTTCTTTCGTTTTCGTGCTATTATCGCCTTGTTTGGGGTGAAGTGATTAACAAAAAATAGATGTCATCCATGATTTCATCTCGCTCAGAAATCTCTGTAGGGACATTATTATGTTGGGATTGCTATGAAATGAGTGTGTAATCAGAAGTATTTTTTGTTTTTGTTTTAAGATGATGAGTTCGAAAGCATGTTCTTCATATTAATCACAACAATATTAAGCATAGACATACAAGTTGAATAAATCTCAAGGCAAAATTGAACAAGAAACAACGGTAGTCGTGGATTCAATTAGAAAAAACACTGACCATTTATATACAATTAATACAATTGGAAAAAGCTTGTGTTTTGGTTATATGAAAGTTGACGAAGTGTGAATTAAGTATCTTAATGAATTACAGTTCAGGAATGTTCAATTGTTGAAGAAATGTTCGAATTGAATAAGAAAGGAAAATTTATTAAAAAGGTAATTTAGGTAGTAAATATGCGAGATTAAATTAGGATTTCTTTTCTTATTCTTCCAGAGTTGTTTACCTTGGACTGTCTTTTGTTTGTCTTTAGTTGAAATTACAATTTCAATTTAGTAGTGCAAATGAACACTTTTTAAGAAAGTTGTAATGGATGTAGAGAGAGAATGATGTTGGTGGTTGAGTCAGGAGTTGACGCACGAAAAGCTTCTTAAGTCAAAATAGTGACACACGTGGATTCGTGTGGCATCTCTCTGAAGCTGAGTTACTGACTGGCGAATTGGACTGAAATTTGTCCTTTTATTTGTTTTGGGAGGTCAAAGTAGGCTCCAGCGAGCTTGGCGGGGAAGTAGATTTTGACAATCGATACACATTTTGGTGTCGTCTCGACCAATAAAAAGTCGAGTTTCGCAATGTGAGGTGTTGATTGGTTAAAACTGATTCTAATGGAAGAGTGAATTTTTTTACGGAGGTGAGTAGAAAATATGGACGATTCTATTATTATTATTATTATTAATAATAATAATAATAATAATAATAAATAAATTAAAAAAATATATTAAATAATAATAATAATGAATCTCATAAAAATAAAAAACATTAATACTTTGTTTAAAATAAATTAAATAGACCAAAAAAAAAAAAATATATATTAATAAAATTTATCCCAGAATTCAACATAAACTTTCCTGTCTCTTCGCTAACGACCGTTGGAAAGTCAAAACGTCCAGCTCCTCTCTCCGGGACACTGCTTGTCATAACATGAAGTGACTTCTTCCTTTTATCACATGCAACATTAAAACACTTGTAACTAAAACACACACACACACACACACACACACACACACACACACACACACACACACCAGTACACAAAAATAAATAAATTCTTTCATTTTAATTTATAATTTAACATGCATTAGTGTTATCTCTGTGTATGTTTTTATTCCTATGAACAC
>OZ038494.1:63755150-63820150 GCA_964036315.1 Acanthosepion esculentum
TAATGAAATAAAGAATTTTTTTTAAATTTATTTTTTTTCATGTGGCCCAATAAAAGAAATATTTTCACAATCCCTAATTTTTTCTTACCTCGGTTTAATAAAATAATTTTTTTCGTGATCCCTAATTTTTCATGTGACCCAGTGAGATTAGGTATTTTTGCGACCTCTATTCTTTCTGCGTGCTACACGGGAAACATATTTTTTCGTAACCCTTATTGTTTTTTGTGCGACAGAATAAAATATTGTTTTAGCGATCAACTAATTTTTTGTGTAACTCAAATGTTTTCGCGGCACCTAATTTTTATTTTTCGTGTGACCCAATTTGGGGTCGCAGCTGCCTTGGATTATTTATCAGTTCTTTACATATATATATATATATATATATATATATATATATATATATATATATATATATATATGTGTGTGTGTGTGTGTGTGTGTGTATTGCTTTGTTTCTTTCGTTGAAACAAAACCTTAAATGTTTCTCCCCCTTCATTTTCTTGACTTTTATGTCTTACACATTTTTTTTTACCCTTTTATTCTTTGCCTTCCGTATTTGACCTTTACGAATTACCAGACCTGCATAATGTCATCGGGCGAAGAAATTCAAAATGTCTGCCATCTTGTTCGCTTGATAAAATGATATATTGTTTTAAACAATAAGAAACTTTTAATGACTTCCAAACACAAAAACATGGATTTGTTCTACTTGCAATTCATTACTTTACAACCAATTTTCCCTGAATTTCTGAAATTAAGAATTATAATAATTTTATTTCGACTAGTGTCCTCATCTTGATTTTTAGAGCCGCAAACATTTGAGCCGGAAAGAACAAATATTGGGTTCAAGTCTTCACGATTCAACTTGGTGAGTGTCCATTCAGTGAATACAAGTGTTTGTCTGGTGTTGATCAGTTACCTAGTAGCTCGATCCTTGAGTCAGGTTGTGAAAGATTTTCAGGTTCCGTGATAAAAGAAAAAAGTGGCAAGTTAAGCAGAAATAACTGACACGAGAAATACTTTCATAGAAAAGTGAAAAAGAACAGTCTACGCCCGGGAATTAAATATCGGGGACAATTTAAAATTCACTGGTCCCAAATATAAAAAGAAAACCTTAACAGATAATTTTCATTGGTTGTTAAATCCTAAGCATAAAAAAGACTCTCGCCGCTCGCTGTTGACTTGTGCCCACTCGTATATTTACATACGTTCTATTCCTGATATTTTACCCATAAATCTAGCATGCCTTAAATACTTTTTCTAATAATAATAATAATAATGATAATATATATATATATATATATATATATATATATATATATATATATATATATATTTACTCATTACAATCTTTGAATATCTATCTATCTATCTATCTATGTTAATCCCTGTTTAATTTTCCTATCTGTTTATACTTATTTATATATTAAATTTTACAATTACATAATTGATATAACTATCCTATTTATTAAAAAACCGAAATATTTCCCTTGCCTTCTGATGAACATAAGCTAACGTTATGAATATTTGGGAATTTTGACCTTGATAAAACAACTCTGGTTCGAGGCTATGAAAAATTTTGGACATTTGACGATACATGGAAAATCAGATGGCGAGACGCTGTCCCGTTTTATCATTCTTTCAGTCTTAACTCCACATTGCAAATGTCTTACAAATTTTTGTGTGATTGACACCAAGTTTTTTTCCCGACATTTCTAACATTGTCTGAGTAGAATAATTGTTTAAAAGTGCTGGCAAATCATCACTTCCGCATTCTTGTGTTCTACCGCTGCGTAATTTGTCTTCTGAATCAGTTGTACCTGTCTTGAACTTCGCAAACCATTCACAGGTGCTGCTTTCAGTAATGTACAGAATGGTGATTTTCTAAGCATAGCGTAGATGTGGCACACAGCCAAAAGTAATGGGCACCTAACGAAGATCGCACTCACTACTCAGCCGTAGTTGTTCTAGTGAGACAAGCTTGCTAACCATTATATTGCGTTGTGGTGCCCCTTTTTTCTTAGCGTAGCTTAGATGTGGCACAAGGCCGAAAGTATGGCGCATCCAATAAGGATGGAACTCACTATTCAGTCGTAATTAATCTAATGAGACAAGTTTGTTAACCATTACACCACGTCTAAGTGTCCAAAAATGGTTTTCTAAGCGCAGGTTAGATGTAGTACAAGGCCGAAAGTATTTGGCACCCAGTGAGGATCGAACTTCAGTGATTTACTAAGCGAAGCTTAGATGTGGTTTAAAGCCGAAAGTATGAAACACCCAGTGAGAATCGAACTCAATCGTAATTGATCTAACCATTAGACACATTGAAAAGCATACAAAATGCATGCATATAATTTGTAAATGTTACGATTGTTCAGCTGTTGGTTCTGAAGAGAAGTTACCAAAATAATTTGACAAAGGCTGACATATAAACTCTTGTACAGTGAAACATTGGTTCTCGAACGTCTCACATGTCGAACAAATCGGTTTTCGGACAGAAAATTCGAAATGAAAATGCTTCGGTTACTGAACAAAATTTCGGTTCTCGAACAATATTGGCGAAACGAGTCAACTCGAACGGAATCATTTCTGAGTCGACCGCCGTGTCGTATACATTCGTGTGGCGTGCTTTTCTTTTCCAATTTTATTGTACTGTGAATTATTTCTCTACATTTATTCCTATTGGAAAAAATAGTTTCGGTTTACGAACATTTCAGGTTACGAACGGCCTTCAGGAAGGAATTAAATTTGTGAACCGAGGTTCCACTGTATAACCATAAAAGACTGATCTTTATTGTGAGGGACTCCGACCTCTTGGATAACAACCACAGTTAAACCATTAAAAATGTCTTGGTCATATTTTTCTCCAAATTACGACGGTCTGTTTTCCTTTTGGCATTTTGACTTTCAGTAAATATTTGATGCTTTCTCTGCTTGCGTGTCGTTTCCTCCAAGACATTTGACAAGACACCGAAGAGGAAAAATATGTATTCTCTCACGATTAGTGTTGTTATTGAAACCGCTTTCCTTATCACAGAGTTGACAAGGTCAGGCTTAATTGTCCTGCGAGATCTTTAGATAACTGCATTTAGTGTTCAGGTCTAATATTTAGAGTTGATTGTTACTTCACTAAGACCTTTGGACAATTGAACATATCCGTTTTTGTTTCCATAACGTTTCGACGAATTTATTCTACGGTCTTCTTCAGGTGTACTATCTGTATGAAATAGACTTTTTTTTCGGTAGTCTTCTTCTATGTTCCGTGTCCTTTCAGTATCATGGCTCTCCATGATTTCTCGTCCTTTGTAGATCTTAGTAAAGTTTGTCTTTTTGCTTTATTTCCTAATGCCTGTTCTGCATACCATTTACACAAACTCATTAGGTCGGCTATTCGCTGATTTCTTCTGTTCCTCTTGTCTTCAAGGTGTCCTGTGAGTGTCAAATTCACCAAGCCCACTTTCCTCATTATGTGCCCTAGAATTTTCAAGAGTTTCTTTTTGATATTAACTATAAGTTTCCTTTTTGTTTTCATTTTCTCTAAAACTTCGTTGTATTCTGAGTATCCTTGTGTAGAACCACATTTTTGCTGCTTCAAGTCTCTTCTTCATCTGTGAGGAAATTGTTTCGCATTCATATAGGATACTATACGGATATTATATAACAGTTCAGTGCTTTTTTGTCCTTGTATTTACAAAATTTTCCCGTTTCTTAATACTTTGCTTAACTTTTGGTAGTTGTTTTTCACTATTCTAATGCGCCTTCGGATTCCGGTGTCGCATTTTCCGTCCGCTGTTAAAACACTTTCTAGATATTTAAATTTTTATACTTGTTTCATTTTGGTATCCCCAGTTTGTAATTCGCGTGTTGCACTGTCCCTTTTGCTGACAACCATACATTCTGTCTTCTTATAATTGAAGTTTCGTCCTTACTTATCTCTTTCCTTCGCTATCTTCTGCAGGAGTTCCTGTAGTTTCCTTTCTGCATCTACTATCAAATGTTTGTCACCAGCATATCTAATCTGGTTAAGATTATGAATAATAATGATTCCTGGTAGCACTTGTAATTCTCTCACGATTGCTACACCATCAATGTACAACAAATCTGGTTAGAAGTAGACAGTAAATTTGAATTCTTGTGAAATAAGGTATGCTATTTTCAGCAACGCGCGCAGCAGAGATTGTTCTATATTTTTAACGCAGCGATGTTCTCAGTTCAATCCTTTATTAAGCGCGATGGCGATCCCCAATCCCGTGACCCATCAGGGTCGTAGGGTTACCGGATGTACATGTAGAAGTGGTGTCTCTTGGGAAAGATAGCCTGATTGAGCCCAACCCTCTCCAGGTCGGATTTTGAGTTTTAGAGTTACTCTCTACCGTTGCCACCCAAGGCTATAGAACCCAATCTGTCCTACTATGTACCCATAACCGGGGGTGGGGAGAAGAAGAGCATTCATACCTTTCCAAGATGCTGTATAATCCATATCTATATAGAGAATTTAGGTGACGAGATCAATTGAAATGTGAATGTAATGGAATTCGACTGGAATTCGAACTCGGCTCTCCAATTCCTCAATCGGAGCTACTATCCATTACTCCACCGTACTTTTATTATTGAGCAAATAATGTCAAAGTTTAACAAACGTACTCGCAAAAAAATTTAAAAAAATAGCAAAAGAAAACCGGTGTACCAAAATGACATTTTTCTATTGACGCTGCTATTACTCCATACTCCTGATGTTGTATACTTTGAATCTATTTTTAGTGAAGCTTTGTGACGAGAGCAAATGAAAGAAATGTGCTGAAAATGCATTTTTTGAAAAGTTTATAATTACAGTTATTCGTCGTTATGTGTTTATTTGAATTTTTTTTGTCCACAGACATTTTTATAAATTTATGAATAAAAAATTATTTCCATAAATAAAGGGTGTTTCATTAAGGCGGATCAAAGTCAGCAGTAAATAAATCAGTGTTATTGGTGAAAATTTATTTATTTCTCTATTGGATCATGTTATTTAAGTCATAACAATTATGTGTGGAAATAATATCGCCCAAATGTTCGTCAAATTTGAAAGAAAAAGAAAACAAATCATTAGACGTTTAAACTTAATTCACATTAAAATCGGTCCAAGTTATTGGAACACCCTTTATTTCCTTATAATAAGGGAAATAATAAATTTTGCATTGTAGTTGGTTGACATGTTTTTTATAATCTTATAAATTTATTTTTGTAAATAAAAAGTCTAATAAATAAATAAATAAATAAATAGTATTTAACATTTTTGTTGTCACCTCTCGAGGAAAAAAATTATAAATCTAGTTTCATATATTTTTGTTTTAATATAATCCTAAAAATAGCTGTTTAAATCAATAAAAATTGCCCAGGGAGTATGGAGTAATAGCGGTGTCAAGGGAAAAACAGTCCTTTTGAAATTTTGGTTTTGTTTTTTTAATTTTTGCAGGCAGTGTTGTTGTTGTCTTGTTTTTTTAAAATCTTGCCTAAAGAATTCTATACCGTATTCCTGTTGAGCAATAAAATGTCACACAATGTTGAAATTCAAACCGGTGTAACTTATACATCTGGCCGGTAAGTTGATATCTACCGATTCTTTTCATTTTCTTACACACCAGCGGCTTTTTTTATGTATTATTTGAACTGCTTATTGGTATTATACCTGTAAAAGTTTGTATGGACCGAAAACTTATGAGAAAACCTAAAGACGTCCCCCACCAAAAAAAAAAAAGGGAATAAGAAAAGAACGATTTAAAATGTCCTCAAATTTCTCAGATGATGATTCTTCTTAAAATGGTAATTCCTCAAATAAGCGGCGTAAAATAATCTGTCAAATTTCTTCTTCACTTATACGGCGTAAAATAAAGCAATACATTTCAGGCATGTCACGTAGTAGACCAAGCATCCCACAGCCACTCGTCGAACCGAATGAATTATTATCACGAGAAGATATTTTGAAAGAAGATTAGTTCCTTATATATATATATATATATTTATATATATATATATATATATATATATATATATATATATATATATATATATATATATATATATATATATATATAAAGACAAAGTTTTGACTACGACTTTAGAAGGAACCGGAAACCCATTCCTAAACAATAAACAAGGGACAAACCTCTACTCCTGTTCAAAAGACCGTGGAAGGGTGTGAACAGGGCGATAGACAAACTTATCTATTCCTATTGAAAAAAATAAATAGTGAATAAAATTTCCGAGTTCAGGCGGAGACGTTAGAAGTATAGACTTGAAGTAGAATGTAGCCGGAACGGGAACCCAATCCTAAACACGTGACAAGGGATAAACCTCTATTCCTATTCAAAAAACTGGGGAGGATTTGTGAACCGGACGATAGGAGAACCGTAGCAAGCTGGAACCCTTATTACATTTTATAAAATTTAATAAAAATATTTTGCATACATGATTTGGAATTGCTTAATCTATAGTAATATGAAAGAAATAAAAAAAAGATTATTTATGGTCGCAAAGATTATTCTAAAACACCAGCCGACAGACTTCCAAATAGTTCATGAAGTACATAGACCAATATCAATCAATCTTTCTGTTTTTCTCTCCCTCTGTCTATCTGTCTTTATCTCACTTTTTTTCAAGCAACGTTTTTGCCAGAGGAATAACGACAGCCACAATTCTGAAGTTTTTAATCGTTTATCGCATTTCACAGTTTTCGCTTTTCCACCATTTCCTTAAAGTCGTGATGCACTGTTATTTTTTTTTTTATTCAACAATTACAGTTTTTATTTTGTTCTTCCCCTCCCCCAACATCAGTTGTTGCTCGAGGGAGTGGTGGGGGATTTTTTTCTTTTTGCTTCAGTTTCATTCCATTAATTTGCTTCAGTTTTGTCGCAGTATTGCGCCACTACCCAACCCCATAGTTCACATCATTTTTTTCCCGACGCTGGAGCCTCGACCCAGTGGTATGCTAAATAGTAAATTTACTAGTAACTTAAGTGAGTGATCGCACAGTAGATAGAATGTAAAAGAAAGAAAGAAAGAAAGAAAGAAAGGAAGCAAGAAAGAAAGGAAGCAAGAAAGAAAGAAAGAAAGAAAGAAAGAAAGGAAGGAAGAAAGAAAGAAAGAAAGAAAGAAAGGAAGGAAGAAAGAAAGAAAGAAAGAAAGAAAGAAAGAAAGAAAGGAAGAAAGAAAGAAAGAAAGAAAGAAAGGAAGGAAGAAAGGAAGGAAGAAAGAAAGAAAGAAAGAAAGAAAGAAAGGAAGGAAGCAAGAAAGAAAGAAAGAAAGGAAGGAAGAAAGAAAGGAAGGAAGGAAGAAAGAAAGAAAGAAAGAAAGAAAGAAAGAGAGTCACATACAAAAAATTGGTAAAGGAAGAGAGGGAAAGATAGAAAAAAAAAAGGAGCAATTGAAAAAATAAAAGAAGCAACAAAAACAGTAGCAGCAACAGAAGAAGAAGAAGAAGAAGAAGAAGAAGAGGAAGAAGAAGAAGAAGAAGAAGAAGAAGAAGAAGAAGAAGAAGAAGAGGAAGAAGAAGAAGAAGAAGAAGAAGAAGAAGAAGAAGAAGAAGAAGAAGAAGAAGAAACGTGAGAGCTTAATAAGGTATTTAGTAAAGCGAAGACAAAAGTCGTAATTTTTGAACGAGACAAAAAGGAAAAAGATAAAAGGAAAAATGAAGATGCTTAAAAGACGAAGAAAGAGTAAAACACGAAAGGGTAATAGGAAATAAAGAGAATGAATAGAAAAAAACATTGTTGGGTAAAGAAAATTCTAGAGAAATTTCCAGACATCTTTACAAGAGTAAGAGCAGACCATAAAAAGGAGTATTGCTGCCATATCTAGGCTGGAAATCTGCAATCCTCACTTTTCAACCTTGATAGAGTTCATAGAATATTTATGTGGTCCTGTGGAGGAAGAGATATTCTCCACTCTGCAACCTCTTTTCTACAGACACAACGTTGCAAGACTATCGCTACTTGATGACAAATGCTTAGACGAGCTCGTAGGTTTAGTTTCAATAATTCGACCCTTTACGGCTAGGACACGCCATACCAATTCCACGGAGTCGAATAAATTTAATTTCCTCCGTGTTCCAATGAAAAATGAAAGTTTCACTTAGAAGGCTTTTCCCCAAGAACTGCCACTTTGTGGAACAGACCCTCAACACTTCAATGGTGACCTTCAGGTCAAGGTCCAATCGTCATTTTTCGTCTTTATCCTCATAGTCTTCACGTCATACCGTATTCGCTTTCATTCAAATCACCCACTTCATTCCTTATTAACCTTTTGACTGTAAGCCTACAGGGTGAGTGGCTCTCATGCCTTATATTGGGTGAAATTTAGTGTACAAAAAGGCAAAACAAATATAGGAAGGGAAGAAATGGTAAGAGTAAGAAAATAAGATAGAAATTAAAAAGAAACAGAAGATAAAAGAGAAAACAGAAAAAGAAGTTCGGGAAATAAGAAAGAAAGAAAGAAAGAAAGAAAGAAAAGAGGACAAAGAAAAGCGAAAATGAAAAAGGAAGAAGTAGAAGATGGAGAAGAACGAGAAAAAAATGAGAAAGAAGAGGAAAGAAAAATAAATAAAGTAATAATAATAATAATAACTGCAATGTATCTTTAAAGATCTTCAAAAAGCTATCTAAATACAAGGACATTGAAATCGAAATCTCAAAAATGTGGTACATCAGTAGTCCCTGTTGTAGTTGGAGACCAAGGATTGGTTAGAAAAGATTCCAGTAGACCCAGGGATTCCTGGTAGCCCATGCCTTAAAGAAATACAAAAAATTGTTCTCAGGAGTACAGCCCACACCTTAGAAAGGGTTTTATCTATGTAATATATATATATATATATATATATATATATATATATATATATATATATATATATATATATATATATATATATATGTATGTGTTTTAATTGGTCAGTGGAAAATGTCATGATGCTATTTCTGACCTTAAGTCTCTGGGCGGGGCCCGGAAAGAAATCTGTATACATCAGAAATCAAAGGAAGTATAATAATAATAATAATAATAATAATAATAATAATAATAATAATAATAGTAGTAGTAGTAGGAAGAAGAAGAAGAAGAAGAAGAAGAAGAAGAAGAAGAAGAAGAAGAAGAAGAACAACAACAACAACAACAACAACAAGCTGTAAAATATCTGGACCTTGGAAGAGAACTGTAAAAGATTTGTAGAATGTGTTGACGAAAATTCTGCATTTAATCATTCATGTTTTTGGAACAATTCTAAGTAGCGTTAGAAAGAGGCTGGTTAATTTAGAAACCGGTAGAATAATTTGAATCATCCAGAAAACAACATTAATAATGTTAACGAGAATACCGAGGAGAATAATAGCGTATTGACGAGATTTGTGTAAAACATAATGAATAATAATAATAATCATAATAATAATAATAATGTGCCACATGAAGTCATCAGTGATTTCCAGTCGTGGTTGAAGCCCTTGGTTTGATTGGAAAAGTTTCTGATGAACTCATTGAAAGAATACCTGGTAGCCCATGTCTTAAAGAAATACGAACAAAATTGTTCCAAGTACAGCTCACACCTTACGAAGGGCTTTATAAATGTAAAATCTGTGATCCTAGGTTGGATCATTTTTATTTTATTTTTTTACAAAAATGTTCAGTAGAAAATGTCTTGATGCCATTTCTGACCTTAGGTCTCTGGTAGAGACCCAGAACGAAATAAGTATACAACAGAAATCAACGGAAATAATAATAATAATAATAATAATAATAATAATAATAATAATAATAATAATATGAATATCAACAAGACGCTGTGGTAGAAAATGTCAAATGTTATGGTGGATTTCTAGGTCCAGACAGATCATATATTTGAAACATAATGATTCGACCGTATTTTTATAGATACGAAGAGTAGCAAGAGTCAAATTGATGAATTTGCTGTTCCATCCAATATAAGATTGAAATCTAAAGAAACTGGAAATATTGAAAAGTACCAGGACCTGCCTAGGGAGCTGAAGAAGCTACGTAAGGGGATTGTTGAAGTAATTCCTGTAGTACTGGTTGTAAGGACACTAAGGGAAGATTGGAACTGAGATCAAGATTGTAAACCTCCGGAAAACTGCCATCATTTGCTCTGCGTTGATTGTCCAAAGTTTTCTTGGGTCTTGTTTACACCATGCCCCAAGAAAAGAATATCAATGTACATCATCATAAAAAAAAGAATATCAATGTACATCATCATAAAAAAAAGAATTATTTTCAAGTATATGGCAAATTTATTTAGCCTCGTCTGGGGATCCTTTCTGCTCGGAGGCAGAGAGTTTGACCAGCACAGATGAAAAAGATTTCAGCTAGTATATTTGCCAACCACCCCACGCAGTCGGATGTGACACAAGGCCGAATTTAACGTGGAGTATCCAAGCCCGTAGGCTAAGGCAAAAATTCCCTGTAGACCTCATAAAAAACGGAGCCGGCTCGGTCTACCACCCCAGACGAGACTGCTCTTCGGCATAGCCTCGTCTGGGTTCCTCCTTGCCTGAAGGCAGAGAGTTCGACCAGCACAGCCGGAGACGAATCTCCAACTAACTGCCGAAGCAATCCCCCAGGTATATCCTGTGCTTACTATATATAGCTATTTATATAGTTAGTCCACATAGGCGATAGGGATTGTGAGATTCCATTACAAAGTATTAGACAGCAAGGTCAGTTTTCAATCACATCCAGATACTTGGGAATATCATCAATCACAGACCTTTTGAGCGGACTGGGTTACTCCATCTCTGAAGGTATTTCTAATTGAGCCCTACCTGAAAGTATACACGTCGCTTTTTATCAAATCCTATCATCATATCGCTCGCATTTGGCTGTGATGCATGTACTTGGTATACCCTTATCAAACTGAGCGTCATGATGGGTATATAGGGTTTGGTATATTTGTACCCCAGTGTTACTTTGTTGGCATACAGCTCTCTCACGCTCACCAATTGTAAGAAAATGATTAAACATGGCACTTAATAAATAAAAATTATGTTCTGACACCAACAAGTGTAATTAAATGATTAAATATTGAATGGAAACAAATGGAGAAAATAACCAATCTAGCGACAATATTTATTTAAACTTAATCGATTTGATATTCCCGACGAAGGCATTGGGAAATAGGGAAGTAGTAGGTAGTGAATAGTATTTGGCAGTGGTCCAGATAAAAAAAAAATAATGGCCAGGGCCGTTGCAAGGGTCTCGTACCCCGTCTCTCAAATCTACGATACAGGGGCCCTCACTCGACTACCTCTGAATTTTCATAAGGTAGTATTCATATAAAATAAAAAAATTTATTGTAACCTAATTATATACAATAATGGATCATATGCAATATAGGTGAACAATTCAACTGGAAAAAAAAATTAAAATATATACAATATATCTAAATACAAATTAGAGACATGTCATTATATATCGTTCCATGTTAAATAAATCTAATTAATTTTTGCGGCAATTTTTAACATCGACTTGAGATTTTTCTTGTTAAAAAGTTTAATAATTTTAACACATTCAATATTATAGATGAAAAATAGTGAATGTTATATATTTTTTTTTTCAAGTATATGGCAAAACAAATTCACGGATTTGGACGAGAAAAAAAAAAGACCCCCAGAATAACGTCAAATTCCGCGAAAATTTTTAATCCTTTAATAGTTAGTTTTGCTTACGTATGTAAATGTAGGTAGAAAAAAGGAAAATGTTGACAAGATAGCGTGGGTCAACAAGCTCTGCCCCCCCCACCGTCGATTGGGTAACTTTCAAGGATACGCTTAATTACTAATCGCCATATTGATTATATCGTTAAACCATAAAGAAACCTCACCATCGTTACAGAGTAACAACGTCGAGGGAAAATGTGAACTAACGCATATATATGGATGACCTGGAAACTTTTTTTTTTTTTTACCAAAAACGAAACAAAGAAGGAATTGTGACCCCTTATGCAATCAGAATTTTCAACTCTGAAAAAAATGTGATTTGGCATTAAGAAAAGAGCAATGCAGTTTCATGAAAAAGGAAAATATATAAATAAAGAAGGAACAGAAAGAAATGATTAACACGGTAATCAGGACGAGCGATAGAAAAGAAGGAAGAAGGAAAAGAAGTACATGGGTATTTTGAAAGCAGACACCACCAGGTAGAAAGTGATGAAAGAAAAGAAACTTGGCAAAGAATGCATGTGAAGAACAAAGAAATAAATAATTGTATCATTTCCATTGTGAGACACTCCGGACATTTCTTAAACTGGATAAGAGACAAAATCAAAAACCTGAACCACAAAACAAAAACCAAAGAGTGAGTAGAACACATGAAGCTCTACACCAAAGAGACAATATCGATAGGTTATCTATTAAAGGAAAAGAAAGATAAGGTAAATAACTTTACTTCAGCAATTTGTTGGAGATTCGTCTCCAGCTGTGATGGTCGAACTCTCTGCTCGAAAGCTCCGCATAGCCTCGTCTGGGGTGGTAGACCCCATATATATATACAGGGTCTACGGGGAATTTTTGCCCGAGCTTGCGGGCTCGGCTATACCCCGCATTAAAAAAACAGCCTTGTGCCACATCCTGCCTCGCGTGGAGGTAAGGTAAGTAACCTTGCTTCGGCAATCAGTAGTCAAGGGACATGAAAAGCAGACACATTAGAGCAAGGAAGGATTTCACAGAAGAGTTCCAAACTGCACTAAAACAATTATAAAGATAAATAGAAATTCAGGAACCAACAAATAGAAGTAAAATGACACTAAAAAAAAAACAGTTATATTTACACATCCGGCGACAGTTTGGAGGATATAGCCAGATAAAGAAAACCATAAGAAAAACCAAGTCATTCTTAATAGCAGCTTAAAAGAACGCTATACGAACCAAGTCGAAGACAGATAAAATCACAAGTCGAAGGACATGTTTTAGACTCTCTGATCACGTGTTCCGTTAATATACGTGAATCCATATTGTACGTATTCGTCCGACCATTTTCTTTTTTTTTTTTGGCTCGACATAGTTACTATAAAGGTATTGAAAGATTAGGCAAGAAATCACAAATGACCTACAATCACGACAGTCACAAATCGACGACAAGTTCCTTGCAGCACAGATATCAAGAGACTCTCTTTCCTACCCAATCCTGCCCGTTCTTGCACTCTTTCTGTTCTAATTTGCAAGATTCGCTGATTATGTGGGTCATTGTCTCTTCTTTATTTCCACGAAATGGAATATCAACGCCAAGCGATGTGGGTGTGATCAGATGCAGCCATTAATGAGCAAGCGGAGCGTGATGTCACGAATCATAAGGGTGGGTGAATGACTCAGCGAACGCAGGTTAAGAACCACTGGTTAAGAGGAAACCTTAAGCGCGAAACTGAGTCACTGTTAAAGGTTGTCCAAAACAACTCAATAAAAAAAATGCAAGATGAAGGACAAGAAAGATAAAGCACAAAATGCAGAACATAACCACGTAATGGAGTCCTTAAGAGAAAAAAACTGATTCGCTCTTAATATCGACCCCAAAACAACGCTATAAGAACCAACAAGATAAAAGCCAAGAGAGATAAAGCACAGAATCCCAGCAAAGTTCACAAGTAGGCATCTATGCAGACGACACTACTATTTATTCCTGCCTCAAAAACAAATCTAGTATCGCTGACAAACCTAACCCGGCCGTTAGTCTCGAAAAGGACCTCCAATCGGTTATAGACTGGGGCAGGAAATGGCTGGTTAACTTTAGTGCCTCAAAAACAAAACTGCTCTCATTTACTCACCAGAGGGAACCATCCTTGCCTCCCATTAAAATGTCTGATGCTCAACTCCAAGAGAGCACCTCTTTGCGACTGCTTGTTCTCACACTGTCCGCTAGCCTGAGATGGAACAAATGCATTGAATTAATAGCTTCATCCATCGCAAGGAAAGCTGGTTCCCTGTGTCGCGGCAAAATATTTTTCTCGCTTGAGTCCATCCTTCAAATCTATAAATCAACCATTCGCCCTTGCATGGAATACTGCTGCCATATATGGTCTGGTGCCCCCTCTGTTCGTCTTAAGGTCCCCGACAAAATCCAAAGAGAAATATGCAATGTGAATCGGCCTGATCTGGCATCTCGTCTACAGTCGCTATCTCACAAACGTGCCGTCGCCTCCCTCTGTCTTTTCTACAAATACTTTCATGGTAACTGCTCCGATGAGCTACTTTCGCTCGTTCCCAGAGTGCATGAATTTAAGCGTTCTACTAGGCTGGCATCACGGCCCCACCCTTTCACTGTCGAAACGGTTAAATGTAGCCGTCTCTTCTATTTCAATAGCTTCATATCTCGCACCTCGCGTCTCTGGAATTCCCTTCCTATTACTTGTTTCCCTGATAGCTATAGTCTCCAACTATTCAAATGTAATGTCAATCGACATCTCCAGATGCCTTGATCTATTCCCTTTCCTTCTCTTCATACTTTCATCTATCACACCTCATTACTTTTGCTCCCACTCTCTGTAACCCCTTGCGTGCTAGTGGCACCCCGCCTTGCTTGGGGTGAAATGCTTAAAAAAATGTTCATTTCGTGGAAATAAAGAAGAGACAATGACCCACATAATCAGCGAATCTTGCAAATTAGAACAGAAAGAGTGCAAGAACAGGCATGATTGGGTAGGAAAGAGAGTCTCTTGATAACTGTGTAGGCAATCGCATTTTGCATTTTTTAAATTGTTATTTTATCCCCCTCCCCCACGACAATGAATTGTATATATGGGGACTAGTTAGGACTTCATAGAGTTTCTGAGCCATTGTGGTAAGTAAGAATGAGTTGTTTTGGTGAAAGGAATATTGTTTGTATGTTTGGGTCAATGTTTGCGGCTAGTTAAGTTTAATGATAAGACAGAAGAAGACCACCCTTTTCCCCTTTTTGGCCTTGTGCTCTATTTGTACGTTCGTACAATAAATATTATCGCATTTTGCACATACAGAACCATGGTATATGCAAAGACCGGAATCTGTCTTAGAGAATTAAATCCTCTTGGACTTTGAAATTCAAACGGACCAGCCAATTCAGGCGGAGAGACCGGATTTGGTAATCGTAAACAAAAAGAAGAAAACCTGCCATATAATGGATTTCCCTCTTTCGGCAGATTTAAAAGAAAAGATAGCGGGGGTCGGGGAGGTGAATAAATATTTCGAGCTTGCCAGAAAGCTGACGAAGGACACTGTCGTTACAATCGTGCTTAATCATTAAGCGTAACCGGTCCAAAAGAAAATGTCGGAGGAACTGGAAAATCATTTCCGCGATGACATTTGTGAAAGAGTACCAAGAAGGGTGGTGAAATATTCGGAAGACTTCCTCTCAATTAATTTCCATTGTAAGGTATCAGTTGCAACTGGGCGGGACACTCAATTATGGAATAATCATAGTAATAGTATTCCTTTAGACATAATTGTCTTTCTTTTTTTCTTCTGTATTTTCTTATATTTGTACCTATTTATCCTGCAGTTGCGAAATTTATTCTATTTTTAAAAAGTATTATTCCCGCATTTATTATTCTTTGGTCATCATGATCACCACGAAAGTTGTTTCGTCTTTCATATCAATGTAATTCTCTTTATTAAAATCCCTTCCAAAAATAAAATATACTTTTCTGAAATTTTATTTGAGGATTATTATTAATATGCACTTTTTAACGCGACAGTAGCTCTGTTGACCTGTTTGACAGCGTGATAACAGATCGAATATTGTCCTCCTGAGACTCATTGATGGGATTCCTGGTAGTCCATACCTTAAAGAAATACTAAGAACTGTACTAACCTGTAAAGCCCACGTGTAAATAAAAGAAAATAATAATAATCTTGAGTTTTCAATGCATATTTAGCTATTATGCTTCTGTGTACAGTTAATTATATGAAAAGTATGTTTATTCATTAGTTGGAAATACAATAAATTAAAAAGTTGTATGTGTACGAATATTCCTCCCCCCACACTGTTTACAGATGAGAAATCAATGTGATTTCTCATCTGTAAACTTGTAAATCAAAGTCTTCTCCAAATCCTTCTGTCTTGTACTGCGTGTCTTCCAAGCTCTTCAAAGCTTTTACGGGTAATGATGGAATTTTATTGATAATTCTTTTAATGTCATTCTTCTAGTCCAGGGTATGACGATAAACTAAATCCGGCAGCAAGGCCTCTGATCAGGAGAGTGGACGTTTTGAGGAGCGTGGAACCACCTCTTAATGGGTGTTGTTCCCAGGTCCACGCGAACCAGTGGTGGTAGCACCTGTTAGGGTCCCAGTTATGGGCAAATAGTGAATCCCCAAACACTATGAAAGTATAAAAATACCAGCAATACATTTTTATATAAAAAAAATTACCAACGGTACATATTTATGGCAGAATTACCAACAATACATTTTTAAAGCAGAATTACCAATGATACATTTTATCTGTAGCTGAATCCATAAAACTATATTCGAAATATTTAGATTTTGCCATTAACTAACGCACAGAGGTTGATATGCTGTTAACCAAAATCAAATAATATATTTCTTCAATGTGTATACTATCAGTCAGTTAAGTACAATACGTGATACACGCTTGGACGATCATGTATCTTTCGAAACATAAGTGATAAGGCAGATTTTTCCCCCTCAGTAGGTTGCCATTTCTTCCTGCGGTAGACTGGTTGTCAAACAATGCTAAAGAATTCAGTGTGTCCTGCTATTCAACCCATAACTGGGGGAAAGAGATGAATACATTTCCCAAAGGTATTTGTGTGTAAGTGAATCTAATGAACTCGTCTGGAATTTGAACTCACTTCTCCGAGTTCTCACTTCGAGCCGATATCCATTACACCACAACGCACATACCGTGCATGCTATACCATGACGAGATAAAGAACAAACAGAAATCTTTTATCAATCTAACTGCTGTGTTGTCTCGCAGTCTGTATTTCCTCTTGTACCGACTGAGGACTTACTTGTAGACGTAGGGTAAGTCCATTTTGCATATCTCACTACACTACATATGCTTCACTATTATTAAAGCTTCATCAGAGAAAGTTCTCTGACGATACAGATGAAATTAGTTAGATTGATAAATGTTTCCTATTTGTTCTTTATCTTATCATTCTGTCGGATTCTGATCCATATTTGATCTGTATTTGGTGCCAACTCATAATATACAATATGTATAATTGTTCGTCCAATATCTACGCATATTATTCTTCCATTTGCTATTGATGACAAAACCATTTCCATAATATGTGCTGTCTGTTTCCAAAGCTATTGTACAAACTTCAATATTAATATAAAATATTAATTTTAATTAATATAAAATATTAATTTTAATTAATATAAAATATTAATTTTATTAATATAAAATTATTGGGCATCTCGAGGTGGTGTAATGGTTAGCAAGCCTGTCTCGCTAGAACAATTACGAGTAGTAATTAGGAGTAGTGAGTTCAATCCTTATTGGGTGCCCCTTACTTTCGGCTTTATGCCACGTCCAAGCTACGCTTGGAAAATAAGGGCACCTCGAGGCGGTGTAATGGTTAGCAAGCTTGTCTCGATAGAACAGTTACTCACTGTGTAGTGAGTTCAATCCTTACTGGGTACCCCTTACTTTCGGCCTTGTGCCACATCTAAGCTACGCGTCCCTAGACAATAATTCTTGCTTTTTTTTTTCCCTCTAACAAGAAATGTCTCGATGGAAATAGTTTTGTACAGAGGCCTGCAAAAGTAGGTATACAGTAAGTAATACAATTATTGATATTTATATAATCACTACAATATGTTTTGTACCAGTTTATTTTTTTTTACTGTATACCTACTTTTGCAGGACTCTGTACAAAACTAATTGGAGGTTTTTACACAGTTTTAAAATACACATCATCATCATGATCATCGTCAGAGTTGTTTCAGCTTTGAAGGCTCATTGTAATTCAGTGTGAGTTATCATCTTTAGAAACATTGTAAATATCTTTTATCAGTCGAATCGGAAGCTCTGTGTTGTGCTACCTTACGAAAATCTTTCTTAACCCGCTTTTGTTTTTTTTCATTTAAATCCGTGCTGCGTTATAATTTAACTTCCGTTTCATGTTACTATGGAGACGTTCGTGGCAAACCGTTTTTTATGTCTCTTCTGTTTAAGAGCATTCTTTTAACAAGCATGCTGTGTTCTGTTTTGCCAGCGAAATAAAAATACAAACTTGATGTGCGTATAGTTCACAGTGTGTTTGTGTGCGTGCGTGTGTGTGTGTGTGTGTGTGTGTGTGTGGTGGGGGGAATATTCGTACATATACAAATATTTTTATTTATTTATTGTATTTTCAGCTAATGGATAAACATACTTTTCATATAATTAACTGTACACATAAGAGTTAAATATGCATAAAAAACAGAAAAAATTGTTTTTACAGAAATAAGTCCCATTTATCCTTTTTAATGAGTGAAAAAATATTCATACAAAAAAGAATACATAATCTTCATTTAATACTTTGTAGAATAGCCATTATTCACTTCTACAGCAACCAACCTCTTCTTGGTAGTTCTCAATTAATAATTTGCAAATTTTCTTACTTTTGGTTTCGTCTGTTCGTAATACACTTTGCCAATACGATTTTTTCTTATCTTTATGTTCACAAACGAATTTCAACCTGGCATCTCTGTGTCTTTTCAATAGCAGTGGAGTTTTCCGAAGAGGACAGTGACTTTAGATTATTCCTATGAATTGCATTGCTTATTGTCCGTTTAGTGACACAGATTCCTGATGTAAGCAAATCATTCTGCAACTTTTGACGAGTAGCCATTGGATTTTGTTTAATTTGACGCATTAATTTCCTCGAAGATCTTGAAGAAATCTTTCGTAGAGCACCTGTTCTTGCTTGGTTTTCAACAGTTTTGAGATTTTATATCTTACAATGAATAAACTAATGGCAGTAAATGGAATATTCAGGTTTTCTGAACTTTTTCTGTAACTTTTACCTCTTTTCTAGAGCTTAACAACCAGTTCTTTTTGCGAATTTATCAATTCTTTACCTCTTGCCATGATGATAACCTTCTTGCACGAATATCAATTACAGAATGTTCTATTTGTAATTTTTAGTCTAAGAATAATTACCAGGAACATTCTAGAATATTCCACTCGAATAATCTAGAGTATTAAAGGAATTTAAAACTTTAAAAATCGGAAATTTGCAGTGTACGAATACTTTTTACGCCCATTAAAATGGATAAGTGGGATTTATTTCTATTAAATCATTTTTTTCTGTTTTCTATGCATATTTAATTATTATGCTTTTGTGTACAGTCAATTATATGAAAATTATGTTTATACATTAGTTCGAAATACAATAAATTAAAAAAAAATTATGTGTACGAATATTTGTTTCCCCTCACTGTAAATTAAATTAAATTAAATGCACAAAAACATAAACAAACAAAAACACGAGTTTTTTTTATTTAGATAATATTTATAATGATCAAAGCACAGTCATTCTGTTATTCCATTAGATTTTAATAACCAAACATATATTCTATGTTTGTTTTTTATATATATTATCTACGGCCAATGTTTACGCATAAAACGTATATGTTCACAGAATAGGGATTACGAAATACACATAGGACAATTATACGATCATTTTCTTAACAGGAATTACCCACTTAAAACTATCAAAAAAGTGAACATACAGTAAAAAATAACATAAATATTTTTGACAAAAACCAAATGCACATCAACTACAAACAAGATGAATCTTCACTTAGAAATATAAAGAAATACACTGCTCCAATTGAGCCGAAAAAAATCAAATTAATTATCTACTACAAAAATTTAAAATAGCTAACCTTATCATTAAAAATAACAACACACCAGCAAAGTCAAAATTACAATGAACGAACATTATCTATGAGTTCAAATGCCACTTAAGGAACTCTTTTCCTGATCAAACCAAATTCATAAATAATTACATCGGTCACACGACTACATGCCTATCCAGACGCCTCATGTTACACCTATCTGGCCACAGCTCTATTATAACACATTTAAACACACACACACACACACTTACCAGACTCCATCCGAAACATACTAGTAGAAAACACAAACATAATAACCCCATCCACATGTAAAAAAAAGATTAAAAATAATGGAAGCCCTAATAATAAAAAGGAAAAAGCCAACACTTAAGAATATTAACTACGAACAAGGCCACAATGTGCTGACTGTGTTCGGAATATAAAACATCGTTGTAACACTAAAAAACATACATATAACGCACACACTCAAACTGAAAAAATAAAATCATCCTTGATAATGGGTAAAAGTATAGCCGAAAGAGCTCGGAATTATAGAACATTTGAACAGTTTCTACGTACTCTGTCTTCAAAAAAGAAAGCACTTGTTTGAACACAAGAAAAATTAAATAAAAAGCTTAATCGTAGTACCTTATCTGTCGTTTTTTAATGAAACATGCATATATATATATATATATATATATATATATATATATATATATATATATATATATATATATACAATTTTGGTACATCCAAACATTTTCCACAAAAACCATACCATAATGAAAAATTCCACAAACTTGATAAAATCAAAGTTTTATCATCAAAATGTTTATGTTATTATCAAGAGGAAAGACCAAAGTATTTTCTGATTCTAATATATATATATATATATATATATATATATATATATATATATATATATATATATATATATATATATGTATATAGGTACCTCCAAAAATGTTCTAAAAAACACCATACCATAATGAAAAAATGCCACAAAACTAGATAGAAACAAAGTTTATCATCAAAATGTTTGGGCAAAGAATAAATGATTTATGTTTGATTATTTTATTACATTTCTAATCTTTTTTAGTCCGTTCGAAATTTTAGTTAAAAATCCTTTTTTTATTGCATCAGCAGGTGAACCAAAGACTAGTATAAGTTTAGCTTCTTCTTTTGCAGTAAAAAACACATTGTTTTGAAAATTCATGCAAAAATCAAATAATTGCTAGATTTTAATTAAATTTTCAGGATTTATTCATGAATGAATGGAATTATTTTTAAATTTCTTAAAGAAAATCTTGGTAAATATATTTGTTTACATTTGTTACCCCACTTATTTAATTTTATGAAATTTCTAGAAATTAAAATTTCAGTATCTTCATATTTATATTATTAAAAGCAGGACTTCTTGGATAATTTACATCATCAATTTGTTTTTTTACAAACAGATACACTATTTATTGAAAATCTGCTCTGTATCGTAAAATAAGAAATGCAATAAAACCATGACATTATTTAATTAGTAAAGCTTTTAAATGCTTTTATAAATAAGATATATTAAGGACACTATTATCTTAAGAAATTTTTTATGAATAATTAATTTTTACAAGAATTGCTTTCATTTTTTAAAAATTTTAATTAGAAAATTTTATTAAGTTTTGAATCTTTTAAAATTCTGTATTAATTTCTGTCTTTTAGATGATATTATTATTAAGTGAAAACTATATTTACTAATCATAAATGGAAACTAATACAAATCATCTAACTTCAATATATTTAAAAGAATTTTTTTTCTATGTGTATAAACGTGCCGAATTTTGTAAGTACGGGCAATCATACACAAGATTATCAAAAAATAAGAGCGATAACTATGGTAAATTCAAAGCTAAAATTTCTAAAATTCAATAAATCATTAGAGTACGGAGAGTATTTTACTATTTTTTTCAAAGACTACTGAGTACTTAAAAATTATATAAAAAAGGCGCTTACGTCATCTTCTTCAATTATGTTCTACAGATAAAGCCCCAGGAGAACAGCATTAGATCTGTCATCACGCTGTCAAATAGGTCAACAGAGCTAATGTCGCGTTAAAAATTGTATTTCTATGATATTTTAAACTTAAAGTAAATAATATTTGCTTGTAATCAGATTAATTATACTTTAAATCAGCTAATATTCTTCAAATAAAGATTCAGAAAAGTATATTTTATTTTTGGAAGGGTTTTTTTTTTTAAATAAAGAGAATTACATTGATATGAAAGACGACTAAAAAAATGCACTAATCACCTATTTTAGCAGAAAAATATTTCCAGTCAATTTAATTTAGTTTTTGAAATACGTCAAAGTAATTGCTAATAGGAAACATTAAATTTAAATATATTACCTTTAAATTAAAACTAAAAAAAAAAAAACTTTTAGAAATATTTTTCGTGTTTTTAAGATTCATTTTAAACTTTAGGTATCGTATTTTTTGTGCTTTATATATATTACTTATTCAAAATTATAACATATTTCTGTTATAACATCACTACAAAAAGTGGATACTAATATTTGAGTAGACAATCCGTCTTTCTAAAGAGTGTTTATTTCATCAACCAGCCTGAGCACGAGAGGGCAGGTTTGATTCTTGAGCGCGAAGCCCAGTAGACAAAATAAACGCTGTTTAAAAAAAGTGGAGCGTCTACTCTTTAATTCTTTAGAAATATATATATATATATATATATATATATATATATATATATATATATATATGTATGTGTGTGTGTGTGTGTGTGTGTGTGTGTGTGTCCTTCAATGTAGACTCGCTATGAAGTAAAGAATCACAGTTCCATGACGGTTTCCGTTGCAAGTAGGTTTTTACCGAGTTACGGTTCTAGACCTAACCTAATCAGTTTTGAATTCGGACCTGTCATTCTATTATACTATGTAACAACCAAGGCTAGAGGGCCCACTCTGCCCTGCTATCTAAGCCTATAGTTAGGGTGGGAAGTAGAAGATGTGAAAACCTCAAGGGTATTTAGGCAAAAAGTGGAATTTGATATCGACACGTCAATGAATTAAGTATAAACAATACGATAAAACAATAAATCTAACAAAAATATTTATTTAAAGTTAATCGATGTAATAACGAAAACCAAACAATGTCTTAAGCAAGAACAATATGCTGGAGAATAACAGAATGAAAGAATAGTAAAAAAAAAAAAAATTATTCGATGCAATAATCAAAATCAAGCAACGTCTTAAGCAAAAGAAATATACAGGAGAATAACAGAATGAAAGAATACGAAACTAAACGAACTTAATCTATGCAATAATCAAATTCAAGCAATGTCTTAAGCAAGAGAAATATACAGGAGAATAACAGAATGAAAGAATTGTAAAACAAAACAAAACAATAAAGCAAAGCGTAAGGTAAAAATGAAAATTATTTGTTCTTTGTTGGATGAAAATTTTTTTGAACAAAAGACAGGAACGTGTGGATAACCATGATCGCCTATGTCCTAATGAGCGAGTGAGAGAATGTGTTAGGGAGAGTGGAGAAGATTAAAACCTGATAATCGGGCGCTTTTGTCATGTAATGTGCTCCGAAATCTCATTATTACGCAGGTGTCCAATGATTATAGACACATCGTTCAATTGTTTTAATTTTCACACTTTTCATTTTAGTTTCTCATATTTATTTTCTAATTCTACGTCTCTTTTTTTAAAAACGTAATCTCAGATAATTACAGAAAGTATTTGGGGGCATTTTTAAAAATTTAAGTAAAATCCAAGTTTTGTCCTTGGGTAGAGAAGACCTTAGAGTATCTAACTTTTTCTATTCTCAAAGTCAAATTCTACAGGGTTGTCCAAAAATCTTGTCTCCCTCTACCACTGTTCCAAACTGTACGTGCTCGTGTCAGACATCTGAAATGGAAAATTATATATTATGTAGGAGTGTCAAGAATAACACTATTTACATATATGATTAAATGTAAGATTATTATTATTTTATTTGATTTGATTTCTGGTGTGTACTCATTTTTTCCGGGTCCCAACCAGAGACCTAAGGTAAAAAATGGCATCATGACATTTTCCACTGAGCATTTTTTGAGGAAAAAACAAAAACAAAAAACACCTAAGATCACACGTATTTTACATAGATAAAGCACTTTGTAAGCTTTACACGTGAGTACAATTCTTTGTATTTCTTTAAGGCAAGGACTACCAGGAAATCCTTTCAATGAATCTATCGGAATTTTTTTCCAATCAATCCGACAGCTCCAACTACAACTGTGATTTTTCATGTCTTCATGCACCACATTTTGAGATTTCGCTTTTAAGGTCCTTGTATTTTGATAGTTTTTTTTTAAAGATCTTCAAAGATACATTACAGTCTGCAGGGACTGCCATGTCAATAAGAAGGCACATTTTGTCTTTGCGGTCTCTGATCACAATATCTGCATGATTAGCTTTGATTATTTTGTCGTTGCGTATAAAATTGTTCCAGGCCTTATCTCTGTAATCCGCTCCAATTTTTTGCAGTTTCTTTTCTGTGAAAGTTACATATTTTCCAATGCAGACATTGGCCCACTCTGTCATTCCGGGGTTTATATTCAGTGGGTGTCAATACCGTGCAACCTGATGTAAGATGGTCAATTGTTTCTGGATATTTACCACAGAATCTGCATTTCGGTCTAATATAATGTTTCAGTATGTGTGCTTGGTTATTTCTAGTTAGCAAGCTTTGGTCCTGTACGGCAAGAATAAAACCACCAGTTTCAGCTTTTAATCCTGCACTAGATAGCCACTGATGGGTACGGGATTTGTCTACATCAGCTTGTTTGGTACGGGCAGAGTATTGACCGTGAAGATGTTTATCTTGCTATCGTTTCTGTATCTGGTCCATTGCATTTGCCATTGCATTCTTTTTTTTTAATGTTTTTGCCACTGCATTAGGTGTATTATGTTTTATTTGCATCTCTTCACATATTTGAAATTCCGTTTTGGAATTGTTGGCTTCCGTTATGACTGAATGAAATTTCTTACTTCTTTCATGTTCTTTGACGCAGATACTCATCCAGTCTTCTGTAGTTTCCTGGTATCTTTGAAGACCGATCGTTGTAGTTTTGTAAGACAGTTCTAGTTGAACTAATCCTCTGCCTCCTTCGGATCTGGGCACATACAGACGATGATGCATGCAGTGGCAAGTGAGAAGCTTTCTCGTTTTGATATCCATTAGCTTAATGTCAGCTATGGTCCAGTTAAGGATGTCGAAACTGTATTGCACCACAGGGACACCCAAGGTGTTTATGGCTGATATTCTTTTTTTTTTTTGAATTCAGCTCAGTATTCAGTACCAGACGCACACGTCTGTAGTACTCCTTTTTTGTACCTTCCCCTTCATTTGGATTTGCTGTATTTCATCTCCTTTATAAATTCCTAGGTACCTATAGGCGTCTTATTATTCCAGTTTCCTAATCTTTGTGACAAAATTTAGATCTATCGGGTGTGTTTTTGCAATTCTCTCTTTCTTCAACATTATTTTTGCACATTTATCTAATCCTTCCTCTCCTTCATCTTTAATACTTATGCGTGCCTTGTCTCTTCATGGTGCGGGCAATCATGGCTCTCCATAACTTCCTATCCTTTGTAGCTCTAAGCAATATTTCTCCCTCCCATTCCTCATTTTGCCATCAAAATTTTTACAAATGTTCGTTAGGCAGGTTCCATTTGCCCCTCTTGACCTTCAGTATGTCCTGTGAGTATCAAATTCTCCAAGTTTTCTTTCTTCATTCAGTAGGTCAGTTATGTGCCATGCGTGATACACGCTTAGACGATCATGTGTCTTTCGATACATGACTGACGAGGCATATTTTTTAGTAGGTTGCCATTTCTTTCTACGGCAGACCAGTTGCCATCCAAGGCTACAGAACCTAGTCTGTCCTGCTGTTTACCCATAACTGGGGGGGGGGAGAAGAAGACGATTCATACCTTTCCCAAGGGTATTAGCAAGTAAGCGACTGGAATTTGAACTTGGCTCTCCGATTCCGCAATCCAAGCTCCTATCCTTTACTCCACCATGCCTCCTCCTTTCTTCATTATGCATCCAAAAAGGATTCAACTGTTTCTTTCTTATCTTAAGTACAAGTGTATTTTTGTTCCCATTTTTCATAAAACTTCATCGTTGCTCATATGTTCCGCCCATTGTATTTTCAGCTTTCTTCTGTAGAACCACATCTCTGTTGCCTAAAGCCTCCGTTTGATCTGTGAAGAAATTGTCGAACATTCACTGCTATATAGGAATATTAATATTGCAAGTACTTCAGCAGTCTTTTCTTTGTTTCCTGTTTTTTAATACTTTCGCTTTTGGAAAGCATCTTTCGCTGTTCCAGTGTACCTTCGAATTTCGGTGCCTCATTTTCCGTCGTCTGTTAAAAGACTTCCCAGTTAAATTTCTCTAACTGATTTTGCCGTCCCCATTTCAGAGCTCGCATCTTGGTTTGTCCCTCTTGCTAACGACCATAATATTCTGTCTTCTTACAGTTGATAATTAGTCCTTTCTTCTTTCCATTACTACCTTGTCTCGGAATGCTTGTAGTTTCCTTTCTGAGTCTATCATCCACACGGTGACATCTACGTATCTTATGTTGTGATCGTTGTGTCCACTAATAATGAATCCTGATAGGACTTCGAATTCTCTTAACATCGTCTCGCTGTAGAGATTGAATAAATCCGGTGAAAAGACGCTCACTTACTTTACGCCCCTTCCTGTTTTAGGGTACGTGTTAAACTCATTTTCTACCCGAAACGGATGTGGCGGTGTTTGGTGTAATGGATAACGGCTCGGAATGAGAAATATGAGAGCCGAGTTCAAATTCGAGTTGAGTTCGTTATATTCACTTATACGCAAATACCATTAGGAAAGGCATGAATCCATCTCTTCTCCGCCCAGCTATTGGCTGAATAGCGGGACTGACTAGGTCGCATAACCTTGGTTGCCAACCAATGTACCGCAGAAAAAATCGGCAGCTTACTGCAGGAATATCTCCTGCCTAGTCAGTCATGAATCGAAAGAGCTATGATCTGCCAAGCGTGTATCACGTATGGCACCCAACTGACGGATCCGAAAGCAGGAGATTCGCCAATTCATCCACACACAACAGCCACATTTGCGAAAGTATTTTCGAATAAAAAAGATCATTAAATATAATAGACACAAAATTATTGTTTTTAATAATACATATTTATAAGAAGAATTACTGCCCCAATATATAGGATTTAACTTAGACCTGCCAGTATTCACTATTGGTGGCCACCATCTTAAGAACATTAGATATGCAGATGACAGTGTTGATAGCAGATGCAGAAGGGAAACTACAGGAATTCCTACAGAAGGTAGTACAAAGGAAAGCGAGAAGAATGGGTTAAACATCAATTTTTTTAAAGAAGACTATTAACCCAACATGCTAATTATAAAATAGAAATACCAAAATTAAATAAGTAGAAAAAATTTAATTATCTATAAAGTGTTTTTTAAAAGAGAACGGAAAATGTGACATCGAAATATGAAGGTGCATTGGGATAGTAAAAGATGCCTTCCAAAAGCTAAGCAAAGTAATAAGAAACAGAAAAAAATCGTTAGAAACATAAAAAAGAATACTGAACTGTTACGTAATGTCAGTCCTCCTATATAGCAGTGAATGCTGGAAAATCTCCTTACATATGAAAAAGAGACTTGGACCAACAGAAATATGGTTCTACAGAAGGATGCTGGGAATACCATGGCGTGAACATGTGATCAACGATGTAGTTTTTTTTGTTGAGAAAATCGAAACAAAAAGGATACTTATACTTAACATCAGAAATAGACAGATGAAATTTGTAGGGCCGACAGGATATGTTGATGGCAAGAAGGGCAGAGAAAATCTGCGTGTAGCCTACCTAACGAGTTTTGTGTAAACGGTTGGCAGAACATGGATTAGGAGATATAGTAGAAAGAAAAAAAATTACTAAGAGCTATAAAGGTCAGGACATTGTGGAGAGCAAAGATCGCCCACATCCTGAAGGGACACGGTACATAGAAGATGAATTATATATATTATCTGCAATATAACGAAAAACTCGCGAGTTGCATAATAAAAATCTCGCATCGCAGTTATTGTAAATATTTCTAATCATCGGAGTTTGTTTGCGACTTAGAGGGAAATTTTCAAATAGTTTCCAAATCTCATCTTCAGAATGGTTACTAGTTTCCGAATATGGTCATCTGCTCAAGAACAATTACATTACTTTAACACCCACAGAGCCACCTTGTGGAGTTATATAATAGACCCGATGATGGGTACCTCAACGTGGTGTAATGGTTAGAAAGCTTGTCTTGCTAGATCAATTACGACTGAGTAGTGAGTTCTATCCTCACTGGGTACCCCATACTTTCGGCCTTATGCCACATCTAAGCCGGGCTTAGAAAATTATTATAATAGGCCCAATGATTAAAAATAATCATTTTCTCCATATCGCTATAGATTAAATACTGACGATTGCATCTAGCATGAAACAGACTGTCGCCTCTAAGTATTGACTTCTATGTTCACTTTTATATTTATATTTATATATATATCGCTGTATATCAATCCATCAAATCATGAATATCTAAAAGAAGAATTTATTAAAGGTTATAAAAATTGATAGAGGAGGTTCTGTTTGCTACATAAATTAATTGTAGTAAGTTGTAGAATTGTCCCTCCTCACCATGGAAGCCAAAAGAGTTGCGGCCATATTGCGTTGAAACACCGATTCCCGTACGATCAGCGAAGTTAAGAAACGTTAAGCCTGGTCAGTATCTAGATGAGTAACCGCTTGGGAATGCCAGGTACCGTAAGCTTGGATGTGCGGATGGTGTAATGGATAATGGCCCGGACTTGTTCATCGGACAACCGAGTTCCAATTCCAGTTGGTTTCGGTATATTCACTTACGCGCAAATACCCTTGGAAAAGGTATGAATCCACCTCTTCCCCCCAGCTATGGATTAATTAGTAAGGCTTGTATCATTAAACCATTATTATTAAAAAAAACACATTCTTACGATTTAATAATATTTTCTTTAAATAACCTGTAAAGTGTTGATAAGCCATAAAAACGAATCAGTCAGTCGATCATACGGAAACCAAAACAAATATGTACATACGATAATTCTTAAAATGTAAAAAAAATCATTTCTTTTTTTAAATTCATAATCTGAAGGGCTTAATCGATAGTAATATAAAAGAATAAAAAAAAGGAAATTCGTAATCTGGCGTTCTTTCTACGCCAGATTACGAATTTCATTTTTTTTATTCTTTTATTTTTCTACATTTTAAGAAATCATATTTGTTTTGGCTTCCGTAGGGGGGACAATTTACAATGAATTTACATAGCAAATAGGACCCTATATTAACTTTTATAACATTGAATTAAACTATTTTTTCGTGGCCTAGAGTGCTTAATCTATAGTGATTTAAAAATATTTCTGGCCGTAGTGCCTATAGTATAACTTCAACCTGGTTTATACTACAACTGACCTGAGTGGACTAACATTTCAGTTCATATTTCTAGTACAAATGTATTAGGTGAATTTGATTTGATTTTAATATCATTTTTCTTTTTTTTAAAAATTTCACCCAAGCAAGGCAACAGGTCCACTAACACGCAGGGGTTACTGAGTGTGAAAGAATACGAGAAAAACATTATTAAGGAGCAAGAACAATAAAAGAACAGAATTTAAGTGGACAGAAGATAACGATCGAAAATTGCATTTACATTTTTGAAGATCAAAGTTGACTGGAAAACAAAAAGCCGGAAGAGAGTTCCACAAGTGAGAAATGCGAGAAAAGAAACTGTTAACATAGAACTTACGGTTACATTTAGCCATTTCAACTGCAAAATGATGGGACCTTACCGCCAATCTAGTAATGCGCTTAAATTCATAAATTCTAGATATCATAGAGTGTAGTTCATAAGATCAGTTACCATGAAAGTACATATAGAAAAGGCACAGGGAAGCGACATCACGGCAGTGAGGAAGTGACTGAAGCCGAGATACCAGGTCAGGACCAATAACATTTCAGATTCTTCTTTGGATTTTTATCAAGTGTCTCTAAATATATAGCAGGCACACCAGACAATATGTGACAGCTGTATTGTAAGCATAGACGACTTAATTACTTGTAGGATAGATTCTGGCGAGAAAAATTGTCTAGCAGTGAACCAAAATATAGCTTGCAAATTTTACCAACATCGGTTGATGAATACAGATTTTATCGTAAAAGCATTCACTTGCATAATAAAATCTGACATCAAACAATTATTGTAGTTGCAAAGAACGTTCCGTTTTTGTTAACGCAAGAAGAAGAGAAAAAAAAGTCTGCCAGTTCGCCATCTTTGATATCAGGAAAATTAAATTTTCGATGTCTGATCAGACTCTCTCTGCGATCACTTTTTATTGAACGCTTAATTCATGATCATGCTTTTCAAAATGGAAGCGGATGGTGCAAACTTCATTTCTTCTTTCACTCTTTTTGTATCCGTCCCTGCCTTTCCTTTTCTTTCATCTCTAAACACTTTCATGTGACAGACGCTTACAGCGACGAATATTGCACGAATGATAAGAATAACTCCCACCTTCCACTAGGGAATTTTTTTTAAAAGCATTTATTTTTCACGCTTGCGAGTGAACATCGCTAAGTGGTCGATGGTAGAAGCTTTATGCGATACCGTTTTCCTCTTCTATGTACCGTGTCCTTTCAAGACATGGGCGATCATAGCTTTCCACATTTTCCTATCCTTTGTAGCCCTAAGAAACGTTTGTCTTTTTACTATCCCTCCCACTTCCTATTCTGCATTTCATTAACATAAGCTCGAAATGTAGGCGGCTCCTGTACCCCACCCACATCTTTTTAATCAATTCAGAACAAGCAAGGCGATAATGTTACTAAGACGCAAGGGGCTACTGGGAGGGAAAGAGAATGAAAATAGACAATGGTTTAGTCCAGTGCTTCTCAATCTTTTTCAGTCCATGGACCATTTTTACTTCAAAAAATTCAAATGGACCACTCCTACTTTTTTTTTTAGATACGTTTTTGTGAAATGGCTACAATTTTTTTTATGGCTACGAATTCTCTGTAGACCACTAGAAATGCAATGTGGACCACAGGTGGTCCACCTGGACCACGTTGAGAATCACTGGTATAGTCGATAAAAGCGTTGGTTTGGGAATTCGGTGGCATATTAGTTGTGAGTTCAATCCCTGGGTCGAGTAGTCTGTACTTGGACTCAGTGGAAATGGGTGAACAATAACTGAACAGTACTAAAATAAAATAAGAACTAGACGATATCCTTAGATATCAGCAGTGGGACGAGAACAGTCTAACCCCGTAGATGAAATATAGATTTCAGTTCAGAATTAGCTGTAGGTTACCAAGATCGATATACCCTTGAGGAAGGACAGAGGCACAACGGCCGAAACGTTGTGATAACAGCAACAACAAAGTGTAAATAGGAATGTAAAGACTTTAGAAGGATCGGAAACCCAACGATCATGTCATGTGAGTGTCAAATTTTCCAAGCCTTTATTAGATGTTTAAAAAAATTTCAACTCTCAACATCCTTTTGTAGAACCACATTTCTGTTGCTCCAGATCATTTCATCTGTGAGGAAATTGTCCATCATTCACTGCCTTATATGAGGATCCCCTAGCAATTCCAATAGACCTTTGCGCCGAAACTCGTTAAATTCATTTGGCTAATCTGTGAAACATAAGTGTACATAGTTCTGCATTTGTATTTTAAGACCCTAACGAAATAAATATAACCTCATGAAATTTTAAATGTTCGTGCCTTTTATAATAATAATTATTGTTCTGTCTCTGACATAAAGCTCTCCTTGGATTTATATCCTTTTTGAAATATCCATTCTGATCTCTAATATTATCATTAGATAGATAGATAGATAGATAGATAGATAGATATTAAACATATATATATATATGTATATTAAACATCTCCTACTATCAACTTCACCTAGTGATAAAAATGGAGTGTTAAAAGTTAAAAAAAAAAAAATAAACATGCTCACGCGAATTCCACCAGCGCTCAACACGCGAAGGCACGGAATAAGCGCTCCTATTCAAAACTACACAAAAACAAAACACAACTTAAACAGTCACAAGACGAGGAAAAACTAACAACACCAAAAACAAAAACCTCTTGAAAATGTCTATAGAAAAGTTGAATTAAAGGGAGATAACCGAGGCATCCGGGAAGACGCATAGCACGTGGACTCCAGGACAATCTCACCCGGTGGACGAAATATAGAGTTCAATTCGAAATTCCAATCACCCGAAGAAGGCCGGAGCGTATAACGGCCGAAACGTCGTGAATATAGCAACAAAGATGACGACAACAGTCTGAACAATGTAAATAGTGTAGTAAATCATTAGAATACCTCATCTCAGAACTATAAACAGATAAGAAATCTTTTGTCGTAAATGTAAGAAACGCACTCTTCTCTGTAGGAGGTAGAAAAGGTGACCTTCAATCGCTATCTCCAAGCGTTCGTTTCTTTCATTTGTTTGTTGCAAAACAATCGTCTGTAAAAGAGTCACGTCACTCAAATGACCTCTCTTAATCCGCAATCGTGACTGTTCATTGTGTGTGAAAGATATGACAGGTAAATATGCTGGCGTATTTCAGTAAAATATTTTTCGTAGCTTTATAAGAATGTAAAAGACATAGAGGAATTTTTTACTGAAATATCTTGATATATTTTTATATCATATCTCACTCGTTGTTGACAGGAAAGACACAATTACAAATCTTCGACTATTGTTTGTAAAGGTCATACAGAATACACCTGGCGCTCAAAATACTTAATAGACACATGGGAACTGTGAACAGTTCCGTAATAATGTCGGTGCTTATATACGGAAATTAGTCCGGCGATTAATAAAAATATACATATCCTCAGATAATCTATCTATCTATCTATCTATTGTTGGATGATCGCCTCCTGATGATAATTATAGGCGGCGAGATTTTGGAATTATCACCCACCTGACGACAATAACGGCGGCGCGAAAGTTGAAAGACTCGATCACTTTCTCAGTGACTTATCTATCTATCTATCTATCTATCTATCTATCTATCTATCTATCTATCTATCTATATATATATATATATATATATATATATATATATAAATAATTATATATATATATATATATATATAAAAGTGAACATTGAAGTCAATACTCACAGGCGACAGGCTGTTTTATGCTGGATGCAATCGTCAGGCCGCGAATCGTCGCCTCTGAGTGTTGACTTCAATGTTCACTTTTATATTTATGCTTACATACGCTCTATCTCTGATATGTAGCACTTTATCCCATAAATAAAGCAGACCATAAAACTATATTTCTTTATATATATATATATATATATATATATATATATATATATATATATATATATATATGTGTGTGTGTGTGTGTGTGTGTGTGAAAACTTGCTCATATCTATCTATCTATCTATCTATCTATCTATCTCTCTATCTATCTAATTTTGTTTATATCAATCTTATTCTGTTCATATCTATGTATTTTATTTTGTTTTTATCTATCCATCTATCTATCTATCTATCTATCTATCTATCTATCTATCTATCTATCTATTTTCAGAAAGAATGTACGACGCACAGGAAGCATCGTTACATGGAAACGCCTCAGTATGATATTCAGTGCGTGAAACTGACAGTCACCATTCAGTATTGAGTTGTATTTCCACAATGTTTATATTTATGAAGAGTCAATTTCCGATATTGAGCATTTTTCCATATAAATGAAGCAAACATCCATTTCCTAAAAAATTGTCCTAGTTTAGGTTGGGATACAAAAAGAGCAGACCTGTATGAGAATCGGGTGGTATGCATTCAAAAGCACTACACGGTCTAAGGCACGTCAGATATAATGACGGTTTCCCCTAGGGGACGCAGGTTCGAATCCTGCCGGAGAAAACATTTTTTTCTCGAAATATTCAGGGCGGTAGATATAAAAAATATTCTATGAAATAAATATACTGTTTTATAAATAAGTATAAACAGAGCATCTACTCAAATATGAGTAATAATTTAAAAAATAACGTTTAAAAACAAATAAATTAAAAATCTGTCGGATTTAATCCATTTCTCATATATATATATATATATATATATATATATATATATATATATATATATATATATATATATATATATATATATATATAGAGAGAGAGAGAGAGAGAGAGAGAGAGAGAACATCAATAATTCCAGATGTAGTTGGAACCCTCGGATTGATTGAAAAAGGTTCCAATAGACTCATTGAAGGGATTCCTGGCAGCCCATGACTTAAATAAATACAAAAATATTATACTCACACCTTATGAAGAGCTTTATCTATGTAAAATGTGTGTGATCTTAGTTTGTTTTATTTATTTATTTTTTTGTTTTGTTTTTAGAAAAATGAGTGGAAATGTCATGAAGCCATTTTTGATCTTAGGTTTCTGGTTGGGACCCGTAAGGAAATGTGTATACAACAGAAATCAAGGGAATAATAATAATAATAATAATAATAATAATAATAATAATAATAATAATAATAATAACCACCCTCTGAATGTAATATGCTTAAAAACCTTTTAAGAAAAAACTTCCTTTACCTCAGGTAAAAATCTTGGAAAAGAGTGTAAGAAATATCAAAAGCAGGAAATCTGGAGCAAAATCCCTTGTACACCATCTCTCCAGGAAATCCCAAAAATGGTTCTAACAAGCGCAGACCATATCCCGTGAAGAGCTTTGTCTTTCTCAGTTTTTTTTGTTTCGTTTTGTTAATAACTGTCTTTTGTTTAAATGGAGACAACAAAAAAATCACACCCTCCATTTTTTCCTAGGTCATCAGTTTTGATACGGCATGTGAATATAAAACAAATTCAGGTAAAAAATAATAATAAAAAAATTACTGATGATAATGTTGAACTAAATAATAAAATAAATAATTGATAAAATAATGCATTTATTAGTGATATAAACTGCCGTGGAATTTCTGCTAGCGTCGTCAGTAAAACGAGTTTAAAAAATATGTTCAAGGCGATATTTACTCTCCGTGCGGGTCGTAGCAATAAATGATTGTCCGCCCGTTACTGCCGGTGGGAGAACTGAGTGAAGAGATGTAGAATTCATTTATGGCAAAGACATAAAAAGAGTCATTTTCGACTGGAAATAAAGACGCAAATGTTTCTTTTGTAAAACAAGATCACCTTTCCAAGGTCGTAAAATTATAAATACGCTAGTGTTGTCTCTAATTCTTTGTTGGTAGATAGGAAGAAAATTGAACAGTAGCTTGCAACGCCGTCTCTATTTCATAGTTTTATGATACTGAATTCATGAATGACGACGTTGTTTGCCTAAATCTTGACAGATCCAAATTATTCACTTTACCTTAGACCTTTATGAATTTAACAATATAAATATAGAGTGTAGCATAGTATAAAAACACCATAATCGTATTAGAATACTGTCTGTTCCTCTATAAGATAGCACACGCGTTACGCATTGCCATTGCGTAAGATAAATAACAGACAATTCCGTTTTGATTGCAACAAATGAAAAATATATATCCAAGACGTTGTTTGTTTTTTGCGAGAAAATAATAAGAAAGAAAAAAAAAGATAGAAGAGGCGATGGTGCTGTCATACATTTAACGTCTGCTTCAGTGAAATGATTGACTGATTCGTTTTTTAGAGCTTATCAGACTTTTGCAACCAGAAAATATTTTTGGATTGTAAGAATTTTTTTTAGATATTAATGATAAAAGTCCTACTATTCAACCCATATTCAAATATATATCGAAAACGCTGTTTTGTTTTAGCGAGAAAATAATAAGGAAGAAAAGATAGAGGAGGCGATGATGCTGTCACACATTTAACGTCTGCTTCAATGAAATGGTTGACTGATTCATAACTTTCCCAATGCTTAAGTGGATATAACAAACCCAACTGGAGTTGGAACTCTGCTCTCCGATTTTTAATTCCGAGCCGTTATCCATTAAGCAACCCGCACATCCTTGTGCACCTAGTATACCCAAGCGGTCACTTATCTAGATAGTGACCAGGCTCGATGTTGCTTAACTTCGGTGAACGTCCCATAATCGGTGTTTCAACATGATACAAGCGAATGCCTTAGCGGAACGGCGAACAATGTTAATTTTGAATCTTTTAATTTCTATCCTCTTACCTCTTTAAGTGTTATTGCAATATTTTGCTAAAGCTGCTAAGCTAAAATAGTTAACGATACAACATGGGAATTTCCACGGCTAATTTATAGTCATCGAACTCGCAAAGATCTTAAGAGCTATGAATCATCAAAAAATTACTGCTACTAAATTCATATTATAGTATATATATATATATATATATATATATATATATATATATAAATGGACTATTTATTTCGCCCTGTTCGGATGTTTCTAGTTCTATCTTTTTTTTCCTTCATTTTTTTCCCTTGGGTACCAATTTGTTTTGATAAACTTACAAGTTGTGCTATCCGAGTTTTTTTCCCAACCGAGCATTACTAGTAGTATAATATAATAATAATAATAATAATAATAATAATAATATATATATATATATATATATATATATATATATATATATATATATATATATATATATAAACGACTATTTACACTTTTACTCTCACAATGATACTAGGACTAAGATAGGTGTTATTATTGGATTTTACTTGAGAGCTCTGCGAATCTGTTCAGCAAAATATTTAGATGACGAATTTGGTTACATCGAGGATACCTTCTCCAGCCTTTCGTATCCGAGACAACTAATACTCGGCGCTAAACATAAACCCTTGAAAATCCACAGAGTTCGTCCATCAGTACATAACAACATACCGACTACTACTACTACGTCAGAGGCGGAGAGAGGCACACTCTCAGCTGCCCCTGATAATACCATTGGCCGCATCTTTCTACCGAATAACCCTCTGACCGAACACATCTCCAACAATCTAAACGCGCTAAAAATTAAAACTACTACATTACCCACTAAATCTATACGTAACATATTGAATAATACCAGCAGACAGCATATTACATCCGATGCTTGTGTCTATCAGGTGCCCTGCAGAGACTGCAACCTGAGTTATGTAGGCGAGACAGGTAGATCATTGAAATCTCGCATTTCCGAACATAAACGTGATATTCGCCTCGGTAATCTAAGCAGTGCTTTAGTTATACACATAGCCAAATCTGATCACAATTTTGATTTCGACTCTGTGAAGATCTTAAAATATATCCACAATAAAAACCTTAGGCAGATTTATGAGGCTGGCATGATAGTCACCTCACACACAGTAAATAACCGACCAGGGTTCTTCCAGATAGCGAGCTGTTTAGCAAGATTAATGCGTGACAAACGTACCGATAAGCTATAGTTTTAAATAAGTCCCCCTCACCTTCCACTTAGGACACAGTCTTTTCCTTGTGCGCAGGTCTTCGTAGTGCCGCCCACGCGACGCCAGCGTATCCGACTCCAAGAAAGAATACTCTGACTTTAGAATTTCAGTTTTTCTGTTTCTGACCAGTCCTGTATATATCGTCTCTTCATCAAACTTAAATCTAATATAAATGTCTCCATTAACCATGTCCCGAAGAAGGTCTATTTGACCGAAACGTCTGACGTCGACAGAATAACAAAAACAAAAACAAAATAAAATCAGTAAACTCATACATTCGGATTTTGCTTTGTCTTTTCCACATTTTCATCATATATATATATATATATATATATATATATATATATATATATATATAAAAGTGAACATTGAAGTCAACACTCAGAGGTTCTGAGTGTTGATTTCAATGTTCACTTTTATATTTACATACGCTCTATCTCTGACCTTTTTATCCCACAAATATAGCACACCTTAAAACTATATTTCTTCATATATATATATATATATATATATATATATATATATATATATATATATATATATACAATGAAATGGACTATGTCTAACAATTATTTAATATATTTTCTCTTTATACGTTATTTTAATAGATACAATTTAATTAAGTAAATGCACTGTTTTCTTTAAATAAACAGTATTAATTCCATTTACCGGCCTGAGTGCTCGAGAAATTTCGTAGAAATATATGCGCTCTCCATCAAGAATTGATATTCAGGCGGATAAATGTAATTAATACTGTTTAATTAAAAAAACAGAGCATTTACTTAAATACATTGTATCTATTAAAATAACGTATAAACAGAATATATATATATATGGAAATAAATCCATCATGATGATCCACTGTCCTTTGAAAGGGCTGTGGTGAAATAATTTATTGTATGGAACCTTAAAGTAATCTGTTTTTATTTAAATTATATATATATATATATATATATATATATTTATATATATATATATATATATGTATGTTGTCATCTACAGATAGGCTATTTCGCTGTATCACAGCTCATCAGTGTGGCTAGACGTGGGGTTGCCTCTGGCAAGAATCGAAAACCGGCTGAATTTGCGTCAGTTGGCGCACGGCAGAGAAGAAGGTGAATTTAAGCGTATTTATTTTTAGATAAACACACAGTGACTGAGAGAACTGGATTCGATTTACCGAAGAGTCTTGCATTTCTCATGAGCCGTTCCAAACGCCGTATAATGTCTTTAAGTTTCAAGTGAAAATAAAGAGAGAAAATGCCCAACATTTGGATATTTCTTCATTATAATGGTCGTCGATCTAAGCTTTCGGCTCACATGAGCCATCATATATATGACAAAGTGGTAAAACGTTTTCTTATGACGTGTTTCATCCTTTAGGACTTCATCGGTCTAAATTTGTCATGTTGTTGCGACTACACATGCGCACGAATGAGAGATGCTGGGAATTTGAAATTTAAAAAGAAATTATTTATTTATTTTTTATTTTTTCATCTAGCCCATTTCATTTTGATTCTTTTTCAAATTTAAACAGAGGAAGGACGAAACGTGTCACAAAAAAATCTTTTTCCACTTTGACATACACCTTTCCCCAATATTGTTCCTGATATATAAAAATATATAATCTTAATTCTTGTTCTTTTATTCTTCTCTCTCCTTAATAGTGTTTTTTTCTCGTATTCTCTAACACTTAGTAACCCCTTGCGTCTTAGTGGCTTTATTGTCTTGTTTGGGGTAAAATGATTAAAAAAAAAACGCAATTAAGAATTTATATCCATTGTATTTCTGTATTTTGTCTCAATGGCATCCCTGGCTGAATATCTAGTCTCGGAAGAAGGAAAGAAAGAGGGGATTTCAAATCAATTTCAGTGGCTTCAGGATATTTTGTTTTATATTTTATTATTAAATAAGAAACAAGTAGGAAAATCCTTATAAATGTCAAATGTTTCGCTATTTACTTACTTTCATTCTGGAAGTAAAATTTTTACTTTTATTTAACAAGAAAAAAAGTGCTATAGTTTCGAGAATCAATTTTTATCTTTTGTCGGTTAACGGCAGTTTATGGATTCGCATCCTGGCACCGGTACGCGAACCACATTTTGAATAGCGCTGATCTAGACAGTAAGATAAGAAACTGCAGCCCAAGCGTCATCGCACATGTGGAGTATATGGGATGCGATTGTAGAAGCCTCGGATTTTTCTTTTTTAAGAAAAAAAGGCAAATGTATCGTGTCGCTCGTGTCTATAAAATATTTTATTTGGGGCGAAAATTAACGAGAAACAAGTTCTAAAAGTGATAAAGGATTCTATTCAAGGCTGCAGAACAGCTGAAGAAGGTTGGGTTATTTATTTAACACTAAAATTCCCCCAACACTAGAGCAGTGGTTCCCAACCTTTAGTTGGCCATGGCCAACTTTGACATGTAATTCCTATTATTCAAAAAGTGAACGCCTATTCACGCACGTGAAGTAATTTTAAAAGGAAATTAACTTAACTTTCCTTAACCACTTAAGACTGCATATATTAAGTAGTATTATCATTTAATTTTAGAATTTTACATTTATAAGAATATTGTTACTAATATATATATATATATATATATATATATATATATGTGTGTGTGTGTGTGTGTGTGTGTGTGTGTGTGTGTGTGCATGTTTCATAAACAATGTACTACGGTTAAGCTTTTTATTTAATTTTTCTTGTGTTAGAACAAGAGCTTTCTTTTTTGAACACAGACTGTGCAGAAACTGTCGAAATGTTCTATAGTTCGATGTCTATCCAGACGCCTTACGTTACACCTATCTGACCACAGCTCAGTTAGAACCCATTTAAACACACACACAAGCCTACCAGGCTCCATTCGAAATATACTAGTATAAAATACAAACATAACTTCATCCATCTGTAAAAAAGATTAAAAATAATGGAAGCCCTAATAAGAAAAAAGAAAAAAAGCCAACTTTTAAAAATATTAACTACGAACTAGGCCACAATGTGCTAACCGTGTTCGGAAAATAAAACACCTCTATAACACACTAAAAACATACACATAACGCACACACTCAATTGAACTAAAAAAATAAAATCATCCTTGATAATGGCTAAAAGTATAGCCGAAAGCGCTCGGAATCTACACACTCTGTGTCCAAAAAAAGCACTTGTTCGAATACAAGAAAAATTAAATAAAAATCTTAGCCGTAGTACTTTGTCTGTTGTTTTTAATGAAACATGCATAAATGAAGGATTGCTGCCTAAATACACTATATATATATATATATATATATATATATATATATATATATATATATATATATGTGTGTGTGTGTGTGTGTGTAATTACACGTGGGCATACATACACACGGATATGCTTATGTATGTATACTGCATATGCACCGTACGTATTAACTCGCACACGCACTCACACAGACGTACTAAAATAAATTCAATGTTAATAACTCATTCTCGAATTGACCCCTTAAAAATCAAACCCCCCTTGCGCTCCGTTTTGGGAAACACGACTCCTAGATCCACACAAGGTGGCGGGTTTCTGTTCAAATGTTAAAATGAAAGAGGAGATTGTAGGAAATGAAGATTACGAGAATAGATAATGATCAACATTTGACTTGAAGAAGTTAACATTGTAGTCTTCAGGGAATCAGCCATGTACGAGTTTGTTCCATAAAGTAGGGGGTTCTTGGCAAAAATCGGTCTGAATGGAACTTTCTTCTTATATTTTACGCGTAAATACCTTTGGAAAAGGCATGAATCCATCTATCCTAACTCCAGGTATGACTTAAATAGTAAGACTTGCATCTGAAAAAAAAACTTTACGTCCAAAAGTTTGTTAATGAAATATACACTGGCAAAAAGTATTCAAACGACAAAAATATTTATTTCGGCTTTAAATAACCCACAAAGGGTTGATAAACTGTAAAAAAAAAACAAAACAAATTAATCAATCAATCGTCTTACATTTGGAATAAGGGGGGTGATTCAACTCTGGAAGTAACCTGGCGCGTCCGAGGAGTAAAAGTCTGAATAAAAGCATGGCAAAAGGAGTCAGCTACTTCCATTTTCCCTGCATCTTTAGCAAGGGATCGTATATATGTGTCCCACCTGAGGTCTGGAGTGAACCCGTAGTCTTTCAAAGCATGGAGTCTCATTGCGATTGACACTGTTAATGCGTACGGCCGTATCACGTTAAAATACCGGTTCTCGTACGACCACCAATGTTAAGCAACTTCGAGCCTGGTCATTGCCTAGATGGGTGACCGCTTGGGAATAATAGGTGATGTAAGATTCTATGTGCTGGTGGTGTAATGGATAACGGCTCGGAATTGGAAATCGGAGAGCCGAGTTTCAATTGCTGCCGGGTTCGTTATATTTATTTACGCGAAAATACCCCTGGGAAAGTTATGAATCCACATCTTCTCTACTCCAGCTAGCTATCAGTTAATTAGTAAAACTTGCGCCAGTAGAATCTAGATATATTTTTCGAATTTAAATAACCTACAAAAGGTTGATAAGCCGTAAAAAACAAAACAATCAAACACACACACCGTTAATTATGTCATTTTCTATTCAGTGTATTTAAACGCTAATCATCAATACACATTTCATTTAACCATCAATTATCTTTTTACTGTATATTACAATGCGCCAGTTTTCGAAAAGAGGCGTTATAAAAGATTTTCTTAAAGGAATAGGCTATTCTGCTGATCCCAATAAAATAGACACCATGCTATTTTGCCGATCCTGGTAAAGTAGACACCATGTTATTTTGCCGAACCCGGTAAAATAGACACCATGCTATTTTGCCGATCCTGGTAAAATAGACACCATGTTATTTTGCCGATCCTGGTAAAGTAGACACCATGCTATTTTGCCGATCCTGGTAAAATAGACACCATACTATTTTGCCGATCCTGGTAAAATAGACACCATACTATTTTGCCGATCCTGCTAAAATAGACACCATGCTATTTTGCCGATCCTGGTAAAATAGACACCATACTATTTTGCCGATCCTGGTAAAATAGACACCATACTATTTTGCCGATCCTGCTAAAATAGACACCATGCTATTTTGCCGATCCTGGTAAAATAGACACCATAATATTTTGCCGATCCTGGTAAAATAGACACCATACTATTTTGCCGATCCTGCTAAAATAGACACCATGCTATTTTGCCGATCCCAGTATAATAGACATCATGCTATTTTGTTGATCCCAGTAAAATAGACACCATGCTATTTTGCCGATCCTGGTAAAATAGACGCCAAGGCTATTTTGCCGGTAAATATAAATAGTGTTTTAGAACTAAGAATATATTAGTAGGAAGGACTTGAACAACATGAAGTCTGTGCTCTGTGACTATTGTCTTCAGTGGGTGCACCTGAAGTGTATTGGCAAGAGAATCATGCCCAAGAACAAGTTTGGGATTTACAGAGACTGTTATGCCTGAAAAGCTTAAAATATTCAGAGACTTCTATATTTCTTTTAATAATTGCTGATGAATAAATGATTTTAATTTGTGTTTTAACAATTGATGGTGAAAAAGATTTTAAATTATCTTAACAGTTGATAGTGAAAATAAATAAACTTCTGTGTTAAATCTGTGCGTTGTCATTTTTAATATTACCTGCCTTCATAATAATAGAAATATTTACCGGCAAAATAGCTTGGGGGTCTACTTTGCCGAGATCGGTAAAATAAGCATAAAAGCATGTTTGTCTATTTTACCGGGACCGACGAAATAGTCTCTTCCTTTCTTAAAAGCTCGAAGTAACATGCTGTCGGTTTATTCCATCTGGGCTCTTGATAATAGAATCTTTCTTGGAACAAAATGAAAGTGCCATTGATTTTAGAAGTATTTTTCTCCGTTCTTTATATGGTCGCTCGAGTAATTTCATTTGCCAGCGTCGATTAGATTTTGACAGCAACATTTTTTCTAACAAGAAAACTCGTAAATCTATGACCAAGATATCGTCACGAAAAGAATTGACTTGATCGCGTTTCAGTCTTTTGAACTTTTATCAGTGTTCTTCTGGAGACTTTACTTTTGGCATCTGGCTAACCATTGACTTTTTACCTGTACATTTTTACTTGTTTTCGCTGCGTTAATTATTGGCACGTTTCGTGGAGAGATGTAACAAGGCACTGGCCTTGTTTAAACTTTTAAATGCATGAAATCACAGGTGATTTAGTGCGACTACTAGTTGGATGATAATTGCTAAAACTCTCAGGAAAGTGGGTTGAATAGAAAATTAAAAACGAAATGCGTTAAATAATAAAAATGAAATTAAGGACAGTTCCAAAGAGAACCGAACCCAAATTTAACAATACGGAAGATTTGGAGAAACCTGAATCATCTGACAAGGCAGATTTTTTTCCAGTAGTAGGTTGCCATTTCTTTCTGCGGTAGACTAGTTGACATCCAAGGCTATAGAACTCGGTTTGTACCTGATATTTACCCATAGCTGTGGAGGAGAGGCTGAGGATTTATATCTTTCCCAAGGGTATTAGCACGTAAGTGAATGCAATGAATTTGACTGGAATTCGAACTGGGCTCTCCGATTACCTCAATTCCAGCCGCTACCCATTACTTCACTAACACAAGATTGATTAAAAAGGTTTTTTCATTGTAAATCCTGTTTCAAAATTGTTCTAACTGCTCACCTGGTTCCAGAAACCTTCTACTATGGCTTGAGTTTTATATTTTGGTGAGGAGACATGGTGGCGTAATGGATAGCGGCTCGGATTGAGGAATCGGAGAGCCAAGTTCGAATTCCAGTCGAATCCATTACATTCACTTACGTGCTACTACCCTTGGAAAGGTATGAATCCTCTTCTTCTCCCCCCAGCTATGAGTAAATAGTAGGACAGATCAGGTTCTATAGCCTTGGATGGCAACTGATACATTTCCAACACAATGGGGAAAGCTTACAAAATTCACAAGAACAAAATATTAAATAAATAACCTTGATAACACAAGCCACATATTACTACACACCAACTATCATGACTATCATTAAAAAGTTATTCAAACATAATATAAAATTTGTAAAACTACTTAGGCATGGTGGAGTAATGGATAGTGGCTTGGATTGAGAAATCGGAGAGCCGAGTTCGAATTCCAGTCAGATCCATTACATTCACTTACGTGCTAATACTCTTGGGAAAGGTATGAATCCTCTTTTTCTACCCCCCCCAGCTATGGGTAAATAGCAGGAGAGACAGGAGAGCCTTCGATGGCAACTCATCTACCGCAGAAAGAAATGGCAACCTACTGCCTCGACAGTCATGTATCGAAAGATGCATGATCGCCTAAGCATGTATCACGCATGACACATAACTGTTAACCAGACTAAGAAGCTGCTTTACTAAGATCTGCCACCATAGCATGTTAAGTATTCGAGGATACCCGTCTACTAGGGCGGCTAGCCAATCCCTATTGCAGACGCTTGCTCAGGCGCATTTTTGTGTTTGTTCAACACCCCAGAGCAACTATTACAGTTTCTGGGAGAGAAGCGTGTTATCTAGCTTGATCAACAATCTGAACAAGGCCAGCACGCTCTAAACCCTCGGTCACGATGACTTGTCACTTCATGCTAGCACAGCCATCGGCAGCCCCATATACCTTTCATTCACAAGGCTTGGGTCAACTCGTGGTATGGTTTTCAGGCACTTTCCAAAGGTACCGCACGCTGGGATCGCCTCTTCCAGACCGATAACATCTGACAAATCGACCGTGGTGAGATTCGAACCTGGGTCTTATGGTCTGAAAGCGAACGTTCTAACTACTCGGCCACTGAATGTAGAAATATGCAAAATATACAATATAAACCTTGTACTGAAAAGATATTATAGTAAGAAAAAGATAGTAAAAGAAAGAAAGAAAGAAAGAAAGAAAACGATATGCTTACATGGAGCGTAACGTTTGCTTCAATGAAATGGAATTAAGAAAGAAAGAAAGAAAGAAAGAAAGAAAGAAAGAAAGAAAACGATATGCTTACATGGAGCGTAACGTTTGCTTCAATGAAATGGAATTAAGAAAGAAAGAAAGAAAGAAAGAAAGAGAGGAAACTGATTAGGCTGTAATGCGCTTACGGTCTGCTTCAGTGAAAAGAAGATAAGAACGCAAGTAGAGAAATATAAAACAATGAAAAATAGAGAAAACAAAGACAGAAAGGAAGAAAGAGAGAAAGAAAGAAAGAAAACGATATGGTTACATGGAAATTATACTAATTGTGTTTAGGGCATGATTTAACTAGGACACAGACAACTTTAAAATTCAATAATTATGTTTCAAATCATGTTATTTATAAGAAAGTAAAAAAAAAATTCCTACTGGAATTGTTCTATTGGCCTGCCATAAACTCAAGATTTTTCTAGTAAGGACATTACCTCAAAATTAATCAGCTGAATCTGGTCAAAATAATTATGAAATAAGGTCTAAAGGAAAAAAAATCCATCTCAGCCTATCCAGACTGATTTGAATGTACTAAAAGCTGCTTGTAAAATATTTTTAACAAGATTTCTAATCAGAGAATGTAGAATATTTTTCTAAACAGATGAATGTGTTATTTACCTAAGCAATCAAAGTAAGAATGTTTATTTCTGGGGTAATCACAATTTAAATTAAAATCCAGAGATGTAACAAAATAACATTTTCATTTATTCTTTTGAATTATTCAAATATATGAAGAAAAAAAAATAGATGCCTGATTTGGATGCAGAAGAAGCTGCTTGTAAAATCCTTTTATAATTCTTAATAGAGATCTACTGAGCTGAACATTTTCCAGTAGAATAAAAAAAAGCTAATTAATCATGTATTAACTAGACTGTCTAATTTTGACCACAAGAAGCTCCTAGTAAAATCCTTTTTAACAAGATCTGCCACCACCGAAGTTAGAAATAAGTAAAATATACAATATAAACCTTGTACTGAAAAGTTTGGAGACTATACTAATTGTGTTTAGGGCATGATTTTACTGGAAAATAGACAACTTTAAATTTTATGAAAGAATGAGTTTGACAGAGATTCAATAATTATGTTTCAAATCATGTTATCTATAAGAAAGTAAAAAAAAAAAATTCTTACTGGAATTGTTCTATTGGCCTGCCATAAACTCAAGATTTTTCTCGTAGAATCAGTGTATCATGTTCCAGATCATCTTAAAATTCATAACAGATTTACAGAGTTGATTGTTACTATCAGAATAATTATGAAACAGGGTCAGAACCAAAAAGGAAATAAAGAAAGACTATTTAATCCATCTTTTGACCAGTATACATGATCGAGATGCACGAGAAACTACCTGTACAGGTATTTAATTAAAATATATTAAAAATTTTAATAAGGTTTCTAACTATTGAAGCCAGATAAATATTTTTTTTTAATGGAAAGGAGTGCCATTTATATAAGCAGTCAGAACAGAATATAAATAAATGATCGTATTTCAGATCTCATCGGATCTCTTTTTCGCGGGTCTTTTAGACATACCGAAAAGACATCCGATGAGATCGACATTCTTCAGCCCATAGAATAATTATGAAACATGGTTCAGCTCTGAAACCATTCAATCTATCTTTTGTTAGGCTGATTCTTTGATAGTGATATATATATATATATATATATATATATATATATATATATATATATATATATATATATATATATATAGTTACTTGCGAAATCCTTTTGAACGATTTTTTCAACCACTAAAGCTGCAAAGAAATCGGTTGAGAGCGCTATTTATGTGTTCTATTAAAACAGGTGTATATTATTTTGGGGGTCTAATCTAGTTTTGTGCAGAAAATGCAGATAAACAGAAAATAGTGGAGAGGCACGGTGGAGTAATGGATAGCGGCTCGGTATTGAGAACCGAACTGACTGACATAAGAATTCAATTTTAAAATCAACTGAAACTAAATATTACCAACAACGTGTATTTTAATGCTATCATCTGAGATGGGCTTTTTTAAATTGTTGCTGTTTTTCTTTTATGGGCCGCGTCATTTCGGAACATAGGCGATTATGATTCTCCACAACTTCCTATCCCTTGTAGCCTTTAGCAATTTTTCTCCCTTTGTTAATGCTCCCATCTCCCGTTCCGCCAAACATTCACACAAACTCGTCGAGTAAGTGGTTCACTTCCTTTCCTTGTCTCACTTTCCTTCAACATGAAACAGGGTTAGAATGAAAAAAGAAAGAAAATTTATTGAATCCATCTTGCACAATCTTGATGGTATGAAATTTTCCATGCCCTCCTTCCTCATTATGTGTCCAAGTATATTTCAGCTGTTTTTCCGGAGTAGAAATGTTCTTTCTGTTCGATTTTCTTTAAGATTTCCTTATTGCTTATTCTCTTTGTCCATGTAATTCTCAGTATCCTTCTGTAGAACCACATTTCTGTCGTCTCTAGTTTTCTCTTCATCCATGGGAAGATTTCCGGCATTCAGTGCCCTATCAGGAGATGGATATCACATAGCAATCCAACACTGTTTTCTTTGTTTCTAAAGAATTTTTTCCCGTTTTTCAGCACCTTGCTTAGCTTTTGGAATGCTTCTTTCGCTAATCCAATGTGTGTAACGGTTAGACAAAATCTGAAACAAGATTTAGAATTAAAAAAAAAAGACTGTTTCATCTATATTCCATCTTGTTTTAACCAGACTGTCTGATATGGACGCACAAAAAGCTGCTTGCAAAATCTTTTTACAAAGATTTTTCGACTAATGAATCAAAATGAAAAAAAAATAAAATAAAAATAACAACCTTTTCTTGAGGTAAGAGTGTGCCATTTATCAACGCAATCGAAGCAGGAATGTTTATTTCTGGTTCAATCGAATTTTGTGCTGAGCACAATACAACATACAGACACCTAAAACACAAAGCTACGCTATCTGATCTTTTTGTAAAATCGATCTGTCAGCTCCTTTTTGTAACGGCTTTTTGCTATCACACACACACACACACACACACACACACACACACACACACACACACACACACACACACACACACACACACACAAATAAATAAATGAAAATAAAAAAATAAAATACATTATTACAGTTAAATTTACTACATGAAAAGTTTTTAGATTTTCACAAATATTTTTATAGTAAATTATATGTTATAATACGTTATCATATGTTTTTTTTATATTACGTTATAATGCGTTAATGAGTTAGAAGGGGTTCCAGACACACGGACATACAGACAGAATGTGCTGTTTTTCTACGTTATGTATTTGTTATATTACGTTATCATATATTTGTTATAGTACGTTTCTTATGCATTTGTTATAGAAAGTTATCATGTAATTGTTCTAGTACGTTTTCATTATTTCGTTACTAGCTTAAAAGCTAGCTTTACGGAGGGATAATTGATCCTCCGGCTCAAATCTAAAGTCACCTCTGGTCCAGCTTAGAAAACAGCAATGATAATTTTAAAGAAATAACTTTGAATACCTCAGTTCACTCCATGGAACTTCAAAACCTAACTTTAACTTTAATTGTAGACTGGAGCAGGAATTGGTTGGTTAACTTTAATGCCTCTAAAACAAAACTGACCTCGATTACATCACCACAGGGAACCATCCCTGCCGCCCATTAGAATGTCTGATGCTCAACTCCACGAGAGCACCTCTTTACGACTGCTTGGTCTCACACTGTCCGCTGACATGAGATGAAACAATTACATTGAATCAATAGCTTCATCCACCGCAAGGAAAGTTGGTTCCCTGTGTCGCGCCAAAATTTTTTTCTCGCCTGAGTCCATCCTTCAAATCTACAAATCAACCATTCGCCCTTGCATGGAATACTGCTGCCATACTGGTGCCCCCGCTGTTCGCCTTAAGGTCATCGACACGATCCAGAGACGGATAAGGAATGTGGTTGGTCTTGATCTGGCATTTCGTCTTCAGTCGCTCTCTCACAGACATGCCGTCGCCTCCCTCTGTCTTTTCTACAAATACTTTCATGGTACCTGCTCCGACGAGCTACTATCACTAGTTCCCAGACTGCATGAATTTAAGCGTGCTACTAGGCTGGCATCACGGTCCCACCCTTTCACTGTCGAAACGGTAAAATGTGGCCGTCTCTCCTACTCCAATAGCTTCATGTCTCGCACATCCCATCTGTGGAATTCCCTACCTATTACTTGTTTACCTGATAGCTATAATCTCCAACTATTCAAATGTAATGTCAATCGACATCTCCAGATGCCCTGAATTATCCCCTGCCCTTCTCTTCATCCTTTCCTTCTTCACACCTCTTTACTCTGGCTCCCATTCTGTAACCCCTTGTGTGCTAGTGGCATCCCGCCTTGCTTCGGGTGAAAAAAAACAAAACACAAAAAACTCTGATTCGGGCTATAAGTCCAATTCCCGGCCAAAGACCAATTTGAGCCGAAATTCCAAACCGGGATCATTTTGATTCCCAAAAGGTATATGTCTATGTAGAGCAAGTGTGGCTTGAGTTAGAGGTGGTTCCAGACACACGGGCAGACAGAATGTGCCATTTTTCTATTTAGAAGATATTAAGTTATCTTATATTTGTTATATTAAGTTATCCTAGATTTGTTATATTACGTTATCATATATTTGGTAAATTTTGTTGTCAGTCTTAAGTATTTTCAACTTATCAATTGCAATATAATAGTTAATATAACAATGTTTTCGACTTGATGCAATGATTACTCACCGTTTTAAGAATCCGGCTGCTTAAAATATACTGAAGAACACAAACTATGTACCTGATTCCTTCTGCCATGCCTTATTTTTACAAGTAATTTTCGACTTTGGTTAGACAAAAAAAAAAAAAGAATAAATATTACTGTCATATCTGCGCTGGAGGTGCTCCATCCTAACATTCCAGCCTGGATAGATTGCAAAATTGTTTTATCGCTCTTGTAGAGGATGGCTTAACTTCCAATCTGCTGCCTCTTTTCCATAGAAGCAATGTCACAAGCCTCTCGTTACTCTATCGCTATTTCCATGGCAAATGCTCAGATGAGCTCCATTCTTTAGTTCCACCAGTTCAGACCTTCAAAGTTAGGACACACCATGCTGCTTCAACGGAGTTGAAGCACTCTCATTTCCTACATATTCCAAATGTATGAAAATTCAAGTTGAACAGTTTATTCCTAGAAACTGTGTTACTTTATCTAACAGACTCCCATGTGGATGCTTCCTTGAACATTATAATCTCTTCAAGTGAAGTGTCGTTCGTTATATGTCCACCATAATTTTATAATCTCCACTTCCCACCACGCCTCTTTCACTCATAACACACACGTCATTCATCATAAGCATTTTAACGGTGCCAAATTGCTGCCATATTTGGTCTCATTCGGACTATCTTGGATTCCTTGTATTTTTGGTCTTGTGCTGTAGTAAGTACACTGAAAGACGTCGCGTCTTTCAGATGCTGTGAACGAGACAGTCTCACAAACCACGATTCTTGTCGAAAGTTCGAGGCTCACTTAATGTCATACCAAGCTAAGCTTAGTAAATATCTGTGCCCGAATAAAGTTTAATAATCACCTTTAGATAGATAGATCTGAACAGACTGAGATAGTTAACTATGTAAAGATTGATATATATATATATGTATATATATATATATATATATATATATATATATATATATATATATATATATATATATGAAGAAATATAGTCTTAAAGTGTGCTATATTTATGGGATAAAGTGCTCAATATCAGAGATAGAGCGTGTGTAAATATAAAAGTGGACATGGAAGTCAGCACTTAGAGGCGACAGTCTGTTTCATGCTAGTGCAATCGTCAGGCGACTCTCTCTCTATATATATATGAGAGAGAGAAAGAGAAAGAAAGATTTTGTTTAAAAAGCTACTGATAAAAGCAAGATAGATAAGAATACACAGAAATCAATAGGAATATAGATATCACAAAGTGAGTTAGATATAAACAGACTGAAATAGATAGATATGTACAGAGATAAATAGATGCATATGAATTTATTTAGATAGGAACAAAGTGAGATAGATAGATAGATAGGTAGATGGTTAGTTAGTTAGTTAGTTAGATAGATAGATAGATAGATAGATAGATAGATAGAAACAGATTCAGGTAGATAGATAAATAGAAAGAAAGAAAGAAAGAAACTGAGATAAATAGATAGATAGCTAGCTAGATAGGTAGATATATAGAGAAAACAATCGAAAATATATTCTCCAGTCTAATTCTATGTACTCAGTGTAAATCAATACAACATTCAGTCAGACATTTGTTCCTCTTTGTACAGTTGCTAATTTTTTCTTCTGTTTATTCATGTAATTATTTGTCTTGAAATAAATTTTCTTTGTTGATTGGTTTAGGTTTGTTTTATACACGAATCAAGCGTTAGACATAAGTCCGGGTTACACTTCAAACCTATGGTATAGGTTCGTTTCATGAACAAGTCAAACTGTAGACATAAGTCCGGTTTACACTTGAGTCAAACGTTTAGTATAGGTTCGTTTTATACATGTGTCACACGGTTGATATAGATCTGGCTTACATTTGACTGAAACTGAAAGTTTTGAGTCAAACGTTTGACCTAGGTTCGTTTTATACACGGGTCAAACGAACCTATGCCAAACGTTTGACGACGTTTGATTTAAGTGACATTGGAGGTTTGGTACCAAATTCCAAAATGTTATGAGGTTTAGTAGCGTGGTTGTGTTTATTAAAATTTTGAAAATATTTAGGTACATGTCTACTAAAATACCAACACGTCTTCACGTTTTTAATTTTTGTTTTTTGTTAATCAAAATCTGGGAAATGAATTCAATGTAAACAATCCAATAAAAAAAAAGGCCATGATTTTCCTTGTAGAATAGTGTCAGCGAAATTCGGTGAAAGGAAAGGTGACGTCATAGCAAGCGCCATATTGTGCGATGCACAATTTGATAATTTAAACTGTTTCAGGAACTCTTCTAAATGCCACTATGTGCATACCTTTATTTGCATTACTAGAAACACTAAAATTATATAAATATTTTACCCCTGTAATGGTGAGATTTTATCCTCTATAATATATAGCCTGGATTATTTTAATTTTTAATTCCTGTCAAGACGAAGAAACTTCTAAAAGACACAAAACCATCCCACAGACGTGCTTCTACAAATATTTTCCGACGAGCTAATTTGCTGGTTCCCGGACTACATAAATTTAAACGTGCTAACAGGCTGGCATCTCGGACCCACCCTTTCACTGTCAAAACGGTTAAATGTAACCGTCTTTTCTTCTCAAACAGCTTCTTCGCCCGCACTTTCCGTCTCTGGAACTCCCTTCCCCTTACTTGCTTCCCCGATGATTATAATCTTCAAATAATCAAGTGTAATTTCAATCGACATCTGACACCCTGAGCTTGTTCCACGTCCTTCTCTGTATCCTTTCCTCAAACACGCCTCTTTACTCTTGCTCTCAATCCTCTGTAACCCCTTGCGTGCTAGTGGCACCCTCACCTTGCTTGATGTGAATTGTCTTAACCCCCCCCCACCAAAAAAACCCTCCCAAAACATATTGAATAAAGAAAGAGTTGATGATTTTATTTTTTTTATGGAGATAACAATGATTTTTCTAGTTACAAGTCAACCCTTATCTGGGAGATGGATTTCCCAACAATAAGTAAATATAACGAACTCGACTGGAATTTGAACTCAGCACTATGATTTCTCATTCCAAGCCGCTTTCTTTACACCATCTACACACCCTGTTGGTGATGGGTACTCAATCAAAGATAAAAAAAAAATGTTTATTGTTTTTAAATAATAAAATTGAAGTGGTTACCAGGAAATTGGCACATGGGTACCTAGTCAAAATAGGTGAGACACCATTGGGTACTAGCATTTTAGTACCCGGGTACTTACTGAAATATCAAAACCAAGCTGACACCACTTACCAGTTATAGGCCCAGTATCTTACTTAGTGCCCCTGAGTGTGACTGCTTTTTTATTTAAATGTTGACTGATTCATTTTATATGGCTTATAAATTCTTTGCAAGTTTTTTAAAACCAGAAAATATTTTTAGATTGTAAGAATTGGGGTGGGGGAGATAATGATATAAGTGTTTGTCTATATTTCTGAGATGAGGCATTGCAATAATTTACATTATTTACATTGTTTGGACTATTGTCCTCATCCTTATTGTCATATTCACGATGTTTCGGCCGTTGTACGCTCTGGCCTTCTTCAGGTGATTGGAATTTCAAGTTGAACCCTTTATTTCATCTATCGGGGGTAGATTGTTCTAGTTCCACGTGCCATGCCTGTTCCGGATGTCTCAGTTATCTCCCTTTAACTCAAATCTCCAAGCTTTTGTTCACCAGTGCTGTCGCCAGGTATTGAACTCACAACTCTTTGGGTCAAGTCATTGGATCCAACCAATAATTTTATCCACTGGGCCTGACAATAGAGATGAGGACAACAGTCTGAATAATGTAAATAATGTAAATGATAGAAGTGTTATTAATTAACCCATAGCTGGGGAAAGAAGAGGTGGATTCATACCTTTCTTAAGAGTATTTGTACATAAGTGAATATAACGAATGCAATGCACATTGGAACTCAGCTCTCCAATTAACAATTCAGGGACATTATTCATTACACCACCTGGGCATCCATGCTTACAGCACCTGGTATTCCCGAGCAGTCAGCTATCTAGGTACTGACTAGGCTTGACGTTGCTTAACTTCAGCGGTCGGATGCGAAATGGTGTTTCAATGTGATGTGGCTGTAAGCCTTATTTGCTTAAAGGGTTGATGCAAATACACTAGCTGCTTAAGTTATTCCCCTAACACAGCAATATTGGACAGGAGAAAACGACCAATGTTCAACATGGGTGGTGTTTAACTAAAATAGCTTGAAAATACTTTACTACAGGTGTATGGAAATATCATATTTGCAGACAGGTTGGAGGTAGCATGAAATTTCCTTGAAAGTACAATTTTATTCAGGGTATCTTGGATTTTGATACTGGTGCCCGGCTGATGACAATAGTGGATCAGTTAAAGAAAAGAAGATTAATGAAAAGTAACATTGATTTCAGTCTCAAGGAAGAGCAACATAAAAAAAAAGAAAAGCAAAGAATGATAAGAATGTAATTTTGAATTCAAACCTGGGTTGGTCAACTGATAAAACAATTTCTATTTTTTCAGTTTCTAGGAAGGTCACAAGGCATGATAAGTATATAATTTTTGGAGTTCACTCTCATGGGAAGTCACTTGACAAATCAATAATAATAATAATAATAATAATAATGAAGAAGAAGAAGGTGGTGGTGGTGGTGATGATGATGATGATTCTTCTTCTTCTTATTATTATTATTATTAGTAGTAGTAGTACTACAGCCCACACTTTACAAAGGGCTTTATCTATGTAAAATATGTGTTCTTTTTATGTTTTTTTTTTTTTTAATTGCTCAGTGGAAAATGTCATGATGCCATTTCTGACCTTAGATCTCTGGTCGGGACCCCCGCCCCCACCCGGAAAGAAATGAGTATACACCAGAAATCAAAGGGAATAAAATAATAATAATAATAATAATAATAATAATAATATATATATAATTATGCCACCCATACATCCAAGCTTGCAATACCTGGTATTCCTGAACAATCACCCTTCTAGGTACTGGCCAGGATTGACATTGCTTAACTTTGATGATTGGATGAGAAATGGTGTTTCAACATGATATGACTGTAAGCACATTACACCACTTGTACATCCAAGCTTATAGCACCTGGTTCAATGTTGCTTAACTTCAATGATTGAATGAAAACTGGTGTTTCAACATGATATGGCCATAACCTCTGTACACTACTTAAACATTCAAGCTTACAGCACCTGATATTCCAGAGCGATCACCCATCTAGGTACTGACCAGTCCTGATGTTGCTTAACTTCAGTGATTGTATTAGAGCTGGTGTTTCAATGTGATATGGCTGTAAGCTCTTTAAACCACTTGCATATCAAAGCTTACTGTACCTGGTTATCCCAAATGGTCTCCAATCTACATATTGACCAGGCTCAATGTTGCTTAACTTCAGTTATTTGATGAGAACTAGTATTTCAATGTGATATGGCCATAAGCCATTTACACCTGTTAAACATCCAAATTGCTGATATGACTGTAAGCACATTTCACCACTTGCACATCCAAACTTATGTTCCTGATTGATCATCCATCTAGGTACTGACCAGACTTGATGTTGCTTAACTTCAGTGATTGAATGAGAACTGGTGTTTCAACATGATATGGCTGTCACCTTTGTATACCACTTAAACATCCAAGCTTACAGCACATGATATCCCTTGAACAGTCACTCTTGTACGTCCTGACTAGCCTCAATGTTGCTTAACTTCAGTTATTGGATGAGAACAAGTATTTCAATATAATTGTGATTTGGCTGTAAGCCCTTTACACCTCATACACATCCAAATCCCTGAGCAGTCACTCATGAAGGTATTGACTAGGCTTGATGTTGCTTAACTACATTGAGATGAGAATTGATGTTTTAACATGCTTTTTCACCTCTTACAGATCCACGCTTACAGCACCTGATATTCACAAGCGGTCACCCATCTAGGTACTGACCAGTCCTGATGTTGCTTAACTTCAGTGATTGTATTAGAGCTGGTGTTTCAATGTGATATGGCTGTAAGCTCTTTAAACCATTTGCATATCAAAGCTTACTGTACCTGGTATCCCCGAATGGCCTCCAATCTACATATTGACCAGGCTCAATGTTGCTTAACTTCAGTTATTGGATGAGAACAAGTATTTCAGTATGATATGGCCATAAGCCCTTTACACCTCTTACACATCCAGGCTTACAGCACCTGATATTCACAAGCGGTCACTCATATAGGTACTGACCAGGTTCAACGTTGCTTAACTTCAGTGACTGGATGAGAACCGGTGTTTCAATATGATATGGCTGTAACCTCTGAACATCACTTAAACACCCAAGCTTACAGCACCTGATATTCTTGAGTGGTCACCCTGTAAGCCGGCTGTTAGAGGAGCTTTTTCAAATGAGAGATTGAAACAATAAAAAGACACAATACAAAATAATTGAGAAGAAACTTTATCAAAAATCCCAGGAAAATTGGTAGAAAGAAATCAATTCAAAAGATGGGGATTTAAAATTAAGGGCCTAGTTCAAGGTTGAACATTTCCTGCTGAAAAAAGAAAAGATAAATTATCAATACACACCATATAAAACCAACAGTCCACCTCACTTTACCATTCACATTTTTAACATTTTTTCAATGAAATACAATAAAATAACCACCATAATAATAGTATTATTTCCAATAATGATCATGACAAGAATATTAATCATTGTAATTATAATAGTAATGATACACAGGTCATTCATATTTATATAAATAGGTGTTTGTCTAACAAACAATGGGAGGGATACAATGTTAATCAAAAGTGTATGGTAAAGTGAATTAAAATAGTAAACAAGTACATAAATTGAATAAATAGAACAATGTAGGATAACCATCTTCCAAGTGGATTTGGAACACTAGGAAATGTTTCTGCTAAAGCATCATGATAGATCACATGACCTCTCCATCAAATATGGATGCCATATTGGAAAAGATTTTTTTGTACAACAGACAATAAACAATCAAACATAATTCCCCCTTTTCTTAAAAAAAAAAAAGGTAGAGAACATTCAGTTGCAAAAATGAAAATAAATAAATAAATAAAACTTTGTAATAGTCACTTGGGAAGTTTGTGTTTGTTTTATTTCTTCTTTTTTTTCCCTCTTATTAAATATTTTTTTAGTTTTCTCATTTTACAGTTCTACAGTTTATTTGTTTTTTGTTGTTGTTGTTTCTTTTACATGAGAACAATCCTGTTAACACAGAAAGAATTTTTATTTAAAAAAAATGTAAATAAATAGAATGAAACATATAAAGACATTGAACGATCACAATGTAAGTTTTCCAGAAGAAAAAAAAAAGAAAAGAAAATCAAAAAATTTTTTTTTTTTTTCAGAATTATAAACATTTTAAAATTGAAACATGAATGGTGGGGAGAGCAGTTTGCTACAGAAATATAAAGGGATACAAAGATAAATAAAAATAGGACAAAAACACAGATAAAAAAAAAATGGGCAAAAAATAAAAGACGGATAAAAAATAAGTCATGCATCTGATGACAGTGAAGTAATTGTTAGTGTAACAATAAAATTAATGGTATTTTTGGTGGTGGTAACTGGACGTATATCTTACTTCTAATTTGTAATATAATTCATAACAGAAAATACCAAGACTTTCGCAACAACAGTAACAATTAGTAGAATAACAAGAACTAAATGCATATGTTGAATGCATTTACAAAACTAATCACATGCACCAACAGTTAAAAATTTATATTTATTTATATATATATATATATATATATATATATATATATATATATATATATATATACAGATAGATAGATAGATAGATAGATAGATATAGATAGACCGTGGGAACATAGGAATCAACAACTGCATGGAGACTGTCAGTTGCAATATGATTTTCAAACCATGTATTTTTTAAAAATCAGTTCACTAGGCAAATAATGCTACTAAAACACAAAGGGAGTGAAAGCAATTGAAAAAAAAATTTAGAAGGAACCATAGACCCAATCCTAACAGGGAACAAGTGATAAACCTCTACTCCTGTTCAAAAAACCAGGGAGAAGTATGAAGCAGATGATAGGCAAACCTATCTACTACTAATTCTTTAGCATGTTGATTAATTTATCTTATCAACCCATTGCAGGTTATTTAAAGCCAGAAAATATTTTTAGATTGTAAGAATTTTTATTTTTGGAGATAATGATTTAGTGATACAAATATTATTAATTAACCCATAGCTAGGGGAGAAGAGGTGGATTCATACCTTTTCCAAGGGTATTTGCGCCTAAGTGAATATAGCAAACCCAACTGGAATTAACTTGCCAATTTCAAATCCCAAGCCATTACACCACCTGCACATCCAAGCTTACATCACCTGCTATTCCTGAGTGGTCGCTCATCTAGGTACTGGTTAGGCTCAATGTTTCTTAAATTCGGTGATCATACAGGAACCAATGTTTCAATGTGATATGGCCATAGGCCTAATCCTTTGGCAGGCTCTATATATAGGTTACTGAGGTATTAAGGGAAGTGGGGAGGGGGAAGCAGGAAAGTAACTCTTCCCAGTTCTTTTTGTTTTGGGCTATTGCTTTAGAATATTCATAGCCAAGACCTTTTGGTTGTCTGTTTTATTCATTTTACTCATTTATTTTGTACATTTACCTTTGGTTTTAAATTTTGTTATATGAAATTAATATTTTTAAGGAATTAACGGATTTTGATTTTTAATCCAACATTATGTTTTATTACTTCAAACATTGTATTTTATTCTAGTCGATGCACATGTCTGAGTAGAAGCCCTGTCTTTTTTTTTTTTTTTAACTGCATGGATTACATCTACTGGCCTGTGCATTTGAGAATCTTAATAAAGAAAATGTGCATTCTGACAACGTTTGAACTTGTATCTCTTTTTGTAGGGAGAACCATGGGAATGCAGGTTCAAACCCTGCCAGAGAGCACATTTAAGAATCTTAATAAGGAAAATGCGTACTCTGGCAGGGTTCATTATTAGAATTCTCGAATGCACAGAGCAGTAGATATAATTAACACTGTTAAAAAAAAACAAAAAATAAAAACAGGCCTTTCATTGCAACATGTTTATCCACTGAAATAAAACATTTGAAGTAATAAAACATAATAAAAAAACAAAAAAAAAATTATAAAAAAATAAAAACCTATTAATTTCTTAAAAATATTTATAGCATATAACAAAATTTAAAACCAGAAATAAAACCAAAATGAAGAAATAAAATATTAAATAAGTATATAAAAAAACAAGTAATCAAAATGTCATGGCTATAAATCAACACTCCTTAAACTTTTTTAATTCATGACCCCATTTTTCATCACAAGATTTTTTCGCCACCCCAGGTATTAGCCAACTATACTGAAAATACATCTGTTGTCACTGCACGAGTCGCAATGGCACCACACGCATATTTTATTACCGCAGTGCTTGCGTGGTGCATCACGTTAAATATTGTGCATTTGTGAAATTACATATAAACTGAAATTCAAGTGTTTGAATTTAATTTTCGTGACCCCAGCATTTCACTTTGTGACCCCATTTGGGGTTGCGATCCATAGTTTAAGAAGCACTGCTATAAATAATCCAACACATTATCCTACAACAAAAGAACTGGAAAAGGCTAGTTTTCTCTATCCCCCAGTGGCCTATATATAAAGCCTGCTAAAGGAATGTTGACACATGATCTGAAGATTGCATAGAAGTATAAAAATGACAGTCACCATTCAGTGTTGATTCCTATGTCCACATTGTCCATATCTATAAACACTCTCATATTCAGCACTCTTCCCCTATAAGTATAGCAAATTTAAATATATATATGTATATATGTATGCATGAAAATACAATTTGGACGTAACTTTGACCGTTACAGTTAGATGGGACAGTGTAGGAATTTTTAAGGGATTAAAAAAAATTCAAGCTAAGTAAAAAAGGGAGGGGGCGAAATAAATTACATTTATAAAAACTGGACAACAGTAACGCTTCCCAATTAGAAATTCTATGTGATTATGATACAGAAAACCTCCCTCTTACATCTGTAAAATACTCCTGGGAGTGTCAACCATTCTTTGCTTTCAGTAGAAACACAACTGTTAGCTTAGATTTGACATAAGGCCACAAATATTGAGCGCCTGGTGAAGATTAACCTCACTAATTGGTAGTAATGATCTCTGAGACCACAGTGGGCTTACAAGCAGACATTTGGCATTTTTGGAAAATTTTTCAAGTATTAAGTGCTATATATGTAGTCTGAAATTAGACAGTCTCAGGATTTCAGAACTGGTCTAACCTTGTCCTAATGCCAAGTCTTTCTTTGCTTGAAGTGAATCAAAACAGTTTTGGATTTTCTGTCTCTTTTTCACTAGGAAAGTCATTGGAACGGACAAGTTTAACTTGACACTCTTTTTCAATCAAGTGGATTTGGGGGCCCTACAACAAAGAATTCGGTCAAAACAATTGTCATAAATTGCCTGCTTTTTTGTTTCTGAGTCTCTCCAACAAACTTCAAATAATGCTAAGAAAACATTTTTTCCCCTTTTTAGTGTTAAGTTCCCAAAAATTAAAAGAATTTAACTCTGAAAAATGTAAAAAAAACCCATTGTTCTTGGGAAGATATTTACGATGTACTCGGTTCCTTTCATGCATTAAATTGGTTATCACCTGCCTTTGGCACTAAACGCTGGGCACAAAATCTTTCTGGTGGTGCTGAATCCATTTCTGGGACTGAAAATCTCCAAAATAGAAGCATTTAAGGCTAAATTTGTACTCTTTTTCAGGAATTTTTGCTTTGCATTGCAGACCAAAGTTTCTACATCTAAACCCCAATTTTTTTCATTAGAAATGTGAAAGTTTAAAAAAAATCTTTCTCTTAAGTACAAATAACAATAACAGGGTTTCATAACTGGGGTGAAAATCATTCAAGGGGCTTAAAATCCACAAATGTCCACTTGACTCTATTGTGTGAGCCCACTGTAGAGATCAGCTTGTTAACCATTACACCATGGTGAGGCGCTCAACTGCCAGTGTTTCTACATTGGATTCCATAATAGTCAGGGTTAAGTGCAATTCTGATTCAACACCTTTTTCTCGTTGTTTGAAACATTATAGTAATTATAGTATAATTTCCTCTGCCTAAAACAAGTCAGTAATTTAATATGTAATATTTTTATTTTGTACATCACATGACAAATTACAAAGACGTGTGATTTACTTCCAAGTTGTTTCAATAGCTTAGATTTTTCTAAAAAATATTTTACAAGTTGTTTGTAAGAACAAAAGTAGACTTTGAATTTATTAACAGACTTCAGTAACCAGACACATTTGTAAGAGGGGGATTTTCCGTGGTGTAAGAGAGAAAGAAAATTATAAGCATTGGGAAGTATTACATTTTGAACGAATCTTAGTATTTTTTTTTTTATCATTTTACCCCAAGCAATGTGGGAATGACACTGGTATGCAAAGGGGTTACAAAGGTGAGAGAAAAGACTAGGTCTAGTGGGGACTAAGGAAAAAATAAAAACTTAACAGGGTTCAAGAAGATAGAAGATGGCCATTGACGTTGCATTTAAATTTTTGAAGATTTGAATTATACAGAAAAATAAACAGAGAAAATTTAAAATGAAAATCTATAACTACTTTTGTCGTAGACATTTATAGTGAATTAGTATTTTATATTCGTCCGAATTATTATGCAGTTCGATTTCAAAGTCATCACTGACATCTGTGATACAAGATGATTCATCGGAGGCCTAGACTGTAGCAGATGTTTGTAATTCTGTAATGAATTCTTAACTTTTCAAGGATTAGACCTCATTCTTATATATATATATATATATATATATATATATATATATATATATATATATATATGCTCCTGAAAAAATTATTTCGGTTGCGCTCTCTGGCGAGGAAGTGTAAGTTTGTAAACAGTGACTATTACTGCTAATAATGCAAGACTCTTCGGTAAAGTGAATTGAGTTCTCTCAGTCACTGTGTATTAATCAAAAAATAAATACGCTTAAATTCACCTTCATCCCTACTGTGCGCTAATGGCTTAGGGGTAGAATCTCCAACTGATGTCAATTCAGCCGGGTTTCAATCCAAGCTAGAGGCAACCAGATGTCTAGCCACACTGATGACCTGTGATATAGCGAAACAGTCTGTCTGTGGATGACAATATATATATATATATATATATATATATATATATATATATGCACGTGAATATGTAGGCATGTACATAAAAACAGGGTTAAGATTCACAGATAACAATCATCATTGATTAATTGCACTAAATATTGATACTGAGCACTGATTTTACAAGAAAACTAGCTGTCAATAATACTTGTTTGAATATTTATTGAATTCATAATTATATATATATATATATATATAATACACTCACACACATGCATACATATATATATATGAGTGAGAGTGAACATAGGAATCAACACTGCCAGTTTCGTGCCTCAATGGATCTTCAAACTATGAAGATTGCACTGAGGTCTGAAAACAAAACTGACAGTCACTTTGCAGTTTTGATTCCTATGTCCATACTGTTTAGATCTATAACATCTCTATCATCAATATTGAGCACTCTTCCCCTATATTTATTGCAAATTAAAAATATATATATATATATATATATATATATATATATACACGCTACTTTCTCTTATCACTCTTTTTATATATATAGATATATATATATACACACACAGATACATACACCATCCTTTCCCTTATCACACTTTATATATATATATATATGTGTGTGTGTGTGTGTGTGTGTGTGTGTGTGTGTATGCATGCACGTGTGCTGTTAAAATATACTGTTTATATCTCTAAGTAAATGTGGTCTCTCTCACACATACATACATATATCTATGTATGTATGTATATATGTGTATATATCTTTTGTTCCTCACCACTTGGTGCAAGTGAATTTCATATTTGTAATAGATTATAAATATTGAAATATTACAACAATCAAATTTGAGGAATAAAATGTATATTTATTATTACTATTAATTTTAGCTCTGTTATTTTACATTGAGCACTCTTTTATTACCTCCACTATTAACTGCATGCTACATTATATTTATCTATCTAGATATACTTTTTCTTTCTCACGTATATATATGAATGTGCGTGTGTGTGCACGTATATATATATATATATATATATATATATATATATATATATATATAATAATAATAATAATATAAATAGTTATACTTGTCTGGAAAAACCTTAGGTGTTTTGGCTTGTAAATGAACAAACCAATACCCAAGGAAAAATAAGAGATAAAAAAAGAAAGAACTAAGAAAATGTAATTGAGGTGAAAACAATCGTCCAGAATCCAAGCTCAGAGTCCAAAGAAAAAACATCCAAAATAAGTAAAGCAAAAGTAACTAAGTAAAGTGCTCAATACACTAAGTATAGCAAATCTAACTATGAACCTAAAGAGCCAGGTAAACCTACCTAGGTTTCACCTCTGCGGATTGTCAGGGTGCACTTTAGATTTACCTGGCTCTTCATTTTTTCCATGAATTGTTCCAGTTGAGATGACAGCAGGATGCACACATTCAGATGACCATCAGGAAGTATTAGATGTTACGTACCCCTGATGAAAGCCTCCTCAGATACAGGGGAAAACAAATTGTTATACAAAAACAAAGATGAGGGTATAAAACTGAATAATTTGTGGTATTGTATAGTTGATGTATCCATATATATTTTCTATGTTTGATATGAAATGGCAAACAAATTGCAACTACAATCTTAGGCGACCAGGATATGGAAGCTAATAAAAGCTCTTTATTTTGAAGACATCTTCTATGGTAGTTTCTATTAAATAACTCTTCAAGAGAGAAGCCTTTATTAACAATCTGTCCAATAAAAGCCTGTTGACTTTCTTAGCTGAGAATTTGAGATGAGGTTTTAATATTTAATTATTTTTTTTTTAGACTTTATCCTTGCTGTTTCTTTTTTTGTTTTCTTTTCATCATAATATTTTGGTTAATTAACTTTTATCATTCTTCAGGTAAAAAAAAAAAAGTATCTTGTTTGGTACTGATAATGTCACAAGTTTATTAACTGTGTTGCATTGTGGGAAGTCCTAAATGGGCCGATTGGTGTTTCTAGCCTAAAATCAGCATGCAATGTTGATAATGGCCTAACAACAGAATTAGCGCTGGAAGATATTCCATCTGAGGAAAATCAAAGAATAAGTTAGCCAGAATATTGTGAAGCAAAAACAAAACAAAACAAAAAAAATTCATAATCCTCTCTCTACTTGCAGAATATATATAAAAAAAATTTTTTTACTGAAAGTCATTATGGGATGAAAACCTATCATGGTGGCCAACGTTTCAGTTGTAATATTTCTGTTCATGCAGGACGACATTTTCATACCAACAGATAAGACATAAAGAGCTTCCAAGATGGAATATAAAATTACAAATTTGAAGGTTGGTATTTATTTCATTTTGCTTGATATAGAAGCATATTATAGGATTAACATTCTTGAACATTTATTTTTGCTTGTGATATGTATATATATATATATATATATATATATATATATATATATATAGGTAATTATACTTGTGTCGAAAAACCTTTGAATTCTTGATTTACCAATAGTTAAATCAATCTCGAAGGGAAAAAAAAGTTTTAAAAAAGAAAGAGCCACGAACATAAAAGTCTGTCAAAAATAATCGCACAGATACAGGTTCAAGGCCCAAAGAAAAAACCCCGATACGAGTAAACAACTAACTAAAGAGCTCGATACAAATGTAGAGCAGACCTAGTCAAACCTAATGAGCCAGACAAACCTACCAAGGTTTCACAATCTGCCTACGTGAAACCTTGGTAGGTTTGTCTGGCTCATTAGGTTTGACTATATATATATATATATATATATATATATATATATATATATAT
>OZ038494.1:63830150-63927650 GCA_964036315.1 Acanthosepion esculentum
GCTTATATGTATATATACATATACTTATATGTATATATACATATACATATGCTTATATATATATATATACATATACTTATATATATATATATACACATATGCTTATATATATATATATACATATATATACATATACTTATATATATATATATATACATATACTTATATATATACATATACTTATATATATATATATACATATACTTATATATATATATACATATGATTATATATATATATATACATATGATTATATATATATACATATGATTATATATATATATATATACATATGATTATATATATATATACATATGATTATATATATATACATATGATTATATATATATATATACATATGATTATATATATATACATATGATTATATATATATACATATGATTATATATATATATATATATATATATATATATACATATGCTTATATAAATATATATATTTATACATATGCTTATATATATATATTTATATACATATTCTTATATATATATATATTTATACATATTCTTATATATATATATATATTTATACATATGCTTATATATATATATATTTATATATATGCTTATATATATATATATATTTATATATATGCTTATATATATATATATATTTATATATATGCTTATATATATATATATATATATATATACACATATACACACATATGCTTATATATATATATACACATATGCTTATATATATATATATATACATATGCTTATAATATATATATATGTTGATATATGTATACAAATGTTAATATATATATACATGTTTATACATATATATATACATGTTTATATACATGTATATATAGATATATATATATAAAATATCTGTGTGTATATATATATATATATATATATATATATATATATATATATAATGTGTGTGTGTGTGTGTGTATATGTATGTCTTTATTAATCTTTGCCTATTTTAGCTGCTGTGCACACTCCTTTTAAGTTCTTGATCATTTTCTGAAGAGTGGGAAATGAAAAGCTGGCCAGTCTTTTTTTGTCTCTCTTTTCATTTTGATTTGCCATGTGTGATAACTTGTTTTTTTGACTTTTTTCCTTGCTCTTTCTTTTAAAAATGTTATTTTAATGTTTTAATGTTTTTTTAATAAAAATTTTGTACCTCTCAGAAAAATATTTCCTTCTGTTCTAACCATTTTCTTTTTTCTCTATATTTACACCTGTTTGCATCACTGTCAAAAAAGTGACATGTTAATTTCTAGGAGCCTCCAGATTTTCTGACTGGATTCGAGCCCAAATTATTGAACCAAATCTCTTAGCAGGCTGAAAATCTTTAAAATATATTCTCAAATGTAAATTCTAGGATTAAGGATGTTTTAAAAATACTTTTTTTTTCTTTAGCTTTAATCAATTAAAAATTGTCTTGATTATCCACACAGTTCTTGATGTTCTAATTCTTTTTTGATTGTTCCACTGTTAGCGAGGATTCTCTTTTTACCTCATTTGTCATGATACTGGTCAGACACTGTTATACGTGAAATAAATGGTAAAATCTGAATAAACTTCAAATTATTAGTAGGTGGAAACATTTTTTTTTTTTTTTTTATAAAAGAAAGGGCAGTGAAATGAGTTTGTTCATTGACAAGGATGACTTTTCTTCCATTTTAGCTGAGTGAAGCAGCAACGAAACCAGGGAGTAATAAATTCACCCCTACTAGTTTGCAAGATGAGCTTGATAACTACTGATCTATGGCAGGCACCTAACGAAAAGATTGACTAAGCTTTTGTTTGTGTGGACACAACAGTGATTCATCTCATTAGGAGTGAACTCATATCTGTGAAAAGATAGCTAGTAAGAGTAAAATATAATAATAATAATAATAATATATGTTATATTAAATAAAATTATTACTATTTATCAGTTAAAATAGGATTTGTCGATGTTGTAACAGATAGAAAGCTGAGTTTGAATTCCAGCTGAGTTTTGATACATTTGCTTTTGCACAAATCCCCTTCACAAAGGTATAAATCCATCTCTTCTCCCTCCACCTATGGATTAAATAAGATGAGATTTTTTTTTTTGTTTTTAATCAGTTCACCCCAAATAAGGCGATGATGCCACTAAAATGCAATGGGCTACTGGGAGTGAAAGAGTATGAAAAGACTTTAGATGTCCCTAGGCCTCATGAATTTAAACATCCTATGAGGCTGGCATCCCGTTCCTACCCCTTCACCGTTGAAACTGTTAGATGTAGACGTCTCTTCTACTCCAATAGCTTCATGTCTCGCACATCTGGCTTATGGAACTCCCTTCCCTATTACTGTTTCCCTGACAAATACAATCTCCAACGGTTTAAGTGTAGCATCAATCGTCATCTCCAGTTGCCTTGATCTATCCACTTCCCTTCTCCACATCCTTTCATCTTTCATTCCTATCTGCTCTCGCTCCAAATCTTCTGTAACCCCCTTGCCTTGATCGACCCTCCGTCTTTCTCTTTCTCCACATCCTCTCCTTTACCACTCCTATCTGCTCTTCCTCCATCCCTTCTGTAACCCCATGCGTGATAGTGGCCTCCAGCCTTGCTTGGGGTGATACACTTTAAAAAAAAAAAAAAAGGGAACTGGAAACTTGATACTAAAAAAAAAGGAAGAAGGGCTGAAACACTCCCCCTGTTCAGAAAACCAAGAAGGAATGTGAATTGGACAATAGGTGAACATATCTACTATTAAGAAGAAAAAAAAAGAAAACTAAATAAAACAATTAGTAAATAAAAATTCAGAGTTCAGGCAGTGATGGTAAAAGTCTAGAATTGAAGTTGATTTTAGGAGGAACTGGAGAACCAATCCTAAACAAGAAACAAGGGATAAACCTCTACTCCTGTTCAAATGACTGGGGAGGAATGTTAATCTATCTATTCTTCAGCCTTGGTTATCAACCAGTCTAGGAGACCGACAACTCTGAATTCAAAACCATATGTAGCCCTTGGCAAAGTACATACTAAGCAGCGAACAAAAGGACTGTGGAGTTCACAATGACTATGATCCCAATTGTATTTATTTAAACCAATGAAAATAATCAATAATTACTCTTTTGTTTCCTTTCCTATTTCTAATTTGAATAATGACAGTAATGGGATGAGTGGATAGGGACTGATATTGGTATGGAAAGTAGAGCTGGAGAGCTGAGTTAAAATTTAAACCAAGTCAGTTGCATTCACTTTCGCATTAATGTCCTTGGGAAAGGCATGAATCCATCAAGATGCATTTATATGTATAATTACACACACACACACACATATATGGAGATATCTTTATTGATCACCACATGAATGTTCAGTCGTGCCTCAGTCTTCTGGAAGAGAGCACATCAGCATGTAAGAAGCAGTTTGAACAAGGCCAGTATACTCAAATGCTCAGTCATGATGACTGGTGACGTCATGCTATACAACCATAGACTGCCTCTAAACAATCCCATCTGCTTAATTTCACTCACAAGGCTTGAGTCAACCTGTGGTATGGGGTACAGTCACTTTTCAAAGATGCCACATGTAGGGACCTCCTCCTCAGGCCGATAGCATCAAGAAGTCACCATCCTGACAAATCTGCCTTGGTGAGATTTGAACTTGGGCCTTATGGTCAGAAAGCGAATATTCTAACCACTTGGTTACATGCCTATATATATATATATATATATATATATATATATATATATATATATATATAGAGAGAGAGAGAGAGAGAGAGAGATAATATTAGTGGTAAATGTACACATGCATATGCAATTATATATACACATATATATATGTATAAAAATGATTCCAAGAGGATATGATCCAGGTAGAACTCGATGTCCAGGACAGAGTAAGGATATAATAAAAAGAATTGAACACTAATATTCCATGGTCATAATTTATTCCATTGGAATCGTAAAAACGATCCAATTATGACCATGGAATATTAGTGTTCAATTCTTTTTATTATATATATATATATATATATATATATATATATATATATATATATATATAGGATTAATACAAATATAAAATTTGTCACTTAACTGACTGATCGATGTTACCTTCAGCATCCAGACTCACGTTTTGTAGACAGACCCTCCTGTAATCACTCCATCATCAGGGGTATCATCAATTACACACACACACATTCTCTCTAAATGCGTCTTCTGTTATATACTTCTTCTTTCAAATTAATGCAAATAGTTTAAAGAGCTTCAGACCCTAAGCCTGTATGTTATTTGAAATAAAACTTTTATTTTAGCAGAAATTAAGAAATCCTGAGATTTATCCGCCATTTAAATCATGGAATAATTAGCATTTGACATGTAAATAAAAAAACGACATGATTCTAAAGACGTCAAACTCTGGCATTTCACCTGTGCCATTCCATGGACTATTTTGAAAATGTCTCTCATGAAAATGTTCAGGTGTAAGAGCCTCAAATGATCAAATAAATTTCAATTATCATCTTTTGAAATGAAAAATTAAAAAAAAAAAAAAAAATCTGTTTAATGATTTATAAACTCAGCATATTTCATTTGCCTTAGTCTAATTTTCATATTTCATTTGCCTTAGTCTAATTTTCATATTTCATTTGGAAAGAAAAAGATTTAACAAATATGCGCAAACCAAATCCCTTTTATTGCATCATTGGCTATCAAATTGACATGGCGGATTCGGTGTCAGAAAAATAATTGGACTATTCGGCACAACTGTTTAGGTGTCAGACTGTTTCGATGTCACTGTCTCTGACTGGAGGCAACCCACAAAAAAATGGATAAAAGCATTGAAAACACCCAACTTTCAATATGACTTTTTATTCATTTAGGGAATTAAGGATCCTATTAAAACACTAATGGAATAATGTAAATTAAAAATTTAATCTTTCATATGTAATCTCACTTTACAGCGATCTTTCTGTTGACATCACCAAAACTTTATCTCAGGATCCCTCTTATTCATTGCATCAACAATAAAAAGGTATACATTGTGATATTCATTGTATCCATTGCGTATCACTTTGTTTCTTCCACGTTTTGATAAAATATTTGCTTCCATTTGGAATAAAAGGGCTCTGACGACTGGAAAATATGAAGCTGCACGAAAAGAAATATAATATAAAAATACTTCCAACTACCATTTTTCTTAAATTTAAAAATGCCTCCAACTACTCCTTTTCTTAAATTGGATGAAGTACTAATTTGACTACTAAGCAAGAGAGAGAGAGAGGGAGAGCAAATTTGACTATAATGACAAAGTAGTAATCTGACGCCTAATCGTTCTCTGCCAAAAAATTCCTGTTAAATCAGCTATGCCGAATCGGCCATATTGAATCAGTGATGCCAAATAGGCTATGCCGGAACATCCCATTCCCATAAAATCTAGCTTCCTTGCAGACCTTTTATTTCTTTTGTGGGTAGGTTCTTAAAGTATAAATAGTAGAACATTTTTGGGGTGTCAAGCGTACAATATATGACTTACTATAAATTGAACAAATATTTATTAATTTTTATTTTTTTTCATCTTGATCTAATATTTCATTTAACAATACCAATATTAAATTAAAAAAAAGCTAAATTATTGCTATAAGTCATTAAACAGATTGTTTTTATTTCCTAGAGAAAATAAATTTTATTAATTCCTGTGGTGGAAATGTCTGTCATTTGCATTTGTGCCATAGAGCATCAATGACGGAAATTCCCGTCATCAGCAGCTAATGCATTAAAGATTCACAAGGACATTTTGCTGGAACATTAACAAAGGAATTCATAGTGATGTGCAAGAAATTTTCAGATTGAAAAATAATAAAGGAACAGCTAAAGATGGTGTTAAGATGAAAAACAGAAGTGGAAAAGACTAATGAAAAATATCAGTAATTTTTATAATAAATACAAAAAAATAAACAAAAAATGATTTAAAAAACACAAAAAAGACAAAACAATGAGTAGAATACTGGCCAAATAAAACAAGAAACTATTTACATCATTTATAAATGAAGGGTAATATAAAAACATTGGGCTGTTCAATACGATTAAACATTCAAGTAATATTTTAAATCCCAAATATTCAGTGGATTTAAAAAAAAAAAAAAATCTATAAAAAGTCTTTTTCTTTCGGTTGTACATACATACAAACAAGACAATTTTACAAAATAGATTTTGAAAACGAATTAATGATTTCATTTCAGAGAAACTCATTTTTCTTACAATTTATTATTGCACTCAACAGAAAACAAGAATTGCTGACACGTTTCTCTTCTATGGGAATAAAATGACCCACACTACCACCAGCAGTGGGTCAATGACTCAAAACACAGTGGACTTCATTTCAAAACAAAGATATTACTTGATTATATTAAGAATTTTTTCTTTTTTAAATTTGTAATCTTTCTTCTTCTTCCTGGATGTTTCTGAGGTAAATTCAAATTCTATAACATATCTTGGTTAATAGAATTCTTTAAAAAAAACAAAAACTGGCATAATATAATATTCTGAATTTGATCAGGAATTTTTTGATTTACTAAGCATAGCTTAGATGTGGCACAAAGCCACAAATACGGAGCACCCATTGGGGATCGAACTCACTAATCAGTTGTAACTGACCTAGGAAGACAAGCTTGCTAGCTATTACAACATGTCGAAGTCCCCCATGGGAATTTTATTTGGCAAGTTGTGGAAACATTTTAATGGAGATCTACAGCTTCATGTTCAATTTCAAGCACAGCTTATTGTTAAGTTTCAAAATAGACGTTCTGTTACCAACACTAGGTCAATGGAGCACTGCTAATTACTTTTTTTTTTTCTGCTGCCTGCAGTAGAAAACTGAAAACTTGGGCACTTCCTGTCATGCGTTAAACACCAATTTTTTATCATAATATGTGATTACATTTATCAGAATCATAAACCTTGCCACTTGATAAGACATTGAGAAGGGAAGATACCTGTCATCTTAGTTGGCATGGATTACGGCAATAAATAGGATTTTCTTGGCATGTGCAGGTAGTATAACAGTGGCTCAGACCAAGAAATTATGGTTTATTTTGTTACATTCGCTTTCACACAAATACTGTTGTGAAAGGTATGACTTCATCTATACTCTCCCCAGCTATAGCTTAAATAGCAGGGCAGACCGTCTTCTCTGGTTGGCAACTCTGAAGTCAAAACTGTATGTGGCCCTGGCAAAGCATATACTATACAGCCAGGGAAAATTTGTGGGGTTGTGGGCTCTATGATCTTGATTATGGTAGGTATGATCTTCTTGATTATATAATTTAGCTTAATACATCACAAATCAAGGTTAGAAACATTGTATGACACCTCCCAAATGATGAGCACAAGCCTAGAAAATCAGCATTTAACGTTTAGCACTCTGCATCATTAATATTACTTCCATTTCCACTGCATTCTTTTTCAAGACCTCTCAAATACAGTAACCTTATTGTTAATTTCACTCAAAAGTGTTTTCTGTTGCCATAGCAGGATATGACAACACAACTATGAAATTCAAACAAATTCAGGGATCAGAGTCACCTTCAGTGGTAGGATAAACTTTTTACACAGCAAATGAAGTCACATACAGAGTAATAGGAGTTAAAATTTCTGGCTTTTGAACTGGAAATGATTAACTATTCCAGCCATCAGTAAAATGTTATTTTTTAATATATTTGTTACTTATGTAATAATCTCATGCCCAAATATGACCCATTATAATTTCATTTACCAAATTATTAGCAATTAGCATAATATGCATATACCTTAACATTGAATCCTGGGTTTCAACTGGATTTGAATCCTATTCAATGGGACTGGTGGGAAGTGTACAACTGTCTCAACCACCAAACAAACAAAAATAATTTAGTATTAACATACATTTTGTTTTTTAATGGACAATTTTTTTTTTTACTTGAACGATTCTGAGATATAGTAATAGTATTTATTTATTTTTAACTTCAATAGATAAAAATTGCCTCTGTCCCAAAATAGTTGTTATATTTGCATATATCATTCCTACATTAAATGTAACAACAATTATGGGACAAAGGCAGGATTAAATTACCAATTTTAATTTTCTTGACTCTGTTTTCTATTCTCTAATTAAAAAAAAAATAGTGATTTCCTTATTGAGTTGCTACACTATACCCATCCAGTATTGCACACAGGGCCTTGCCTGGTGTGTTAAAGTTTCAAAGTCGTTAAGGGTACATGCATCTTCAAGATTGGGGACAAACTAGAAGATGCTCTATAGTTTGTAACTGCCTGCATTGGCAGTTGGGATCAACATCAGTGGCATATCCCCATTTCTGAAGGTTGGCTCTACAGTGACCAACGGCAGTTTGGAGGTGATTCAGGCGGGATCAGAAGGGCCAGGTACCACTGGAGCAGAGGGGTGGGATTTCTGTAAAGCTGAGAGAGAGAGCTTGTGTTCCACGTTGTTAAGGTGGCTGCACCACAGGGACAGACCCTGACTAGGAGCTTTGTTATTCAGTGGTTCGACTGAACGTACAAAGCTGTGTCTTGACTTAAGCCTCTTTGTCATTGGTTCACAGCCGTGGAGAGGATGACAAGGGTCAGTTTCCTCCTTCAGCTTCTCAAGTTGGGAGTGGACTGTCTTTCTGGTGTAAAGGAGAGCAATGCCATTAAGCAAGTAGAGGTAATCTACTTTGGTTGGTTTGAGACACCCAGCGATTGATCTGCAGGTGGCATTTAAGCTGAGGGATATAATTATAATACAGATGAACAACATGTTAAACAAATGAATATGTTGTTGACTCAATGGTATTAATTTTATTGGTATTTACTAATCTTAGTTTAGTCTGGCACAAGGACATAAGAATTGTGCACTCAGTAAAGATAGAACACACTATTGTATTAATGACTGTTAGACAAGCTTTTTAACCATTACCACCACAGTGACATACATTTGTAGTTAATTATGTATTTAACATCTATTCCCCCTCCTCCAGCAATTGGTATTTTTCTTACTTTAAGTCATCACCCTCTCAAACACACAAAGAGAAAGAGAGAAGAAAAAGAGGGAGGGAAAGAAAAGAGAAAAAGAGAGGAGAGAAAGAAAAAGAGAGGGAGAGGGAGAAAGTAGAGAGAGAGGGAGAAAGTAGAGAGAGAGGGAGAAAGAAGATTGAGTGAGAGAGAGGGAGAAAGAAGATTGAGAGAGAGAGAGGGAGAAAGAAGATTGAGAGAGAGAGAGAGAGGGAGAAAGAAGATTGAGAGAGAGAGAGGGAGAGAAAAGAAGAGAGAGAGGGAGAAAGAAGATTGAGAGAGACAAAGAACAAAAGAGAGAGAGAGAGCGAGAAAAACAGTAAAAGAAAGAAATAGGAGTTAGGTGTCAAAGAAAAGACAGGAGATGCAATTCAAAAAGCCTTTGTAATGTTAAAAATATATCTATAATAATTTGTGGGAAAGGGGTGAAGCATATGGCTGTCTTCTGTTAATTGAGAAAGTTCACAATCTTCTCTTTCCACACAACTTTTGAGGGAAGAGAAGAAATGAAGGGAAAATTAATAACCTAAAAGAACAGCAGCCATAGAATATTCTTCATTTAGAAATTGAACCAGACTTAAAAAAAAATAAAAAATCTTTTCCTTTTTCCGATAATGTGATGAAGGAACTGACAAATAGGAAGATCTCAATTTCTGTATTAACTTTTCAGAGAAAATTTTTTTTATTTATGTATTTTTTAAAATGATTTTTTTTTTTTAAATCCAAGCATTGATAATGTCAGCTTCAAAACATGCTAAATATCTTTTCTATTTCTCATCCTTTTCTTTTCAGTTTGTGAAAAACTTGAAATATTATATCAGTGTCACAAAAATCAAAATTTCCAGTCCTTGTGAGAAAAAAACAGATACAGAGAGCAAATTATATATAGTACCCCCCACACCCTGTTCCACAAATCAATGGCTTGGTTTTCCTTATGATTTAGATATTTTTCACGTAGAGTTATAGCAAACTTTCTCTTGACTTTCATAGTTTCTGGCTATTTAAAATAAATATGGATCTGCTTTGTATGAATAATAGTACAGGATTTTGTAAATATATATTTCCTACTGCACCAAATGTTATTTTGAGGATAATGTTGGACAGGAAATCCATTGATGCCTGGTATATACTATCATCTGACAAAACAGACTTTTTTGGAAGGACTTTATTTTTTAATGCCATTACCCTGACAGCTATTCCTGGTTTTCTGTTAAACTAATTTATTGGCTTTTAATTTCCAAATATTAAATCATATAATCACCTTCGAGGTAAAAATTGGGAATCAATACAGTAATAGATGACATTTAGCTAATACTTTTTGCTGAAAATACAACATGCTGCATATTGAATCTACCCCGGAAAGAATACATTACAAAAAGAAAAAAAAAAGAGAAGCTCCATGGTCATCTATATCTGATAAGTCCTTTAGAAGAGAAAAAGATTTGTAAGGCATCCTTGAAGTAAGAATGAGCTTACCAGTACTGTACTTTTGTAAACTCCAAAACACAGCCACACTAGCACAGATTAGCCAGTCAAAACCTACATCCATGTGAAGATGCAGGATGCTAACCTGAAAACTTAGGTGCGATGGATAATCATGAAGATTGGAGAGAAAGAGTTGTGAGGAGCCATACAATTGGTATGCACTGATGATTATTATTGAATTTAGTAGATAAAGAATATATATCTAACTAGAATTTTTACAAGGCCGGAGAGTCCATCATGTATAAAATAGGGAGTTATTTTTCAATCACTCTGTATATAGATAACATTGCAAAAATACTTGAAGAATTGCTGAAAATGCCAGATATGCCTTGTGTGTGTTAGACCTACTTCTGGTTCAGATATACAAAACAATGTTAGCTGTTAAAAAAAAAAAAAAAAGAAAAAAAAAGAAAAAGGTGAGAGAGAAAAGGACAGAAAAAGAGAAGCAGGAACGAAAAAGAGGAAAGAGAAGAAAAAAGAAGAAAGAAAAAAGAACAAAAAAAGAAAAAAGAAAGAAATAAAGAAAGAAAGAAAGAAAAAAGAAAGAACAAAGAAGAGAAGAAAAAGAGAAGAAAAAGATAAGAAAGAAAAAGAAGAAAAAGAGAAGAAAGAAAAAGAGAAAAAGAGAAGAAAGAAAAAGAGAAGAAAAAGATAAGAAAGAAAAAGAGAAGAAAAAGATAAGAAAGAAAAAGCGAAGAAAAAGATAAGAAAGAAAAAGAGAAGAAAAAGATAAGAAAGAAAAAGAGAAGAAAAAGATAAGAAAGAAAAAGAAGAAAAAGAGAAGAAAGAAAAAGAGAAGAAAGAAAAAGGGAAGAAAAGATAAAGAGAAGAAAAGATAAAGAAAGAAAAAGAGAAGATAAGAAAGAAAAAGAGAAGAAAAGATAAAGAAAGAAAAAGAGAAGAAAAGATAAAGAAAGAAAAAGAGAAGAAGAAAGAAAAAGAGAGGAAGAAAGAAAAAGTTAAGAAAGAAAAACAGAAGAAAGGGAAACAATCCAGTCAACGATGAAAAAAAAAAAAAAAAAAAAAAAATCACTTCACCTCCGAATTAAATTCAGGAATGTAAAATTAAGAAAAAAAAAACAAAGCTTATTTGGCAGCCTTTACCAAATATCAAATCACTTCTTACAGTACTTATATCAATTATTTACAAATGCTAATTATTATTATCGAAGTAGAGTGTACTCAGGTCAAAGATGCTTGCCAACTTATTCCTCTTATTACAGTAAAAGTCAGGGAAATGATTTTGTAATTAGCAGTTAATAAACCCAAGTTTATCTCCCTTAGCCAGATATTTTATTGGAGGTGAGATTTAGTTTAAACTTAAAATTACTCAAATCGGTGGCCTTATTAAAGAAACAGCTTTATTCGGTGTTCAAGAAATCTAGTAGTATTGCACTAAATATACTGATTGTTTGGTGTTACTATAAAAACATACAAAATGGAGTAATAAATATAAATGTTTGTTTTTCACTCCAAAATGGCTACAATCTTAGACACAAAATTTATAATTTCACCTTGTGCTAAAACTAATCTAAATCTACTAAATATGTACTTATACATGTTTAAAAATGTGGACCGAAAAGTGAATGTACTTAATTGTACATTGTGTTCTAAATGAGTGTGCAAACTGAGAAAAAATATAAAAATTTTGGTAATAACCATTCTGACATGAATGATCCATATGTCTATTTTTGGTAGGCAATATTAAATTATCAATTTTAAATTTTGCTTTAAATAATTTGGCTGTATTTTATATGACTAGGTCATTGTCAATGCAGCCTGAATGAGTCAATTAAGACAAAGGTTGGAAAAGTAACAAAAGATGTCAACACATGACCAAGTACCAAGTTTGGTTTAACAAAGCAGTCTCCAAACAATTCTCCAAACAGGAAAATATTACTGGCTAACTTGGACCTTCATGCCTGCAAACAAAAAACAATGTCAAAAGGATGGTTTTCTCTTGGCACTGCTATTATTTTAACTACCTCCACTCTTCAGCAATGTTATTGATTTAAAAAGCAATAATTAGAATTTTAATAAAACCTAAATATATGAAAGTGAATTTATACATTTTCTTTGTTCTTGAGAATTTACAACAAAAATAATAAACTATTTATTTATTAGATTGTTTATTGGAATGGTTGACAAAACATCGGCAAGTTGCCAAATGATTCAAACTTTATAAAATGCTAAATAAAGATTTCCTTATAGTTGCTTCACATAGTTTAATAATATAGTAAATATTTTTAAATTTATGAATAAAAAATTGTTTTCATATTTATTTCTTTATAAACTGGTAAATAAGAAATACTGCATTGCATTAGTTTTAATTGTATTGGTTTTCAGAATGCTGTAAATATAAAATTATTCTTGTAAATAAAAAATCTAATAAAGTGTTTAATATTTTTGTTGTAAATTCTCAAGAACAAAAAAAAAAATGTATGAATTCACTTTCATCATGTTTAAGTTTTATTACAATTCTAATCATCAACTTTTAAAACAATAAACATTGCCGAAAAGTGAAAGTAGTTAAAATAATAGCAGTGTCATGGGAAAATCCGTCCTTTTGACAATCTGTTTTTTTTGCGGTCACAAAAACCCAAGTTTGCCATTATAATATTAACACTTCAGTTACCTCTTCGGCCAGATTCAACAGTTATCTTTATCGAATGAACAAGAATTATACTGAGTGAGGACAGAATCAAAGATTTTGGAACCGAATTTCCAATTGTTTTCACTGACTAGAATTGATTGTAGGTGGAGTTAAGATTAAACGAGTAAAAACCCCTGCCTCTGCCCCACACAACTTTTTTTGGACATCAAACAGCACTTCAAGATTTTGCGCTGTAATTGTTTTGTTTCCAATGCACTGATTGGTGCAAACATAAAATCTGAAAGACTTGCCAGAGAACTAAACAGGCACCAGTTGATCCAAACTCTGCCCACCAACCCATTGTTTTTTTTTTTTTAACTTTTGTAAGATAAACCAGGTTTTATTTATATTATTTTAACATAACACTGCATTTTGAGTGCACATTTAAAATTAAAGACCAAAAAAACTTTCAGGTTTTTCAGACACCTAAACTTTCATTAACAAAAACAAAAAGAAAATATTTTTTTGGAAAAATGACAATTTAAAGGTGTCTACATGATGAGCATATTTCCCTTTCAATCTTAGATGGAATGAGAGATTTCAACCAAATACAGGTGAAAAAATACATTATTTTTTTTGTGAATGAAGATACATCAAGGTAGATTTAATATGTTAATATTTCTCAGTAAAAAAAAAAAATCGATATTCGAAAATATAAGTAAAATAAAGAAACACGAGAATTTTGACTTCTAAAGGATTTGTGGGGTCAATAAAAATCTTTTGAAAAAAAAATGTCTTCAAAGGAGAGACATAGATAGGGTTAAGTTTTCAGAAAATAAGACTACCTTGCCAAAGGAAAAGTTTTAAATACAAAGCAATAAAATCTCAAAAATATTTTTGCGATAGTTTCTACACTTTATCAGTACCCCAAATAATTGTTTTATTTTTGCGTTTAAATGACAGCATCTTTGAATTCTTCAGCTAAAAAAAAAAAAAATTACATTTTCATATGAAATGCAAAATTATTGCAATATTCTAGGTCTTTCATTTGGGGGACCGAGAAAGTGTTTTTTTTTTTTGTTTTTTTTTTTTAAATGTAGGTGTGAAACAATTCTTTTCAAATAACAGCAAAAAGTGATTTAAAGAAAAAAAAAATTAAAAATTTTTCAAAGTGAATACTGTGTTTTAAAAAAAATTCTTTAGTTAATAATTTTGTTAGATTTTGAAGACAAAATTAAATAATTTTTTAGAATCCAGTAAAATAAAACAGAAATAAATGTATTTGTGTTGCTTTCATTTTTTTTTACACATGCTTATTCACACACAAGCCGGGAGGTAGCAGTAAACTAGTCATGCAAGAAAGATCTGGTTCCGAGGGTAGGGAGGGGATTTTTTAAAATTATTATTTTTCACCTCTAACAGGGTGGTTGAAAGTATTAAATCATTTTGGATCAGTCTGATATAAATTCGATTTCATTGGATTGATTGCTTCATTGATTATACCTGTTAAACCTCAACTGTGCGACCAGTTCTATGCAGAAATATTATAAACGTAGAGAGTAGTCACTTGCGGTGTGCAGCGATGTTCTGTCCCCTATTATTACAAGATCATAAGGTACGTAAGATCGCTTCACATGAAAGTGACTGAGTACTTGATATTTTGAGCTGGCAACTCCAAATTTAACACCTACTACACACGATTCTTTTTAAAAACTTTACTCTGAATGTCGTTATCTCTTCTTCTTGGCTTGTTTGTTCATCTTTTTCTTTTTCTCAATCATTTCGTACATGGCGTCCATGGCTTCGACAAGTCCCTCACCCGTGACGGCACAGGCCGGTTGGACGTGCCAGAGTAGACCGGGAGAAATTTCGTTCAGCGCAAGGAACTTCTCTATTTCCTCGGGACTGATAGAACCCGGGAGGTCCTGTTTGTTTGCTATTAGTAAGACTGGCAGACTACTGCCCTCGGCTCCTCGCAGCAGCCGTAGAAGTTCCACCCGAGCTTCTTCCAGTTTCTCGCGGTTGACGCTGTCCACAACAAACACGATTCCATCGGCAGACCTGGTGTAGGACTTCCACAAGGGTCGCGTCTTGTCGCGGCCGCCCACGTCCCAAATACAGAACGTTGCTCCTTTCGCCTTGCCACATTTTATGCGGATTTTTTCGTAGTTGAAGCCTATCGTGGGCACGGGATTTGTATACTGGTCGAATTTCAGCCGGTACAAAACAGTGGTCTTACCGGCAGAGTCCAGTCCTAGCATGGCCAACTGTACGCTTGGTCCATCCAGCAGAGACATGTGGTTACCCATTTTGAAAAAAGTTTTTTTTATTTTTGATTGGTTGGTAGGGTAAATAAATAATCGAAAGAGAGAGAAGATTACAAAATAAAAGAACCGAAAGAACAAGGGTAAAAATAAAATTTAAATATTTTTTTTTTTAGTCAGCTCAAAATAACTTTTTTGTCTAAAAAAAAAGTTGAAGGTTCAATCAATATTGATACACACTTTTTGTTTTTACTAAGTTCCTTCAACTCGAGGCGTTTAAATAAAAACAAAAATTTAATACTTAAAAAAAAAGTTAAATTTTTTACGTGAGTTAGGTAAGCAATACGCTATCTAGCCTAGGTTTATTTAAGAACGACATAAGAGACAAAAATATTCACTACTAAATAAATTTGTCTTTAAACAATAATACAGTATTCTTTCCTTTTTTTATATTGTTGATAACTCAGGCCGTACACAGGTTTTTAATAAAAAAAATGTTGTCGCCATCATTTTTCCTAGTGAAAGTAACTGAACCATCTTTTCGGTTTCGTTCTTGTCTCATTGTGTAACCAATGCTTTTTTGTAGCAGAATAAAACAAAAACCAAAGGCAAAGCTTATATTTTTTGTTTTTTTTGTTTTTACATTTTGTTTTCTTTGTTTTTTGTTTGTTTTGCTTTTTCCTTTTAGGTGTTTTCCCTCTCTTCGGACAGAGTCGAATTTCCCATAGCTACCCTTTTTTCAAGTGAAACGGGTAGAGATGTATCGGTGCGTTTGTTACTGTCTACTATTTCAGATCATTCACGTACGGTAACATCCACAGACAACTGAGAAGCTTCAAAGCCAAGTGAGATACAATTTCCTCTCGCCCTCTCTTGGAAGAAACGAAAGAAAAAAAAGTAATGTTCTGAAGAAGAGAAGGCCGATGAAGGGAACACGAAAGCAGGTGTCGTTCAGATCAATATTTGTTTCGTTTTTGTTTTGTTTTTTCTCTCGGTAATGTGAGATTTTGTTTTTAAAGAAACTTTTACCCTCGAAAATGTGGAACATAGGAAGATTGGAAGAAATGGAATTTTTTTAAAACTTTCTTTTTCTTCCTCGTTAACGCACTTGAGTAAAATTATGCGTTTATTTAATTTAAAATTAACTTAAGTTTTCTTTCATTTTTGTTTTTAAAGCAATTATTTAAAAAAAAATAATCCAACAGAAAGAAAATAACTCTTATTTTTATGTACTTGGTGAGACAAGCATTTAAAGAATTTAAAGTTCTCAAAATGACAAACTAAATTTCTATTACGTATATTTTTGTAAAATTTTAAAATAGTCATATATTGAAGTATAGCATAAAATATGTTCACAAACGTATTAATAACGACTATTTATTTGTGTATATATAGTCCTTTACTTAAATTCTTCCTCCTGTCTGTAAGTCAAAAAAAGCTACTACAGTACACACAGTGTCGTTGTATAGTACGTGTAAACGATATTCATAGGCTTTGCTCAGTCAATTAACAGAATTTATAACAAAGTACAAACACAAAGTACTTTCATAGTTGTCATAGTAATAAATATTCCAATTTTTTTTATGAATTAAATCTGGGAAAGACACTGTTTTTTGTTTTTAGACACAGCACATGTAATTGCAGCAGCAGTAGGTTTCAATTCATGAATGATCATTTACAGGTTGTTGTTGTTATTATTATTATTATTAATTTAATAGTAATAATAATTCTTTAATTGTTAAGATATAACAGTGGCGGTCGTAAATGAAACCGAATAGAAGTAAATTTTCGAAAAAGAAAAAAATAGTAAAAAATAAATAAATAAATAAAAACCGTTGTTTTGATGCCGTTGAGGAAAAATAACTTTCAGAAGGTACAGGGCCCGGTTTTCCAGTAGGAACAAATATTGTATAATAAAATAAATTAAATTCCTTACAAATAATAATAACAAAAATAAACAATGCTATTTGAACACTAGTGAACAACACTGTGTAGTTTCACCAGAAAACCTTAAACAAGGTGCAAAAATATGCGAAGGAAAAATACAAGAAACAATTTGTAATAATAACAGCAACAGTAGAGAAACAAATTGATTCATCAATCAATAATTCCTGTTTTCTTTTTGTTTGATAGATCACAGATTTACAGTGGACAAGATGATCTCTAAATCCTCCTTTTTGGTTTGGTGTTAAGTTCTTTCTTTTTCTTCAAAGCGATAATCCATTGGCAAATTAACAGTCGTATGCTGGATTTATATACCAGCAATAACAATTGTTGTCATCATTCAAACTGACGCTGTATAAAAACGGCCGTATTTTGTAATATTATTATTATTGTGTTCTATTTACAAACCGTAGCCGTAAAAAATGATGATCTTATTTTTCCTGAAGTCGCAAGAAAGACAAAGAAACTGAAGGTAATCGTGTTTTATCTGTCAATAAGATATTTAGTTTTTATAAATCCAGTGTCAAAGTCTTTACACTTATCCAGTTTTTGGGTGATGGCAGTGGTAGTCGGTTCCCTGAATTGAATTTGTTGCGTTTTACCACCGGAGTGACGTTTACACGTAGTAGCAGTTGGGCCTTTCCACATGGCATTGCCACCACTGAATAGTCATCCATGTAGACACACACAGAGAAATGAGGCAGCTTAGAGACGAATCGACAATGTCGACTTTACTACAAGCTGAGAGAGAGAGAGAGGCCAGTAAATTTTTTTTCTTTAGTTTCCTCCTCACATAACGACTAGGTAAAGAAGACGGCTGCTGATATTGTTGAACAACAGTCCGTATGTGTGTGTGTGTGTGTGTGTGAATATTTTTTTTTTTTTAAATAAAGATAATAAAAGGTTGAGAATAATAATCACTTACTGTAGGTGACTACTAAATCTTCTCTTCTGTAACTACTAAAAACACCAACAGATATGGGTTTAAAAAACTGTTGACAGTTTTTAAAACGTTTCTCGTTGATGTTTTACATTTTTGTTTCGTGTTCAGTTCCAGTAAAAATCAGGTGGCTATCCTGTGCCACTGTTCTCACTAGCCAGTCACGTTTGAAGGAGAAAGAACAAAAACTCCACTAAAAACGAGGAAAGAAGACTTGGAAATAATACTTACGGAGTCGCCTTTTGGCGTCTCCTACTTTGATCCGAGATGAGCAATGTCTTCATGGCTTCTGACTCGGCTCAGCATTTAACTGTGTAATAATCACTCTACCCTGATGAAATGAGAGTGCTCGACTACAAACGAATCCCTGACAGGGTTGGTAACGAATATGAGCTTGTGAGTGAGTGAGAAAGAAAGAAAGAAAGAAAGAGAGGCAACAGGACTAGAGGTGCACGTATGTGTGTTACCATGAGAGAAAAGATAAAAGGCTTGTATGGACGTGTGTCATTTGTAGGGTTGTGAATATAACATTCTGTACGCGTTCGTTTATTCATCGTGTAGTCATTCTTTTTGTAAGTAGCTTTTATTCATTATTCTCAGGAGACACACACACACATAGACACACGTGTGTGTATGTGTATATTATTACACACAATATTCCATATTCAATACTGTATTACGGACCCACGCAATTTCAAATTATTAATTATCACTAATTTTATTAAGTAGAAAAATATTTTTATAAAATATATGAAGCAAAGAGAATTATTATTTAACCGGCTTGCTTGTCTTTCTACTTTTTAACTTTTTCGTTTTATGGTAAAAAAAAATAATGATCTTGATTAATGTCAAGCTTATGTAGATATAATTTATTTTTGATGTTTTATATCCAAATGTCCTTCTCTGTGATAGGAAAACCATTAACAATGAACTCTAAAATTGAGGCAAATTCGCAATATGAGTTAGGGTAAATGAAAATGCACGCAACAAACCTATAAGTCTTAAAATTTGAACGTCATAACAAATGTAGCAGCTTGTAGCAGCAGCAGCAACAGCAGCAGAGGTAGCCATAGAAAACGAAACAGTCATTTTTTTTTTTTTAAACCTATGGAATAGACATCATGGACATTATCAGACTGACAAAACAAATATTGAGAAGAGCTAGCAGACGTCACCTAGATTTGGATGGATCACCTGTTAAGATTCGAAAGAGAGAGAAAGACAAAGTTTTTTTTTATCATATGAGCCATAAATAGTCAACCCCTTAGGCTTTATGTTGGCAAACAATATCATCTTTTTTGTTGTTGTTTTTTACTAGTCAAAACAATAATGCTTTATTTTTCTTGACGTTAAATTTTCTTGTGGAAAAAAGAAAGATTAAAGTATATAAAACCTCTCAAAATTTTATTAAATATTTGTGGCTTATTGGAAAGAATTTAATGATTACATCTTTGTTGCATTTTTATTTTTAGTCCAAATATATGAGGTCTTTGCGCGCCCTTTGACAACTGCTTTTTTTTTTTCATTTTTCTTTCACGCATCGTGTTTATATTTTGCGCGTTAACTGACAGCAAAATGCATAGAGAAAGTATATTCATTATTAAGAAAAATGAAATCTTTTCCCTTTCTTTCTAATTATCGGTATTTTTACTCTGTTTCTTTTCAGCTGACCTTTGTTGTTGTTGACTATTCCTCGGCACACACACATTACACATTTTTCCGCGTTCTTATAGATGCATGATAGATTTCTATTACACAATTACTGTAACTAAGCTTGCACAGGATCACGTGGGGGTGGTGAAGGAGGACCTGTCTGTCTTGAATAAAGACCAACATTTGAACACCTTCTTTTGACACGAGTTTGAATGCCGAAGTTTAGCACCGGTATGAAATACGCAGATAGAGATCGTAATATATTCATACGCTGGCCAGTTGGTATTTAGGTCTTCATTTGTGACATTGACGCAGGTATTGGGAATTTGAAACATTCTACAGGGTGTTCCTAAAGTAGGGACAAATAGGAAATGTCAACTATATTTTTTCACTTCCACATATTAATCATGGATTTGTCGAAAGAAGAAAGAACTGACTTCTTTTTCTGGGGTATGCTAAAGGAGAAGGTGTACTCAATGAAAATCACAGATGCAACACACTTGATTGAATGCACAAAAAGTGAAAGGGCTAAAATTGACGGCAATGTGGAGTTATTGCATAGAGTTCACGTGGATCTTGCAAAGGGGGATCAACGTTTGCATCGCAAATGATGGAAATCATATCGAAGATGTTATTTGTTAATATTCCAGTTCAATAAAATGTTGAAAATTTCATTTCTTGAAAATATGCATTTCTGCCTATGTGTCCAGACTTTAGGGACAGCCTGTATAATACCGGGTGTAACAGCAAAATTGTCCAAATCGTGTAACATCATAATTGGCCATCCAACAAAATTTTTAATTTCTAAAAAACCAGCAAACTAAGTGAGTTTCTCTTTTCTAGGTTTTCAGATACGGTGTTAAGCCATCTTGATACCATTTGTCGTAAGAATCACTGAAAAAAACCTTTCAGTTATTCAGCTAGAAAGAGAACGGGCTAAAATCGTTTTGTGTCAGCCCCACTGTCTTCTCAAATGAGTGGGAGTAAGAAAATCATTCAGGCCTTCAGTAATGGTACCAACATTCATACTCTGGCTTCCATCTTAATTTCTTGAAAATATGCATTTTTGCCTATGTGTCCTGACTTTAGGGATACCCTGTAGAACAGATGGCTTTGGGGACTCCAGTATCCGAAAATGATTGGAAATTATAGGATTCTTATTTACAATTGACCTTAAAATGACTGAAAGGGTTATTTTTTATTTAGTCGGTTAAATCGTGCAGTGCTATCCACAGTTTTTGTCATATTCATTTTCCTTGGCTATATCGCGACTGTTGAATCATCATCATCATCATCATCATCATCATCATCATCATCATCATCAGTTCCATTACCGTTTGTAATGGTAGCGTTACACCTGACCAGCTCCCTTCACATGTCTCAGTTACGTGCCAATATTTGAGTGTCTGCGAATAACTTTCCAATTTACCCAGTGATGTTTTCAACACATTACTCTGCTCTGTCTGCTTAAGTTGGTAGCTTGTAGGATCACAGTGGCAAGATTGTTGGCTCTTATGACGTTCACGGAAGTTACGCAACGTCAAGCCTGGTCAGTACCTAGATGGGTGTCCTTTTGAAAATACCAGGTGCGGTAAGCTTGGATGAGAGGGTGGTGTAATTGATAATGGCTCGGAATTGTTAATCGGACAACCGAGTTCCAATTCCAGTTGGGTTCATTATATTCACTTACGCGCAAATACCCGTGGGAAAGGTTTGAATCCAACTCTTCTCATCTATCAGTAAATCATTATTATCTCCAAAATATTAAAAAACTTCTTTTTAATCTAAAAATATTTTTTAGCTTTAAATATTCTGCAAAGGGTTGATGAGCCGTAACAAACGAATCAACAAATTAATCTTATGGCGTGTCCATACCATTTCGTCTTTCGCTTCTTGACCTGTTCTTTCTTTGATGATGTCTCGCATTGGATCATTTGTGATATGGTCTACGTAGGAGATACCTGGGATGGTTCTGTATTATCCCATTTCTAACGCTTGGGTTCTTCGCTGTAACTCTGCTGTCAAGATTCACAGACGTAGAAAAAGACCGAGAAGGCCAATGAACGCAACAGTCTGATGTTTTAATTTAAAGCAGATATTTTTGCCTTTCCAGATGATTGTTAGTCTTGAGATAGCTTCCATAGTTTGTGTTGCTCTTGAAATTATATCTACTCTGGGTTCTTTTTCGCTGATAGTCGTGCCGATATATTTGAATTGTCTCTCTTCTTTAAGTTTCCGACACAGGCATTTATCTTGCTTGAAAGCCCTTTCTCATGGTTCGTCATGAGTTTATTTTTATACAGCATCTATCTCCTTGCCATATATTTATTAACTTATATAGTCAGTTTACTCTTGGCCTACTATACACAAGTTTTGTGTCATATTCATTTTACTCGGCTATAACGCGATAGCTGAGTCACTGAATACTGTTTTGTAAATACACAGATATATTATGAAAAAATCAATTGTTTAAAATTATCAGATAACGCAATTCTGCTCCTAAAATAAAATAAAAAAAACATTCAGTTTTTAGAGTACAGTTTTCGGTGCAGCAATATCAGTGTCAGATTAAGCTAGAACAGGATTTGTAGGCTATGTTATAAAGAGGCCTACAGTTATAAAAAATACACATAAATATTAAATAATAAATTATTAATTAGCATCGTGATAGAGCTTATGAAACAGGTCAATATATAGCTTCTATCAGCATAATAAACACTGAAAAATATTAGGTAGGTAATTATAAGATATTTAAATAGTTTTAATGACATTAATATGTCCACGTGGATAATAAATGCTTGTCAGAAAATACTTTTGATCCAATATATCTTTGAAATAAACCGCTAGTATTTACTTCTAGTAAATACACAGATATTTAATGAAGAAATTAATTACTTATAAACATTATCAGATAATGCAACTCTGTTTCTTAAATAAAGTTAAAATAACCAGTTTTTAGGGTACAGTTTTTAAAAAAAAATACACATAAATATTAAATCATAAATTATTTATTAGCATCGTGATAGAGCTTATGAAACAGGTCAATATTTAACTTCTAAGCAAACACAGAAAAATATTAGGCAGGTAAATTCTAACGAGATATTTGAGCAGATTTAACGGCCTCGATATAAATGTTACCTGAACTGATGAATAATTAAAGATGTAACTCCATCGACAGGTAAATATTAACAGTTGCCAGATCGGGAGATGTCGATTTGACCAGATAACTTGAAAGTATTTAATATGGGGCACTCGAAAATGTGGCATGAATCCATTATTTACATTATTCGGACTATATAATACCTCATCTCAGAAATATAGACAGAAACATGAATCCAATTCATTATTATTATAACACTTTGGCTGATCCATTCTTCAACCTTCGTCAAGTGTAAAAGAGACAGGGGAGTCTTTGTTTTTATTCTGGATTGAACAAACCATAAAATAGGGACTATATATATATATATATATATATATATATGTGTGTGTGTGTGTGTGTGTGTGTAAAGCAAATGATTCGAACAAAGATATTTGTGGAGTTTTAGTTGCCCCGATAGATATGTCATGATAATTTACAGAAAAAGAGTACTCAATGGCGAATAACAGGAAAAGAAGAGTACGTGTCGATGTTAGACATCAACAAGTACAGAAAAAGAGAGTACGTAACGATGAAGAACAAAAACGTGCGTAATGATAATTTACAGGGAAAAGTATACGCAATGATGAATAACAAAAAAAAAGAGTACGTGACGATATCTAAAAAAACAGTACTTAACGATAATTTACCGAATAAAACGTACATAAAGAGGAATGAGAGAAAACAATGAGTACGAAACGATGAATAACAGGAAAAAGTTGGTAACAATAATTTGTAGAAAAAAAGAGTACGTAGTGATGGATAACAGAAAAAAAGATTGCATAACGATAATTTACAGAAAAGAGGGCGTAGTGATGAATAACATAAAATATAGTCGACGATAATTAACAAAAAAATGAGTACATAACGATGAATAACAGGGAAAAAGTGTACGTGAGGATGGCTAACAGAAAAAAGTACATAAAAAATAACAAAAAAGTGCGTAATGAAAATTTACAGAGAAAAAGAATACGTAAGGTTGAATAGTAGAAAAATGAGTACGCGACGATGAATAACAGAAAAAAGTGGGTAACGGTAATTTACAGAAAAAGGAGTACATAATGATGAATAACAAAATAAAAGAATACTTTACGATGCCTAACAGAAAAAATCGAGTACGTAACGACGAATAACAGAAAATGTATGTAACAATAATTTACAGAGAAAAAAGAAAACCTAATGTTGAATAACAGAAAAGAGATTGTAACACTGAATAATAGTAAAAATAGTACGCAATAATGAATAATAGGAAAAGAAGGTAAAGATAATTTACAGAAAAAGAGTAAGTAATGATGAATAAGAAAAAAAAGAGTACGTACAGATGAATAACAGAAAAAAGTATGTAACGATAATTAACAGAAAAAGAGTACCTAAGAGTGATAAATAAGCGTAAAAAGACTACATAGCAAATGTATAACAGAAAAGAGTACACGAGGATGAATATCAGAAAAAAGAGTTCATGACATTGAATTATAGAAAAAAGAATACGCAACATGAATATCTAAAAAAAGAGTGCGTATCGAAGAACGTCAGAAAAAAGAGTACGTAACGAATATCAGAAAAAAAGAGTACGTATCGATGAACGTCAGGAAAAAAGAGTACGTAACGATGAATAACAGAAAAAAGAGTACGTAACGATGAATATCAGAAAAAAAGAGTACATAACGATGAATATTTGGAAAAAGTACGTAACGATGAATATCAAGAAAAAAGAGTACGTAACGATGAATATCAGAAAAAAAAGAGTACGTATCGATGAACGTCAGAAAAATAGTACTTAACGATGAATAATAGAAAAAAAAACAGTACGTAACGATGAATATCAGAAAAGAGTACGTAACGATAAACGTCAGAAAAAAGAGTACTTAAGCATTAATAACAGGAAAAAGAGTACGTAACGATGAATAACAGGAAAAAAAGAGTATAGAACTATAAATAACTGAAAATAAACGGTACGTAAGAATGAATAATAGAAAAAAAGAATGCATAATGATGAATGACAGAAAAGAAGAGAACGTGACGATGAATAGCAGAGAATAAAAAAATAAATAAATCTAAAATATATATTAAAAAAAAAAACAGTCACCCTGTGGGTAATTGTTCAAAAAATGATCTCTAATGCTAACGACAGACACACTTTATTTTTATGTTCAGATTTAAATAAATAAAAAAAAATAAATAATAAAAAAAAACAGCATACACTATACGTCCATTTAATGTAGGAAACATATTGCACATCTGACAAAGGAACCATCAACAGTCTTCGTAAATATGGTACAGATAAGCATGTCTCAGTGGAGATGAAACGAAACGACAGTGAAGATAGTATACTGTTTTCTACTCGCTCGTGTTGGTGAGTTTTCTACGTGAGAAATACATTATGAAGACGTACATGTAATTTAGAAGTTCGTTGCCTGTTCAATATTCATTATTATTATGAAATCTATAATTGGGCATTTTTAAAAGATCATTAATTACATTGGTCAACAGCCAATTTTCATCAGAAAAGTTATGAGCTGCATTGTATTTAATTTTGTCCGCTGATTTCAAAAGGCTAATGATTTTTTGAATCTAAAATTGAAAAAAATAAATCTAGAAGAATTTTTATTATATTTAATTTGTTTTTTTGTTTGTCTTACTAAAACTTTAATTTACAACGCCTAAATATTTAATAAAAATATCTACAAAGAATCTGTAAATATTGTGAATGAGATATATAGACGATATAAACTGGTGATAAAACAATAACTAAATTTTTAACGATTCCGATTCCTAACCAATATTCAATTCTGAATTTTAAAACTACAAATGATCATTCTTTAAATTTTTTTTCACAGTTCATACCACTAACAAGAGTTAGAATACATTCATTTGGAAGATAATCTATACTGCTACTGCATAAAGTTAGATTAGCCTGAAATTGAAAAGATTAAAAATGGTTAGGAAAAGGTAAAAAAATGTTTGGTGGTTAGGAGCATTACGTAAAACCTCACATAGTACAGTTCTGTGTTACAACTTTTTGTCTTACAACCTGTGTATTTAGGAATCGTTTTGGTATCGAAATCGGGCCTGAATTATTCAGCTCCGATGCCGATTCCCGATACTTTGAAAAACTCCTGATATTCCGATTAATCGTCCCATGACTAATATAAACCATAATAACGCTTACCAATTAGTATGCGCGAAACGTTTAGATTCCAGAAATTCGGCCATTTTGAATTGAGCGGTGTCATCATGATTAAGAAATTGAATGTCTTTATTAAACAAAATGAAATTAAATGGCTTCTAGGTATTATCTCTTCGCGGCACACCAGTAATCATTCCGCGGCACACTAATGTGCCGCGGCACGGTGGTTGGGCACCACTGGGCTAATCGGATATCTGTTATCTGGTACAGTTTCTCTGATGAGATAAGTTGGGCATAAAACTCCGATCAGCCACATCTTTTAACCGTAAAAGTCTTATACAGGTAATTACTGGTTTGTATTTTATTACTAATTGCGTGTATTATGTAATTTTAGGAATTATTAAATTTTTTTTTTGCGCAGAAAATTGGAGCAGTGACTGATGAGCGAAGGGAAAGTTTTCAACAAGACAGCATCAAAGGAGCAATGATATCAAAGATTTAGAAATGAAGGAATGCCAGCTGACTACTATTGTATATTATAAAGGCATGAACCCAAGAATAAACATTAGAGGAAGTCTAAATCCCAAAGATTTTAAGTTGTAATTCAAGAGTATTATAGCTTTATTTTGCACACAATAGTTTTGATTTTTGTACAATAACTAGCTACGAAAATGTCATATCTTATATTTATAATACCTACATGAATTACGCACCTAAACGTGAAAACTACAGTATCAGTAACATAAAATATGACCTGACAGCGAAAATCCGACTTCAGATTCGTAATCAGCATGAAAAATTGATTAAGAAAAGTAATCTTTCAACTCTGAAGATTAAAAAAAATTGCTGACCAATGTTACCGAATTCTTATCTCTCGACCAGCTGTGCCTGTTAAACTATTAATTTGATGATTGTTAAAAATTATTCAATGTCTTTTGGAACAGCCTTTATATAAATAATAATAGTCAATTAATTAATAAATCTTCAAGCGAGTTATCTCTTGACAGACTCCAGAGTTTCGCGTAATACCGCTCACCAGGCTCTGAGCACTCGATATATACATTTATAAATAAATTTATTAATAGATTTGACTTTTCAAAAATATTTTCACGGCAATTGTTGTGATGAACTTTTCCCTATGGTAACTAGACTTTATGAATTTAAGCGCATTACTAGATTAACAGTCTCATCATCTTACAGTTAAAATGACTAAACGTAACCCTAAGTCCCATGCTAATAGTTTCCTCACTCGCACTTCTTGCTTGTGGAACTCTCTTCCAGTTTCTTGTTTTCCAGTCAACTTTGATCTTTCTTCAATAATTTAAATGCAATATCAATCGTTATCGTCTGTTTTCTTAATTCCTGTTCTTTTATTGTTCTTTCTCTTGAATAATGTTTTCTTTTTCATATATTCTCTCGCACTCAGTAACCCACTGCGTCCTAGTGGCTTTATTGCCTTGCTTGGAGTGAAATTATGAAAAAAATAGATGTATTTGACACTCTGACCGTGATGAGCAGAATTACGCGAAACTTTGAAGTCACTCAAGAGAGAGGTTACTTGAATATTTATCTATCAATTGAGTATTGTTGCTCGAGTTATATATTGAGCACTTACCAAAAATTCTGTTGGTTTTAAAATACGTTAATTTCTAGTAATATTTACGTATTTTGATAAACTTTATTAAGTTGTATTATAATAATAAACAATAATAGTAGTCAATTAGTCAACAGACAAATAGAACGCCTGGTCTGCCATACACAAGTTCATTAGGTATGTTGTTCTGTATCCTTCCGTCCCCTCTGCCTTCGATATATCTTATAAGTGTCAAATTTTCCAAGCACTCTTTCCTCATTATGCGTCCCAGAATTTTCAGCTCTCTCTGATTCTGAGTATAAGCATCCTTTTTGTTTTCATACTCCTTAAGACTCCCTTGTTGCTTACACACTTCGTTCATGTTATTCTCAGCATCCTTCTGTAGAACTTTTTTGCTGCATTGTCTCATTCTTCATCTGTGGGGAAATTGTCCAGCATTCACTGCCATATAGGAAGACTGATATTGCATAACAGTTCAGCACTCTTTGCTTTGTTTTTAACGAAACGTTCCTGCCTAGTTTTTCGAAGGCAACTTTTGCTTGTCCAATGCGCCTTCGTATCTTGTTGTCACATTTTCCATCCTCTGTTAAAACGCTTCCCAGATACTTAAAATTTTGTACTTGTCTAGTTTTGACATTTCCAATTCGTAGCTCGCACCCTGTGCTTTTTCTCTTTCTGACAACTATAGTCCTTTCTTCTTGCTTTCCTTTACTGACTTGTCTTGGAGGTCTCGTACTCTTCTTATTGTCTCTGCCATTTTAATTGCTGATAAACACGCTCGCAACTCTTCCTTGACAAACGGTATGCGATTAGTTGCTTTTCTTTTAATACTTGTTAGACAAAAAAAGAAGCTTTTATTTAATTTACCAAATATAATATAAAGTATGTTATATTTTATATATGTTTTTAAATATAAACTTGGCACGGAACCCTTAATCAGGGTTCGCAAAATAAAATAATAAAGTTCTATGACACCCTGATTGGATATCATTGGTACAAGCCATTGTTTATTGTCTTCCCCTATTTCCCTTGTCCTCAATTACCCCGTGAGTGTTAAGTTTTCCAGACCCTCCTTCCTCGTTATGTGTCCAAGGAATTCCAACTGTCTTTTCTTGATTCCGAGTAGAAGTTATTCTTTCTGTTACTATTTTCTTTAAGACTTCTTTGTTGCTTACTCGCTCCGTCCATGTAATTCTCAGTATCCTTCTGTAGAACCACATTTCTGCTGCCTCCAGTTTTCTCCACATCTATGGGGAGATTGTTTAGCAACCATTTACATTCGTTAGGAAGGTTATGTACTGTTTTCCTCTGTCCTTCTTGCATACCTTGAATTTCTTTAGTTTCATCTGGCTTTTTGTGATTCTGAGTAGTTTTCTTTCTATTGCTATTTTCTTTAAGACTTCCATGAGAGAAAAAAATTAAAATAAATCAGGGGCTTTACACAACGGCGTACCCAGTTTTTGTACCACCGGGGGTCGTGGTAGATTTTGCTGACCTGTAAGCAACATTCCAAAACTGGACGCGATCTAGAAAATATAAAAAAAAGATTACAATTACGTTCGTCTATTTTGTTTTGATTTTAGATGCAGAAAATAATAATAATAATAATAGTAGCTTTTTTTTTTTTTTTACAAAAATGATCAGTGAAAAATATCATAAAGCCATTTTTAACCTTACGTCTCTGGTTGGGACCCGGAAGGAAATGCGTACACAACAGAAATCAAAGGAAATAGAATGTCCCGAACTAATAAAAAATGAATATACCCACAAACATAACTAAGTAGCGACATATGTGCACTGGAAGATATGCAAGAAGCACAAAATCGAAACCACTGAAAATGGTAGGAACACCAACCAGACATAGTTACCCAAAATAACGATGTAACTATCCCCTGGGATATGCCAATTCAAACTGATTGGGTAATAAAAGCCAACAGACGTGATATTATTATAAAAAACAAGAAATTCAGGAAGTGTATAACAGTACCATCTGAGAGAAATATCTCCATGAAAATTATCACGAAATTGTCCAAATACAAGGACCTAGAGATCGAGATTAACAGGAATGAAGACTGAGATTGTACCAACAGTAATCGGAGCCCTGGGTCTCGTAAGAAAAGGAATGGACAATCTTAATAACAGTATCCCAGGTAACAGCAACATACAAGTTGCCCAAAAGATAGCCCTACTAGAAATATCCTATATACTAAGAAAAGTGCTAACAATTAAATGACAATTCTACTATTAGACCCGGCTCTAAAGGATACAAAGCAGTTAACATAACATACACAAATGATACTACTACTACTACTGCTAGTACTACTACTACTACTATTACCACTAATAATAATAATATACTTCAACATAAAAAAAATAAGAGGCTAAAACCATTCAAGAGAAAGCTTTCCTTTTTTTAGAATAAAATTAACAATATAGACACTATGAAAAATAATTTAGCAATAGCTGGTTCATAGTGTAAGCCTCAAACTAAATATCCAGTGTAACCTTACGTAACCATAAAGTGAATTTAGGTAAAAATAGCATAAGTGGAATAAGAGGCGGGAAATGGCCCCACTAATATTTTGCATGCTACTTCCATTATAATTCACCTAAATGCCATTTTATGACAGGTTTACGTGATGTCCTATTGTATCGGGAATACGAGTGAGTATCTATCTATCTATCTATCTATCTATCTATCTATCTACCTATCTATCTATCTATCTATTGTAACCCAAGGGTGGTTACTGAATAGAATAATCACACGACGGTTTGTATGAACGATAATACTTAGGACAAGAACAACACATATAAGATTCGCCAGCGGCGCGTAGAAGAAATAGTCAAATGCTAGAAGTGAGTCAAGTGAATTCCACAATGAATCTCTCACTGCAGGATACCTACCAACCGCCCCACACTGTTAAATGTGGCACAAGGCCGAATTTAATGTGGGCATCCGAGCCCGTAGGCGCGGCTAAAAAATTCCCGTAGACCCCGCATAAAACGGGGTCGGGTAGCTGTTTCCCGAGACGAGACTCCTCCCTTCGACATAGCCTCGTCTGGGGATCCTCTCTGCCCAGAGGCAGAGAGTTTGACCAGCACAGCTGGAGACGAATCTTCAAATGCAGACGAACATACAGTATGTACTACTGTATTTATGTGAATGGGGACATACCGATTATCGTCCGTAGGTATGCTACAACACTATCTATCTATCTATCTATCTATCTATCTATCTATCTATCTATCTATCTATCTGACTTTCTAAATTCATATACTCTATTATAATTTCGTTAGATGCAATTAAAAGGAATCACTGCCATGACGAAAAAAAAAACAACAAAAAACAAAACAAAACAAAAAAAAACACAAACATCAGTCTGTTTTACTCTTCGCTTCATTTTTTAAAAATTTCCTCCACCTACTTTGAAATTTTCAACATCCTTAGACCTTTTAATCTCCCGGGCTGTGGGAAAATAACGTAGATTTTTATAAGGTATCTCCACTACAGTTAAATTTCTAGCCTCATTTTTTCAGGAAGGTTCAATCTTTAAATAATAAGCCCTTTTATTCTGATACTTTTGTTGTTTTTTTCCTAACCACTGTTTTTCGAGTTCGCCTCTTTCTCGCGGATAGTAACTTTCTCTTATAATTTCTTCTCTGAGAGTTTCTTCTATGAAAGGCAGTCACAAAGCATGACGGCCTTCATTCAAGATGGCGTCCAGAAAGAAATAATTACTAGTAATTACTAGCCTAATTGCTTCTTTTTTGACGTCTTTTTGAACGAATGTTGTCTACTTTTGTCGTGTGCACGGGGGATTTTGCTCCCATCGAGCATTTAGGTAATTGCTGGGTTTCTTTAGTGTATGGTTGCGAACCTGAACCCATGAATAATATTGTGGACTGAAACCTAATTTGCGATTTTTTCTGAGTTCTTAATGTTTATTTTGTAACGACTAACGAACACTTGGTTGACGCTTCGTCAAAGCCAACGTAGTAGGACACTTTGTAATCGCAGATACCAATTATAATACGCCGTTGAACAAACTTGTTTCAGACGCCTTCGAATAATACTCGTACTAATAGTACTTCGTATAGTGAATAAAATAGCGAACAGCGGTCTCAATAGTAATAGAAAATAGAAGAGAAATAACGATCCATAGAGGATAGACTAGGATAAGCGAACACTCAAGACGTTACGCAACTTTCTCTATATATGCGTTTCCTATATGGTCACGTGGTGTGCTTAGTTCGATAATGAGATCGCCTGTGTTTGTTCACCGGCGATCTATGTTCAAACACAAGCATCAGCTGCGACACTTTATTCCTATATAACAGTTTACATGTTATTTCAATCTTCCTTTCGTTGCAATGTAATTATTGTATTTTATCGACTACACCGGTTTTTTTTTTTTTGAATCCTTTATCATTTAAAATGTTTTGAACGCAATTATATTTATCTTATTTTATTTATTTTTTTAGATAACAATGGTTTTAGTGATATTAAGCTTACTAATTAACAACTGGCTGGGGGGGGGGGAGTCGATTGGTACTTTTCCCAAGCGTATTTGTGCGTAAGTGAATATAACGAAACCAATTGGATTGAAACTTGTCTTTCCGAGTTAAATTGAAATAACAAAAAAATATTTGTTTCTCATTCTATTTTGAAACAAAACGAATTTTTAATCATTTCACCCCAAGCAAGGTAAATAAGACACTAAGACACAAGGGGTTATAGAGTTTGAAAGAATAAGAAAAAGAAAAAAACATTACTAACGGGCGAGAACAATAAAAAAAAAAAGAGGAATCAATAAGACAGTAGATAACGAATGACGTTGCATATAAATTTTTGATGATCGAAGTTGGCTGTAAAGCAAGGAACCGGAAGAGAGTTCCACAGGCGAGAAATGCGATAGAAGAAACTGTTAGCACGGAACTTATAGTTACATCTAGTCATTTCAACTATAAAAATGATGAGACCTTACCGCCAATCTAGTACTGCGCTTAAATCCATAACGTCTAAGTACCACAGAGGAAAGTTCTTCAAAACATTTACCAAGAAAGTATTTATAGAAAAGGAACCTACGTTACGGCGTTGGGAAAATGACTGAAGCCGGGATGCCAGGTCAGGACCAATGACATTGCATTTTATTTTAACTTTATTATACAGCTATCAGATCTGTCGCACGCTTCAAATATCACATTACTGTCTGTTTTTTTACTTTAACTATTTATTTTTTCATAAAAACTAAAGAAATCTTTCCTCCAAAATTTAATGTTTCGTTTCAATTGTATCTGTTATTATTATTGAGTGAGAGTACAGTTTGTTTTTTACAGTAAGGTTCACCATTTACAAGGCACGGGGGACACTCGGGTCAGATCGGCGATGATGAAATGTAACTAGTCTTATGAATAATCAGGAGTGGTCTCCCCTTATTTCGTTACTTCCTTCTTTGAGAGAGCTATTTCTGTTTACTGGGACTCTAAAAGGATACTATACGCGAACCTTATATTATCAGTTGAATAAAGCTTTCTTAAAGCCTACATCTGCGTACTTTTGTCAGTACAACTAGCTTGGTTTTCGTGTCATTGAATGTAACCAGACAGTTTTTACCCTATTTGGTAATTTGTGAAATTTGTGGAAGAGAGATCAGTCACCAATCTCTGACCATCCTAGTGTTTTAGAGGAAAGCGACGCTGGCCTACAAATAAAACAAATATACCCATCATTGCATTCAGTCTAATAAGGGTCTATCGGCCAAAGTTGCACGATATGGTGACAGGTTTTGATAAAAGCACCGCATAAACATTGTGGTGCCCATCTAGAAATATCTTCAGGTTAGGTAACCCGGTCTGCTCAGACGGTCATCGATTGAGAATATTTCCAAGTATTTAAATAGGATTCCAAAGTCGCCTTGGCTGCCTCATCCTTCAATTTATAAAATAAAACAAAATAATCTCAATAGTCGGTCATGATGCTTCCCACTGCTCTCGTTCACTAACAGAGAGGCGCAGTACAGCAGCCTCTAAGTGACATGCGCAGTACAGCAGCCTCTAAGTGACATGCGCAGTACAGCAACCTCTAAGTGACATGCGCAGTACAGCAGCCTCTAAGTGACATGCCTAACTATTTAATGAAAGGCAACGGTCAAGCAATCTTTGGAACTGAAAGTGATATTTACTGTCACCATCTTAATTTCCCAAGGCAAAACAAGAGCATATTAACACCTCGTATTAGTTACAATGAGAAGCCACGAGAGCCATGCATGGTTTAACATCAAAGCATTTGTTATTATTATTATTATTATTATTATTAATCGAGAGAACAGCAAGACAATAAAGTGGCGCAAGGCACACATTTTCGAAGCCCAATATATATATATATATATATATATATATATATATATATATATATATATATATATATATATATATCATGACAATCACTCTGATAGGCTTTACCAAGCACATACCTATTATTATTATTATTGATAGTAGTAGCAGTATTATTATTATTAGTAGTATTTGTTGTTGTTGTTGTTGTTGTTGTTGTTCTTCTTCTTCTTCTTCTTCTTCTTCTTCTTCTTCTTCTTCTTCTTCTTCTTCTTCTTTCACTTTTATGTAAAAAAATCTTTTCGTTATTTTGGAACAAATTCAGTCAGTCAGTTATGTGCCATACGTGATAGACGCTTAGGCGATCATGTATCTTTCGATATATGACTGACGGGGCAGTAGGTTGCCATTTCTTTCTTTCTTCGGTAGACCAGTTGCTATCCAAGGCTATAGAACTCGCTCTGGGAGGAGAAGAGGAGGATTCATACCTTTCGCAAGGGTATTAGCACGTAGGTGAATCTAATGGATTCGATTGTTATACTCCACCGTAATTTCTATTTTAATTTCTGGGATGAGGAATTGTCATTATTTACAGTGTAAATAATGACAAATTGTCATCCTAGAAATCTGTAAATTTGACAGTATTTACACTAAGAATATTGTCCTCATCTTTGTTATTATTATTTCGACTGTTGTGCCTCCTGGCATATTTGTTCTTTTATTTTGATTCGGTCAAGTGGTTATCGCTTAGAAAATCCAACTTCAAAGACCCCATCTGCCGGTCGTAAAACAGAAACACTTTAGCTCGAGATAAAAGCAACCTTCCTCTTCTATGTGAGTATCTCAAGCGTAGATAAATAGATGGTCAGCGATGATTAGAATGGGCAAGGAAAAGAATGAGAAGACACAGCTAAGAGGTGATAGAAAATCAGAGGCATAATAAATAATAATTGACACCCGTGGAAATTCATGACTGGTTATTATTATTATTATTATTATTATCAAGAGGCCAATCCCTTTCTTTTGCAGGGGGTCAAAACAAAGCTTTACTTGAAACTACTGCCATCAAAAATACAAAGAGTAGGTGGAATGTGGTAGCTTGCTATGTGACCTAGTTGAACATTGTTTTTACCACAAAACTTCCAGTCAGTCGAAGCGGCTTTTTTTTTTTCTAGGTCTTACTTTTTTTCCCCCTGATGTACTGTTTAAAAGTATACATATACGTAAGTGTTACACCTTAGTGCCCTGACATTTGTGACTTTTGATTAAAAAAAAAAACTTACTTTGCCCTGTAATTCGGGGGTTAGCATTTTTGTGTTTTATGAAAAAAAAAAAAAGAAAAAAAAAAGAACGTAGACTTTGCAAATTTCGATAATATCCAACAGGTAGGAATTTACGCAATCCATAGGATAACAATTCGAATCCATTAAACAAATACATCAACACTTTCTTTCGCTCCATTAAGTATCACACCTTTTCACAGACAACAAATTATAGCAGTTGTGCGTGTCTGTAGAGGCGAGGACAGGAAAAGAAAAGAATAACAATTATATTATCACGTTGATAGCATTTGAATTCTATACGAGCAAGTCGTTTGAATTTATTAGGGCAAAATTGTTTATATTTTGTAATGTTTCTCATTGTCCCTTCGATATTAGACTTGTACACATGATTAAAATATTTTATGAAATGGTTCTGTATGAAATCCTACATTTCTTTGTGTATATATATATATATATATATATATGAAAAGATATATTTTTTTTTATGTAAGCTATATTTATGGATTAAAGTGCTCAATATCAAGGATAGAGCGTATGTAAATATAAAAGTGATAGAGTGTATATATATATATATATATATATATATATATATATATATATATATATATATATATATATATATATATTGAAGTCAACACACCAGAGGCGATAGTCTGTTTCATGCTTGAACGCAATATGGCCTGACGAGTGGGTTCAAGCATGAAACAGGTTGTCGCCTCTAGGTGTAGACTTCAATGTCTACTTATATATATATATATATATATATATATATATATATATATATATATATATACATATATATATATATATATATATATATATACGAGGATAAGTTAAAAATTATCCGCACTTGCTGCATACTGCTAGCGGAGCGGCGATGTTTACACTGTAACAGCAGCAAGAAAACTGTCCTGTCGTGATAAAGCTTATATTTTGATCATGTGGCCACAATAGTACCAACTATAAGCACACATGAGCAGAAGGCAGTGTAATATACGCAGAGATATGTTATGAAGAAAGTATGGGTAAATTTTGACTTACTCTCGTGTGTGTGTGTGTGTGTGTGGGTATATATATATATATATATATATATATATATATATATATATATATATATATATATATATGTATATTTTTGCATGTTTCATTAAATATTATAGATAAGTTTTGTCTATTTATTTTATGTAAATTCTTTTCATATCGTCTGATAAGCTTAATAACATTATCATTAAAAGAGGAAAGAAAATTACAATATTGATACATATTTTTTAATGCTATCTAAGCTTTCGGCTTACATAAGCCATTATCAAAGATGACAATTACATTACAATATATTTACCAATACACGGACGTTATGAGCTGCGGTGCGATTTTCGCGTCCAGCGTCTCGTATGCACGAGTTTGTCGTTGTTTGGAAATCTTCCATGTAAATATAAAGAGACTATCATTATTGTTTTGTCCGTGTATTGATTAATATATTTACATAAAATAAATAGACAAAACTTGTCTATATTATTTAATAAAACATGCATCAATGAAAAAATGCTGCCTAAATACACACACGCAATATATATATATATATATTGTGTGTGTGTGTATATATACATATACATATATATATATATATATATATATATATATATATATGTAACTCGATAACGCAGAACGCCTTTTGCTGAGGACTCGCCTTTCCGGGGGTAACGTTCCCGGAGATACGACGCGTCGACAGAGGTCCTGTGGCAGCCATTCAAAACTTAAAAAAATACCTCTTTGAAATGGTCACTGACTCATCATTAACGTCTAGCAAAATACTTCAACTAGTAAATTACTGCCGGTTAACGGATTTTAAGGCGAGCAGATATTTGTAAATAAATTGCTTAATATTCGAAAAAATAGACTAATAACAGTTAATAGGTGATTAAATCTTAAATAACGTACCTTCCAATTTCAACATTCGCAGATACACCTCTCCGCTAGTCAGAGTAAGAACAATCTATTGTATTCATTTCACCATTTTGAACAAATATCATATTATGGTATCTGTTGCAGATATCATATTACAGTGAATTTTTCAGAAGATAGAGAGAGAGAGAGGGAGGGGGGAGAAGAGAGACAGAAAAATTGACATTGTGGACGTAGAAATCAACAGTTTATGGTGATTAGTAATTTCACGCCATATATATATATATATATATATATATATATATATGGTGATATATATATATATATATGGTGATATATATATATATATATATATATATATATATATATATATATATATATACACGAGGGTCATTCAATAAATAAGTTGAATTTTTCGGTATAAGGACTTCTAATGCAGATAGAAGCTTACTCTTTTTTCATTTTTTTTGTTTTACTTCTTTTTCACATGGATTTAATTTCTTTTGCAGATTAAAAAAACTTTGAGAGTTTTGGCGATTAACAAAGATGGCCGACCAAGAAGCATGCTCCAAGTTTGAACAGCGGCCAGTTATCAAGTTTTTGGTTGCTGAAGGGTGCAAACCAGTTGAAATTCATAGGAGAATGTCAACTGTGTATGGTGCCACATGTTTCAGCCAAAAATGTCTACAAGTGGGCTAAATTGTTTAAAGAAGGACGGAGCAGTGTTGAGGATAAAGACAGGCCTGGGAGGCCTACAGAAGTAAGGTCTCTTGAGGTAATCGAATCAGTCAATGACCTCATTCAGTCTGACAGAAGGGTGACAGTGGATGACATTGCAAGGACTTTGAGCTTATCTGTTGGGACAAACGCAGGGGTCATCAGTCAGAAGGAGTCATCTTGCATCATGACAACGCAAGGCCTCACACAGCAGCCCAAACGGTGCAGACCATCAACAAGCTGGGCTGGGAACTGCTCCCTCATCCCTTCTTACAGCCCAGACCTTGCCCCTTCAGACTTTCACCTGTTTGGTCCCTTGAAAGCGTTCACGAGAGGCACGAAGTTTAAAAGTGACGATGAAGTCAAAAGTGTTGTGAATCGACTGTCTGAGACATCAGTCCAAAGATTTTTACGCTGAGGGAATACGGAAGCTTGTGCACAGATGGGAAAAGTGTGTGACAGTGCTGGGAGACTACGTTGAAAAATCTAAAAAAAAAGTAAGCTTCTATCTGTATTAGAAGTCCTTATACCGAAAAATTCACCTTATTTATTGAATGACCCTCGTGTATATATATATATATATATATATATATATATATACACGAGTGGACACTGAGGTCAACACCAAGCGGCGACAGTCTGTTTCGGCGTCAACGCAATCTCCATTGCCTGAAAATTGAATTGAGGCATGAAACAAACCGCTACCACTTGTTATTGACCTCAGTGTCCACTTTTATATTTACATTCGCTCTATCTCTGATATTGAGCACTTTTACCCATAAATATAGCATAACCTATTCACACAAACCCATTATGTATGTTACTCGCTGTTTCTTTCTCTTATCTTCAGTATATTCTGTGAGTATTTAATTCTCCAGGTCGACTTTTCTCATTACATCATCTATGAGAAAATTTAAACAGTTTCTTTCTGATTCTAAGTCTGTTTCCTTGTTGTAAAACAGGTATAATGATTCATTTATACTGCAATAGTGAGGTGATAAAAATCCACCGGAATTAAATTATCATGCTTTAAATAAGAGTTTTAAAGCTCAGTCTGTTGCCTTGGATATCTCGAAAGCGTTTGACAGTTCTGTACATACCGGTCTTCTTCACCAGTTAAAAAGTTAAGATCCATTTTTAAAAACTGATTCAGTCTTTCTCATCAAATCATGAAATGAAATTTGTTTCTAAACGGCCACTCTTCAAGAACCTTATGTACAAATGCAGGTGTCCCCCAGGGCGATATTCATGGTCCTACTTTGTTTTTCATCAATTACCTTCCTGATGACATCAGGTCTCATCTTAGTGCCTATGCTGATGACACAACCATTCACTCCTGTCTCGATACTAAGACGGATCACTTCGATAAATTCAAATTCAAAATTCAAACTGATCTAAAAAAACAACCTACAATCTGTTGTTAACTGAGGCTTGTTAATTTTAACGCCTCTAATGCAAAACGGTTCTCTATTAATCATTCTGCCTTCCACCAGCATGGCTGATGCTAACCTCCAAGAGAATGACTCATTGCGCCTTCTCTGGTTTACATTCCCAATTGACACGAAATGGGAAGACTACATTGAATCCATTGCTAGGTCAGCTGCTAAGAAAATTGGTTTACTGTGTCTTGCTAGACAATTTTTCTCTCCACAATCTATCTTACATATCTATAAGTCTACCATTCAGCAATGCTTAGAATATTGTTGCAACATACGGTCCGGTTCACCTGTTATATATTTAGAAATTTTTGATAAAATCCAAGGAAGTATCAGCAATATTTTTGGTCCTGACCTGGAGTCTCTGATTCAGTAATTTTCCCACCTCCGTAAAGTTGCTTCCCTGTTTTTTTTTCTATAAATATTTCATTGCAATTGTTCGGCTGAGCTCTTCGCCCTGGTGCCGAGACTTTATGAATTTAAGCGCAGTACTAGATTGTCAACGAGGTCTTATCAATTTACTGTTGAATTGGCTAGATGTAACTGTAATTTCTATGCTAACGGTTTCTTTTCTCGCACTTCTCGCTTGTTGAACTCTCTTCCGGTTCCATTCTGTCCGGCCAACTTTGATCTTCAAAAATTGAATGCAATGCCAATCGTTATCTACTGTCTTCCTGATTACTTTTGCATTGTTCTCGTTCCTTCATAATGTTTCTGCTTTCACATCCAGCAACCCTTTGTGTTTTAGTGGCTTTACTGTCTTGCTTGAGGTAAATTCGATTAAAAATGTGAAAGCACTCTCTCTCTCACTCTCTCTCTGTCTCTGTCTCTCTCTCTGTCTCTCTCTCTCTCTCTCTCTCTCTCTCTCTCTCTATATATATATATATATATATATATATATATTGTTTATACGTTATTTTTATAAATACAAATATTTAAGTAAATATATAGCCTGACGTGCTATACAATTTAGCTACAGAGGAAGCATTTGATAAACAAGTTTAAGTTACAGTTTTTGAACTATATGACGGTACCGTGTAGAATACAGGTTCGATTCCTGTCGGAGGACACATATTTTCTTTGAGATTTTTCGGACATCCAGGTCGGTAAATGTTGTTAATACTGTTTATTATAAACAGAGCATTTACTTAAATATTTGTATCTACAAAATAACGTATAAAAAAAAATATATCAAAATAATTGTCGGACTTAGTCCATTTCATTACATTCACTTAAGCGCAAATAATCCTTGAGAAAGGTATGAATCCATCTCCACCACCCCAACTATGGGTTAAATAGCAGAACTTCTATATGGCAAAATCATTGCTATTGCAAAAACGCAAATAAAGCTTTATTCTTACAATTCAAAATATGTTTCGGTTTTAAATAAACCGCAAACGGTTGATAAACCGCACCCCCACAAAAAAAAAAACAAATCAATCAACCAGTGAAGAGGAACTGTTCAAATAGTATTTTTGAGGAAGAAATATTCCGTGAAATTGTTTTTACAAAGCACATAATTAATTTTTCTTGCTTAGTTATCATTAATAAAACAAATATTATAGACATACACCGAATGGTTACAAGCGGTAATTGTTACTACAGAGAGTGCCATTTTCCTCTGCTAGCTGCAACTGAAGTAGAGTCTCCTATCTACCCTGATATTTAACCCATAGCTGTGGGGAGGGAGAAGAGATGGATTCATGCATTTCGCTTTTATGCAAAAAATAAACACAAGAGGCGACTGGGTGATTTGAACTCGGCTCTCCGTTCCCAAATTCTGCGCAAAAACCGTTACGCTATCCGCATGGATAAGTTTTTTTTTTTTTTTAATGAAAACAAAAATGTAGATACCAATCAAGAAAATTATTAACGATAAACGTAATAAATTCTTGGTAAACAGGTTAGCCGTTTGTGAACTTACTAATCAGGTTAATTATAAATCATTGTGCGCCTTCATTCGTTGGGTTTTGGTTAAAGTGGCGCCAGCTGTTAGGAGTAAACATCTGTACAGTTAAATAGGTCATGAACATTTACTTGTCAGTTTAATACTTGGGGTCCACGTGACCAGAGTTTGTGAATGACAGCATTAAAAGCTTATTTAAATGTGAATGGTCGAAGTCTGGAGGTCCCTAATACGTTGTATGAACATTAGGTCCATATTGCTATGATAAATAGCTTTCCTCTACATGCATTTTCTTTATGGCTCTCCACAACTTCCTATCCTTTATAGTTCTTAGCAAGGTTTGTCCCTTTGCCAAACCCTACGTCCTCCAGTTCCTCCATTGATTCACAAAAATCCGTACAGAATTTTGTTCTTGTTAAGCTGTTCAACGACTTTCTTGTTTATGATAGCTTCAAAAATTTACTAATGGCACTGATTACTTCAAAAAGGTTACTAATATTTACTGATAGGGTAATATTGTCAGAGGGACGAGGATTCGCCTGCATTTTTGCACATGGGGTATATACAAGCTACATTCCATGGGCATGGAAAACATTTCTTCCGAAGACAGCGGTTGAACAGCTTTTTTTAATCGAGTTCACCCCATTCAAGGCAGTAAAGCCACTAAGACACAAGGGCTTATTTGGTATGGTACAGTTAGAAACAGAAACATTGCTAAGGATCGAGAACAAAAGAAGAGTAATCAGGAGGACAGTAGAAAGAGATTGACATTTGTCGCGTTTCTTACACTAAACCGGATGTTGACTGCTCGATGACCCAAGGCAGAATGCGAAAACGCGTCCCTGGGCATCATTGCTCGACGCATGTTTTCGATATTAAATGATAAAATGAACTTTATATATTGACCAGTAGAAATAACTCCCGCTAAAAGACACAAACTGTGATTTGGAGCCGATACGGCGGATATAAATTCGTTGATTCAACGCCGCAGAAGAGAGACCCGACTGACATGTCGACACGCAGAGGTTGGTCAAGAATGCCACAGGCAGACTGAACGAGATACTTTTCAACTTTCACCCTTTGCCGCCACCGTCTTCACAAAACATCAGCCGACAGTCATGACCTACATTCTTTCTCTTTCTTTCTTCCTTCCTTCCCCATTCTGTTGCCTGTTACAACAGCAACGAATAGTATGCCGGCTTTGTATATATGTAAATAAATCGTACATTTATTTACCCAAAATACGACGTATACCTTTTTCCTCGAATTTACGTATGTTGAGGCGAAGAAGAAATAATCTTCTGCAGCAGAGACAACAACAGCGACAAGATCTGTCTTCCAGGTTACTCATTCTTCGATTCCGCAACATATTACATTTACATTTGAAAATTAAAGTTGGCTGGAATGCATGGAACCCGAAGGGAGTTCTACAAGCGAGAAAAGAAACTGTTAGCATAGAATTTACGGTTACGTCTAGTCAACTCAGCTGTAAAGTGATGAGATCTCGTCGCCAGTCTAGTACTACGCTTAAAGTCGAAAAGTCTAGCTGTCAGGGTTTATCAGTTTCGCCAAGACTGGAGGAAGTTCTAGGTCAAGGTTCATGAGAACAACTACAAGGATTTTATTCGAACCAGTAACCTTCGTAGAGTCAAACCTGAAAACCTCTCGAGCCGATATAGATATATCACGAAGCTTGAGCTCCCTAAGGTAGAGAAAGTCAGGTAAGGGAAGGTCTTTGTCAACCTGGAGTTAGAGGCAAACTTCATAACAAAGAACTTAACCTTATGCGACGAGGACGAGATAACCGCAGATTTTATGATATTGTCGTACCACTGGCAATAGGCTCAGCCAGGATAAATTAAATTGTCTGCCTCTTCTGTTAGAGATTAATAAACACACGGTACACTGAAGTCATAAATTGTTGCTTCTGGCAAAGATAGATTTGAATGTAAGAAACCCATTTCAAATAGATATTTGGAAGAAAAGAAAAGGGCTCTTGATTGTTAATGACAAGGTGAAGGCAATAAGAATTCATTTGCCGGTATTTCTGATGGATGGGATGTGGATATGTAATTGGAAACTCAGTTTTATTTGATTTGGAATACTAAGCACAAATAATGAAAAGTTTATATCTGTCACGCTAGAGCAAGTTAGTAAACGAGCTAGTGTATTGTGATGAGATTTAGTGAACTGGGAGTTGTACGGAAGAAAGGTAATTTTCAGAAAGAAGGTTGTGTTGTGCCCTTCTATCAATTGGGGATAGTCTATCTACCATGAAAATCTACAATCCAAATTTGGGCTTTTATCTTTTATCTGGGCTAAAACAAAGGTATTTAGCATTGGTAGAAAATATGTAACTATGGAATTAAGGCAAAACATCCTCAACATTTTTTTCGTTTTGCCAAAATCGTTTTTCTATAAATTCTTCGTGTCGTCATTCACTATTTTCTTTAGAATTCTATGAGCATCTTCCAGGTAAGTTATGCATTCCACATTTATAGTGAAATCTATTTATAATGTAATCTGAATGCGCACTGCCACAGCGAAAGATGCCTTCCAAAAGCTAAGCAAAATATTAAGAAACAAGAACATTTCGTTAGGAACAAAGAAAAATCGTGGCGGCGAACTGTTATCCAATTTCAAACCTCCTATATAGCAGAGAATACTGGACAATTTCCTCACGGATCGAAGAGGAGATCTGAGGCAACAGGAATGTTGGTCTACAGAAGGATGCTGAGAATACCATTGACCGATCAAGTTTTAAGATAAATTTAAAAAAAAAGAACACTTATACTTAGGATTAGAAAGAGACAGTTGAAATTTTGCGAACACATAACGAAGAGAGAGGGCTTGGAGAATTTGCCACTCATGAACATATTGAAAGCAAGTAGGATAAAGATAAATATCGAGTCACCTACCTTAGAGCTACAAAAAAATAGGAAGTTGTGGAGAGCCATGATCAACCTACCTAATGAGCTTTTGTAAACGGATGGCAGAACTGGGATTGGGAAGGATACTAAAGGAACAAATATTGCTTAGAGCTACAAGGAATAGGAAGTTGTGGGGAGCTATGATCAACATATCTAATGAGCTTGTCAAGGGATGACAGTACAAGGATTGGGAAGAAAAGTAAGGGGATAAATATTGCTTAAAGCTACAAAGATTAGGAAGTCACGATCGCTCACTTACTGAAGAAAGACGTACATAATAGTCTCATAGATAGGAAGAATTCTATATTATGTCCCTTAAAAATAGTTTAATACTTACATAATTAGTGCGTTGAAATATATATAGTGTTATCAATTTCTTAATAGGTTGGTGCAAAAGTTTTTTTAAAATTAATTAAAATTTAATTCGTATAAATTTTCAGCGTTATCGTTATTCAGTCATGAAACTATTTTCCTTGGATTTTTATAGACTTGTAAAACTTTCGAAGCGAATAATGCATTCCTTAATAAAAGAATGATTCATTCCTGATTCAGAAAATGTTTCGAATTTTTTCTGTTTTGTTTGACATCTTGAGCCTGCTGGAACTGATGCCCATACAACGCGGGTCGGGTGTGTTTGCATGGAGAGAAAGAAGCAATAGTCTGAAGATGATAGCTTTGGAGAAACACCACATGGGGAAGAAATTTAAAAAAATCATTCCCCCCCACAAGCAAGGCAATAAAGCCACTAAGTCACAAGGGGTTCAGTATGAGCGAATATGAGAAAATGAAAAACATTATTAAGGCTAGAGAACAATAAAAGAACAGGAATTAAGAAGACAGAAGATAACGATCAATAATCAAGAGGCCGGAAGAGAGTTCCACGGGCAAGAAGTGCGAGTGAAGAAACTACTAGCATAGAACTTACGGTTGCATCTAACCATTTAAACTGTAAAATGAGGAGACCTTGCCGTCAATTTAGTATTGCGGTAGATTGGCGATAATGTGATTGTAATTTTGTGATTAGTAATTTGTAGAAGTGTGTTGATAGACAATAAATCAATCAATTAATAAATAAAATAACAATAAAAAAACAACAAACAAAAATAATCACCGGTTGATTCCTTGCCTAGAAAGATATTCTATTTTTTCTAATACATTATTCAAATGAGCCAATTTTTCACTATATACTTGCGTCGTGAATTTATCCAGATTTCAGCAATTTGTAACGGTGAATTTCCTTTGGATATTTCCAAACTCAGAGAAATCTTTACATAGCAGATTCCGTTTAGATTGAGAGGTTGAAAGTTTTCCAGAATTAAGCCCCGGTTTTATTTTCTTATGGATTCTTGTAATTGATCCATTTTTCATTGTTTCTGTCTTGTTGAAAAAAAAAAAATTCTGTGTCGAACAAGAAAAGAAAGACAAGAAGTGGAAATATTATATTGAATTAATTGCGAGGAAACTTGTTTCACTCTTTTCATTACTAAAGAGTTTTTCTCATCAGAATCTGTCTTACATATTTATACGTCTACCATTCATCTTTGAATATAGCTGCAACATCTGGCCTCGTGCTTCTACTATATATTTAGAGATTCTTCATAAAATCCAAAGAAGAATCTGCAATGTTATTGGTCCTGACCTGACATCTCGGCTTCCGTCATTTTCCTGCCGCCCTAACGGAGCTTCTCTGTGCCTTTTCTATAAATACTTTCATGGTGACTTTTCTGATGAACTTTCCTCTATGGTACCTAGATATAATTAATTTAAGCGCAGTACTAGATTGACGACAAGGTTTCATCGTTTTACAGTTCAAATAGCTATAGATGTAACCATAATTTTTATCCTAACAGTTTTTTTCTATCGCACTTTTCGCTTGTGAATTTCCCTTCCTGCTTATTGCTTTACAATCAACTTTTATATCTACCTACTTGATGAATAATAAGACTTTATAAAATACTTGACCAAGTTTAAGATACCTGACCCAGATTAGATGCAGTTTTCCTCTAAATTAATTATTTCATTCTAGATACAAAAAGACGAATAAATCCCTGTGATTTCTTGGGAGTTTTACACCTTTTAAATTGCTTCTGACTTCGTGTGTCGCCTTCAGTCTCTTTCCTACCGCCATAATGTGGCTCACCTGTGCCTTCCTATAAATATTTTCATGGTAACTGTTCTGATAAGCTTCATTTTTGGTAGCTAGACTTTATTGATTTACTAGATTGTCGGCAAGGTCTCATCATTTTATAGTTGAAATTGTAAGATGTTATCGTGAGTTCCATGCTAAAAGTTTTCTTCTTTCGCACTTCTCGCTTTTGAAATTCTCTTCCGGCTTCTTGCTTCCGAGTTAAAAATTTAAATGCTATAATATATCAATGGTTGTTTTCTGAATTATTACTTTCTATATCTGTCTATATTTCTGAGATGAGGTATTGTAATTATTTACATTATTTACATTATTCGAACTGTTGTCAACATCTTTATTGCCATATTCACGACGCGTACAACGGTCGAAACGTCGTAAATACGGCAATAAAGATGGGGACAATAGTCCGAACAATGTAAATAATGTAAATTCTTACTTTTTATTCTTTTATTATTCTCTCTTCTTAATAGTGTGTTTTTCTCATATTCGCTAACACTGAGTAACCGAATTGTGTCTTAGTGGTTTTATTGCCTTGCTTGGGGTGAAATCATTAAAAGAAAAAGAAACGTGTTTAAACTCCTCAATGATCATTTCTTCACGTGCAACCTCGTTTTCTAGTTTTTGATTTGTTCTCGTAATTTTTGTAAACAACAAATGATTGACTGCACGAACAAAGATATAAGTAATATAAACATATGAGTAAGGTTTAAAGTAAACGAAGATATAAGTAAAGTCACTTTTAAAAATTGGCTAACATTTTTTACAAAAGATGGCGCTGGGTAGTTTTGTATTAAGCTGTTATTACAACTACGTGACTAGACACAGCAATTTGTTATGATATAAATTACAGTTTGATTCTGAGTTCTGAGTTCGATGACAAATATCAACAGGCAAAGCATTTCTTTCTTTTTAATTGTCTACAAAGGCAACACTAGAAAATCATAAACCGAGATGTCAGTTTATTTTAGTTTAATTCTTTTTTTATTGAGAGAAAACAATTTTAATAGTTTACAAAGATTAAAAGAAAAAATAAATAAAGATAAAACATTTATTAATTCAATAATCAGCAGTAGCCGTTGATATTAAAGTTGCATCAGTAATTCTCAGAGTCCCCGGTCTCATTCCTCCCCTTGCGATCCCAACTTTACTCAATTCCTCCCCCATTATGAAGTGTCATCGATTAATTTCATCACCGTTATAGTAATTCGGAAATGTTCGAATGTAGAAATTACGTTTACATAAATCTGAAAAACCGATATTTCTCGAACTACGTTCAAGCTGTCTATATTTCTGAGATGAGGTATTATGTACACTATTTACATTATTCGAAATATTGTCCTCATCTCTGTCGCCATATTTATTTCAACGTTTCGGCCGTTGTACGCTCCGGCCTTCTTCAGGTGGTTGGAATGTCGAACTGAACCCTTTATTTCGCTCACTGGGGTATAATGTTCTAGTTCCACTGTGCCATGTGTCCTCAAGGACACATGGTACAGTGGATAAAGGCGTTAGTTAGATCCAGTGGCAGGACCGAAAGAGTGTGAGTTCAATACCCGGTTAAGGCAGTGGAGAACTTTCAGAGGGGAATTAACAGGAGATAACTGATAACTGGCATCCATTAAACATGGCACGTGGAATTAGAACAGTCTACCCCAGTGAGCGAAATAAAGGGTTCAGTTCGACATTCCAACCATCTGAAGAAGGCCGGAGCGTACAACGGCCGAAACGTTGTAATAAATATGGCGACAGAGATGAGGATAATATTTCGAATAATGTAAATAGTGTACGTTCAAGCTTTTCACATTTTAATAACTGAATTGTTCCAAGTAGGACTGAAGGAAGCAGTTTTTGAAAGCTCTTAATCCTTGATCGCTTTTGTGCATATTTGAATTTCATTCGATATCATGTGTACAGAGTATATTCTTTCAAAGTTTGATATTTCTCCTTTGACTATAGTCCCCCATTTTTTAATTTTAAATATCCTCCTTTGGGAGACACATGTTTCGTGTTCGATAATCAGTACGCCGAACAAGGCCAACCATCGGAAAAGCACACCTTCGAAATACCCAAGCAAGAACTGAACTCAGTAACAGTTTTATGGAAGACTCAGTTAATAACTTAATCCACAGTTAATCATCTTTATCACATTAACACTGTTTAACCCGCTGAAGGACATCAGTACCTTGGGGTTTTCAAAACTACTTTGAAAATATTATAGATAAATCTTTTTTTTTCTTCTTATATGTTGTTTTGAGTGATCTTTAGTGTAAAAACAAAATCAAACAAAAATAGATTTTTTCTGTCTGAATTTATTGGATGGGGAGTTATTATTTACACTATTTATATTCAGACTATTGTCAACATCTTTGTTGTTGTTATCACAACCTTTTGGCCGTTGTGCCCATCCGCTCTTCCCCAGCTGTATATCGATCTGGGTAACCTACAGGAATTGTGAACTGACCCTTTTATTTAAACTACAGGGGTAGACTCTTCTCTTTTCACTGTCCATGTATAGGGACATCATCTAGTTCTTATTTTTAGTACTGCTCAGTTATTGCTCGCCGGTCTCCACTGAAAAACGTAAACACTGCCCGATCCAGAAGACAGAAGAGTTTATTTTGAACAAGTTTAATATTAAGAAAAAATAATCTTTCAAATTTCAAAAATTCAGAGTTACAGCAATAGGGACAATTTTCAGTGAGCAAACAAAACAGCTTGTAATTTACCCGAATATTATGACTAAAAACAGAAACTCCTTGTCGTTACTTAAGAGAAGCATTCAGAAAGCTACTTGACATAACGAAAATTTGACTTGCCACTTGGTAAATATTAATGAAGAAGATTTTGTGAAGTGTTCAACCACAACACGGTAAGAGTTAACCACACCACAGTAGTAATTAACCAGACTGCGGTAATAAGGTAGGGTAAAAAAAAAATTAATTTGTTTATTTAAAACTCTTATTTCTCATTTGTTGTCGAGACTTTCAACCGCGTCTATCTAATGAGAGTCGATGGGCTTGCCTGCTTTTGAGCGATACTTAATGAGTGGGTCTAGCAAGATGGTTGTTTCATTCCAGGAACCAACCAGCTTGCTAGTTTTAATTACCTTATGCCAAACAAACTAATAAAGCCGAGTAAACATTTAGAATGATAGCAAAAAATTGCTAATGGAATAAATTCAATTTTTCACGTGGCCTTGTTCCAGACTAAGCTCCTCCTCCTCCTCCTACTCCTCGAATGAACATTATATTGAAATGTCAAATTCAGTGTTGATAGCAGACACAGAAAGGAAACTAAAAGAATTTCCACAGAAGGAAGGAAAGCGAGAAGAAAGGACTAAACGCCAATTTCTCAGAAGACATAAAGCATGGTTATTAGCAAGAGCGACAGTTCAACAGGTTAGGAGAAAAGTGTTCTGGACTATTACGTGATATCAGTCCACCTAGATGACAGTGAACGCTGGGTAATCTCCTCATCTCCTCACAGATGAAGAAGGGACATGAGACAACAGAAATGTTGTTAGGAAAAGGGACAGGCCGACATGCAACTTACAAATTGCGGATACCAAAAGCAAGCAAGAACAACAATTTAAATATTTGGGAAGTGTTTTAACAGAGGAAGGGAACTGCAAAACTGAAAATCCGAAGACACACTGTGATCGTGAACAATGCGTTCCAAACGCTAAGCAAAGTATTGAGAAAACAGAAAACAAAGAAAAGAGTACTGAACTGTTACGTAATATAAGCACGCATGTATGGAAGTGAATGTTGGTCAATCTCTACGCAGGTGAAGAAGAGACTTGAGAAATGTGGTTCTACAGAAGGATGCTGGGAATATCATGGACTGAACATGTGAGCAACGAGTATGTTTTAGAGAAAATGGGAAAAAACGACACTTGTACTTAACACCAGAAAGAGACAGTTGAAATTTCTTGGGCATATAATGTGCGAAAAGATCTTGGAAAATTTGATACTCACAGGGCACATCGAAGGCAAGAGCGACAGAGAAAAACGGAACAAAATTTACCGAGCGAACTTGAACAAGGTTTAGGGGGAATAAACAAAGAGACAAAATGCATTAATAGATAAAAAGGACAGGGAATTGAGGAGAGCCATGATCGCCTATTTCCTGAAGAGACAGAGCACATAGAAGAAGAAGAAGAAGAAGAAGAAGAAGAAGAAGAAGAAGAAGAAGAAGAAGAAGAAGAAGAAGAAGGAGGAGGAGGAGGAGGAGGAGCAGGAGGAGATATGTTTGTTTAATACAGCAATCCTGAGTGATAACTTTCCTTGTGAGCACTGTAGAATTTTATGGTTGCAGCAAATGTTCAGGGGATTTTGAAGGAGGTGTTATAATTTTAAACAGGCATTAAGATATATATATATATATATATATATATATATATATATATATATATATATATATATAAATAAAAGATTACTTAACTTTCAAATATCATTTTTTGTCGTTTTCCCCGACGATATTTAACCATTGTCTTTTCTGTGTAGTAGTAATCGAAATTTTCTTGGACTTTGGTGAATATATTCTTCTGCTTAAGGGGTAATAAAACAATTAGGATTGGTCAGAGAAAGGGCGAAGGAAGGAGGTCTTTGTTCTTATCTTTTTATGACCGCCGTATCTTTTTAAACCTATCTCCTTTTTTGTGTGTTGTGTGTGCGTGCGTGTTTTTGCAAGTATGTGTGTACATATTCCTTCTCCATGCATATATATTTTGTTTTATTATAAGGAATTAACACACACACACACACACACACACACACACACACACACACACACACACACATTTTAGAGTTCCATGAAATAAGTGGATACAACGTTTAAAAACGCACTATTCAGCCGGGCTTAACCATAAATTTAACAATATAGATAGTATATAACCCTACAAATCAAAACCTACCCACATTTCTCACCCACACAAGACAGACATGCTTACGGAGGTGTTGAGGCCTCACACTTATACACACACCCACACGAATATACACACTTACATACATCATACTCACTCACTCCCTAATGAGCCAAAGATAACACACACCCATAGTAATACACATGCTTACACACATCATACTCACTCACTTCCTAAGAATCAAATAACACACACACACTTAACAGAGACACATCCCCTTTCCAGGAACCAATAACACTGTCAAAATGACCAAGGGAATTCAGAGCAGGATGAATCCATCCAGCTCTTATCTCAAATAACAACTTAAAAGAAACTGTTTGACCAACACAAGGATTGACCAAAATTCATGTTAAAAAAAAACAAAAAAACAAATGATAACTACAGACAAAAGTTCATTTTCTCTATCAAGACATTCATTTCTGTAGTTCACTGCTACCAGCAAACAGAATCGTTTTTCTTCTTCTGATGGCCATGTTGGCCGAAACTAGCCGAGGAATCTAAATGAAATAATAAAAACTAAGGAATATTAATATACAACCCAGTGTGTCTCAAGATTTTATTTTTTTACTATTTTTTATTATTCCATATGTATATATATATATATATATATATATATATATATATATATATATAAAATTCCATATATATATATATATATATATATAAAATTCCACATATATATATATATATTCCATATATATATATATATATATATATATAAAAGTATACATATATATATATATATATATATATATATATATATATGTATACTTTTTTCTATATATGTTAACAGCATTTGTCATATGCGTATAAAGCCAAAACCTGCCAGCTAAAGTCCAGCAGTTTCTATGGTCTGACTCTGTAACAGCTTCGTGATTAATAGATAATGCTTGGCCGCTCGTATTAGAGTATGCCTGTCTGCTAGAGCGGTTAGCTAATCAGGCACATTTGTGCTTGTTCAACACCCACAGAGCCCACCTGTGGCTTATACTGCAACTAACGCTGGGTAGACCTTAATTACAGTTTCTGGAAGATAGCATGTTATCTGATGTGACTAATAAGTCTGAACAAGGCCAGTTCGCTAAAACCATCGACCACGATGACTTGTCACTTCGTGCTAGGACAACCATCGACGGCTCCCAAATAGTTCCGTCTAGCCAAATTCACTCACTCACAAGGCTTGAGTCAACCCGTTGTATGGTTTTCAGGCACTATCCACTTTCCTCGGGCTGATAACATAATGAATTCACCTTCCTGACAAATCGACCATGGTGAGATTAGAACCCGGGTCTCTCATGGTCGGAAAACTTCCGATGATAGAGCGCTGTCATTATGCAACAAAACTGAAATACGTGACTTAACTTTGTCGCATTAACTGTGCTAAATTTACAAATGTACTATTAATATAGGGGGTGGGGCTGACCTACCCAAATATCGGAAAAAATGCACTGAAGAAGAAAAGATTGAGAATAACTGAATTTAATATAATAGTAGTACGGAGTTAGGCAAGGTACAAATACTGGCATCTTACAGTGTCTGGTTAAATATTAGCCTACTGGATACATTCACCTCATATGAAGCCATTTATTTGCTTTTAATATTGCAGCATTATGGAATTAGGTTAGGCACAATTACTGTTTGCCTCCCGGATACTTCGACTGTGCGTATAAAATTCGGAAGATATTTTTAGCTGCTTTCTAATGTGGAGAGGGATGTTATGTCATCAAACGTGACATTTACTTATGTTGTGCGTCTGTACTTTATTGCGTGCTATTTAAAGGTCCTTAGTCAAGACAAGTGACGAGGAAACAGAGATGTGGGTAAGGTGGATTTACGCCAGGGGAGGGAAAACTTTTTCATGGAGGTCTGCATCATTGTCGGCCCTGTGTAAATTGGATTGCATCAGAAGAACTGCAAGACTTTTACAGTGGCAATATAAATAACAATACTACACGCACATTTTATATCGGCATCTATTTGCATATTTTACACGCATTTTGATACAACAGATTGTCCAAATGTATGAGAAATTAGTTTAATATTTAATACATTCATTATTATTAATGAGATTTGTACAGCTGACAAAAATCTTTTACAGTAATAAGAAATTCTCGATATTAAATATTGCTGTCATACCTGGAGAGATATATCTCGAGATTATCGACAAAATCCAAACAAGGGTCTGTAATGTTATCGGTTCTGACCTGGCACCATCCACTCCCGTGACGTAGCTTCCGTCTGTTTTTTCTATAAATATTTTCATAGCAGCTGTTCTAATGAGCTCTCATCCTTGGTACCACGACTGCGTGGATTTAAGCGGATTATTAGATTGTCTACAAAGCCTCGTCGTTTTACTGTTGAAATATCTAGATGGAACCGTAAGTTCTATTCTGATAGTTTCTCTTCTTTTGTGAAACTTTCTTCCAGTTTCTTGCTTACCAGCCATGTACGTTCCTCAAAAAATTAAATCCAACGTCAATCGCCATCTCCTACTTTCCAGAAGCACGTTCTTTTATTTTCTGTTGTCACTAAAGTCTTCTCTTTCTTACCCCTTGCGGCTTAGAGACATTATCACCTTGCTTGGGGTGAGACGATGCCTGAAAAGCAAGATGACTAACTTTTTACTGGTATAATAAAATATTCTTTAATTGTTTAAACCTTTACGCAAACAGATATTTTTTGAAATCGTAATACCTGTTGACTTTTGTTACATATTCATATGCCATTGTCACAACATAGGATGTAGTTGGGCATGTGGTCCGAAAGGGTGTTTGGCGACCTCTATCGTTGGTCTGTAGAGGGTTGAGTCGGTTGCGCCACTACGTTAGTTCTCACGGTCTTTTAGACCAGTATACCAATGTTGAACTGTCTCTGGCTCTTACTGAAAATCAAATTAAACATTTTTTCCCCCAGGAGAAAGCTTTTTAGCGTAGTGTTAAATAGCATAAAGCATATAGTTTGTATTTACTACTTTTATTATCCTTAATAAGGAAATTTTACTGACTGCTCGCTAATGAAGGGTTAGAGAGAGAGGAAGTGTGTGTGTGTGCATGTGTGTGTGTGAGAGAGAGTGAGAGAGAGAGTGAGAGAGCAAGAGAGAGAGAGAGAGTGAGAGAGCAAGAGAGAGAGAGAGAGAGAGAAACCCATTTATTAGTAGTTCGCGTGTTCGCTATGAGAAATTACTTTTACAAACAATTTCTCAACCTCTCGCTAATTGGTTATTCGTTAATTCACGTTCGAATGAAAATGCACTCCATACCACCACACCCTTCATTTTTTACTTCCTTTTTTATATTAATCATGCAGCGTGACACCCAAGTGCGACCGCCAGCTGACACTATAGAATTTATTTGTTTATCTTTCCTCCAATCAGGATTTTCACACGTTGGCGAATCTTCTGAATTAAAAGTTATCGGATATTTGTATATCGTATTTCATAAATACGACATATCTTTAACAATACGCGGTACCGCGTACTAGTTTTTCAGTAATTTCTAAAATTAACTTATTCTCAAATACTTCATAGATACATTGGTACATTTGAACATAAGCAATCGACTCATTGAAACTAAAACGGCGCCTACCCCAAAACGATGGATAGCAAGTTAGTCTCACGGGCTGGGGTCAGGTTTCATTGGCGTCGCCTAATAGTGGCTCAGGGCTTAAGTTCAGTTAATATCTATATATAGTGAGAAAATTTCCTATTTTTTTTTACATTATTATAAAGTATTTTTTATGAAATGGACAAAGTTCGACAATTATTTTAAGACATTTTTTATAAAAATAACGTATAAACATAAAAAATGTCTGAAAGTAATTTTTGTCGCCATATTTCTTGCGAGAAGCGAAACGGTTACTGCGTTCGCTTCCTTCTTTATAGAAGACCGCATAATTTGGTGAACCGGAAGTTGTTCGTGAGTAGATTATAAAATGCCAGAAGGGTTGCAGTGTGCTGTGTACATTATGAGAACAGTTGTAGCTGACGGATGGCCCACAAGTCGATATCCGATCAGTATCGGCTGGGTCACCGTAAAGAGAGGAACCGAAACGCCCAATGATCCTCGCCTTATATATATATATATATATATATATATATATATATATATATATATATATATATATATATATATAAAACTGATGGTGTGTGCCAAAGCATCAAACCGGTGTATTTCACGAAATTTTTGAATTTCAGAGAAGTAGAATTATTATTTACATTATTTAAAGTAGGATTAATATCCTCATCTTTATTATTATTATCACAACCGATTAGATAATTTATCTGAATTTCTGGGACGAGAAGTTTTTTTTTTTTAAGTGTTTCATTCCAAGCAAGGCGGGAAGTCACTAGCGCGCAAGGGGTTACAGAGAGTTGGAGCGAGAGCAAATAGGAGTGATAGAGGAAATGATGAAGAGAAGGATAGGGGATAAATCAGGGCATCTGGAGACATCGATTGACATTACATTTGAATAGTTGGAGATTATAGCTACCAGGGAAACAGGAAAAGGGGAGGGGGTTCCACAGGCGAGAGGTGCGAGACATGAAGCTATTGGAGTAGAAGAGACGGCTACATTTAACAGTTTCGACAGTGAAAGGGTGTGAGCGAGATGCCAGCCTAATGGAACGCTTAAATGCGAAAGCAGCTCCTCGGAGCAGTTGCCATGAAAGTAGTTGTTATTATTTACTTTATTTACAGTAACCCTGTCCCATTATCGTCGATCTGCCGTCACCAGTCTCAGCGCTACCACAAATGTAGTATTCTTGGCGTTGTCACTTAGCAATGCTATTGATCTTCACGGCTATCTCATGTAGTCTTTGCTGGGAGGTAACCAGATTCCGCTCAGTGGTTGTAGTAATTTCCTCTGAGAATTCAGGTGTGACTAACAGCGAGCCGTGGTAACTTTTTTTGTTTCTTCTGAAAATCAATTTCACAGAGCAAACCAACAAACTCTGTCGATACCTAACAACAGACTTAATGAAAACAAACAGAAGATTTTAAAAGTACATTACGATTAAGGAATTATTAATCTCTCTATTGGCGGTTACGCGACAGGAAAGTTTTGTAGCAGTCATTTGCAGCTCGATTCTGCTTTCTATGAGAGTAAAGTAAGCAACCTAGATTGGAAATGAGTAAACTATCACAGGAGTTAACCATAGCAAATGAGGATTTTCTGAGGTGTGGTTATTACTCCTGTGCTGTAAGTGGTGCTGTTTCTTCTTATTTTAGATTGGGAAAGTTGCTCAGCCCGGCGATTCCAACCCCGTAGCAGCATTTCCCCCATTGCAGTAACATAGGGGTGTAATATCAATGCCAGCGTGACAGTAGGTGCCGGGCCTGTGCAAAAAAAAAAATTGTTCTTGGCCTATATGCATACGTATGTGTATGGCGTTTCCCACATTAAAACGACCTTGTGCCACATCCCGCCTTAGCGAGAGGGGGAGGGTTAAATATACAAGCATATTCTACCCTTGGAGCTTATCTGACCGAGACAGTGCTTTACTGATAAACATTGTCACTGCCATTTTTTTTTTTTTATAAATCTTTTCGCGATCTCCGTCTAAAGCAGATTGCGCGCTAACATAAGATAGTTCTCTTCAAAGAGTGTCCTTATTTATTTTCCTCTCGTTGCATGCAACACACTAGCCCAAGGCTGCCGGTGTGATCCCTTTGGTCGCCGCTGATCACATCAGTCCGGAGCTGCTGATCCGTTCTCCTGATCGTATTGCGAGGGTCTGGGCGCCTCTTGTCTGAAAATCTTCAGTTTGATATTTTCTTGTTATTTTTACTAGCCGTGATAGATTAGGGCAATTTGGAAGATGTTGTCGATATTAGGATTGGGATTATTTATATATAAGCAGGTTTAAAGAAGCTTTTCCACCCCAATAAGTTGGATTTCCTCGTACCGGATACTAAAATGAAATTTGTACTCTCAAGATATCGACCTGGGTATGACGATAAACTACATCCGGCAGCAAGGCCTCTGATCAGGAGGTTTTGAGGAGCATGGAACCACCTCTTAATTGCTCTTGTTCCCAGGTTCACCCTTACACTGAATGGTAACGCCTATTAGGCTCCCGGCTATGGTCAAATAGCGAACCCCCAAATGTGGGGCCAAAACATTATGAAAGCATAAAGATACATTTTTGTAGCAAAATTACCAGCAATATGTTTTTAAAAAAATTACCAAAGCTTTCAAGAAAATTAAATTGCTGCATTAAATGACCCATAAGGAGTTGATGTGCCATTAAACAAACCAAACAAAATCAAGCCAAACCAAACCAAACCTGACGATATGATTTTTATATCGGAGAGTTTCCTTTTCCTTGGTTGACTGCCATCACCATTTTCTTAACTTGGAATCCATTTTCTTTATTATTATTATTATTATTATTATTATTATTATTATTATTATTATTATAAAATTGAAAGTGTATTAAAACAATTTTAAAATTGTATTTATTATTTTTTAAAATGTAAATAATATATTTTATATTATATTTATTATTATTATTATTATTATTATTATTATTATTATTATTATTATTATTATTATTATTATTAACAACTGAAGTTAGATTTATAAAATAAAATCAATATTAAAATTGTATATATTATTTTAAAAATGTAAATAATGCATTATTATAGTTATTTATTGTTATATATCTACATTATAATATTATTATTAAATAAAAAGAAAAATTTCAGTTATCACTAAAGAAATTCTATGCCAAACGAAAAGCTATTCTGAAGTAGGTGTTTTTTAAAATATTATTTCGTCCAGGGGACGAGTATATGTTTTAGAATATGATTGAATACGAGAATACGATTGGCCTGTTTGACGGGCCTATTGTGTTCGTCGACACATGAAACAAATATGTCTATATTTATACAAAACATTTATGGCGTCAATGTTGTAAGTAAAGGCTTACTGAAAAGTTCTCCATACCATCCAAGAAGTGTGGACAAAAAGTTATTTGGTCAAATTTTAGGAAGTGGGTCGCGTCAAGATATTTTCAACACACCCTGTATTTATTGATGCAGATATGCGCGAGTCAGGTCATGAGTTTATCATATTAATGTTTGGACATGTTTGAATGTGAGTGAACTTGTCATTATGCATGATGAAAAGATTAGAATAATGAGAAAAAATGAAGACTAAAATGATAATGGAAAGAAAGAAAGCAAGGAAGGAAGGAAGGAAGAAAGAAAGGAAGGAAGGAAGGAAGGAAGGAAGGAAGAAAGAAAGAAAGAAAGAAAGGAAGGAAGGAAGGAAGAAAGAAAGAAAGAAAGAAAGAAAGAAAGGAAGGAAGGAAGAAAGAAAGAAAGAAAGAAAGGAAGGAAGGAAGGAAGGAAGGAAGAAAGAAAGAAAGAAAGAAAGAAAGGAAGGAAGGAAGGAAGGAAGGAAGAAAGAAAGGAAGGAAGGAAGACAGAAAGAAAGAAAGAAAGAAAGGAAGGAAGGAAGGAAGGAAGGAAGAAAGAAAGGAAGGAAGGAAGACAGAAAGAAAGAAAGAAAGAAAGGAAGGAAGGAAGAAAGAAAGAAAGAAAGAAAGGAAGGAATGAAGAAAGAAAGAAAGAAAGAAAGGAATGAAGAAAGAAAGAAAGAAAGGAAGGAAGGAAGAAAGAAAGAAAGGAAGGAAGGAAGAAAGAAAGAAAGAAAGAAAGGAAGGAAGAAAGAAAGAAAGAAAGAAAGAAAGAAAGAAAGAAAGAAAGGAAGGAAGGAAGGAATGAAGAAAGAAAGGAAGAAAGAAAGGAAGGAAGGAAGAAAGAAAGAAAGAAAGGAAGGAAGGAAGGAAGGAAGGAAGGAAGGAAGGAAGAAAGAAAGGAAGGAAGGAAGAAAGAAAGAAAGGAAGGAAGGAAGAAAGAAAGAAAGAAAGAAAGGAAGGAAGGAAGGAAGGAAGGAAGAAAGAAAGAAAGAAAGGAAGGAAGGAAGAAAGAAAGAAAGAAAGAAAGGAAGGAAGGAAGAAAGAAAGAAAGAAAGGAAGGAAGGAAGAAAGAAAGAAAGAAAGAAAGGAAGGAAGGAAGAAAGAAAGAAAGGAAGGAAGGAAGGAAGGAAGGAAGAAAACGAAAGATTGACAATAACTGATATAGAAACAAATAAAGTAGAAAGGAAATAAGGCAAAAGAGGGAAGAAATTATATAAAGAAAGAAAGCAGAATGATAAAGATAAAGAAAGAAAAGTGGAAAAAAAAGGATAAAAAAAGATAGTCAAGAGATCGGACGAAAAGCGGGAGATAGAAGTGAATGATAGAATTATCGATGAAGAAAAAAGTCGATTGAAGACCGGCAGAAAGAGGAAAAGAAAGCAAGATTGACTAATACTGAAAAAATAAAGTAGGGAGTAATGAAGAAAAAAGAACGAAGAAATTATATAAAGAAAGAAATAAGGAAAAATAAAGTGAAAGAAAGAAAAAATACAAAAAGGACAACGGAAGAGATAGGAAGAAAGAGAAATATAAAAGTGAATAATGGAATAATTAATGACCTTAATAGTATTGATGAGAGTTTTCTTCCAGACCTGTTGCTTTTGGTTTTGTGAAAAGTTAACAGCTTGATTATATAATTATTTTCACTTTTAGATACAAGTGCTACCCATTTGTTTCAGATGTTTCCGATGAAATTGCCTTCTTTAAGACCTAAAGGATTTATTCTCTAAAGCCACTTTTAATAATTGATTTGAAGAAAAAATACAACAGCTGCATACAGATGATAGTTTAGCCATTTTTAAATCAGTTGGACGCCATTGCATGACATCCATACGAGAGTTTAGATCTGACGTATCTATTTAAGAACATGATTCTAATTTTCATATTAATATTTTGATTCTGGAGCATCTTACAGTGTTGAACAAAAGTGTCTCGAGCGCAATCTTTCCTGTTTATAATCCTCTATATTACATTGGTTATAACTGATACATGCACCGGGTATAAGACGTTTTTAGAATTTATTAATGGAATGGGTTATGTACCGTCACTGCTTTCGTTCCAATCCCAGATCATAATTTCTGTTTAGGAAAGGTTTATCTGAAAGTTCCCCTCCAAAAAATATGGAATACAATTTCAAATATCGTCGAAAAATTAACGCTTTATTTTCGATATAAGCAGAAGTTTAACATAGAAAGTTAAAAAAAAAACCCACGTTCCTTCAGGACTAAGGTGATCATGGCTCCCCACAACTTCCTATCTCGTATGACTCTTTTTTTCTTTCTTTTTTCTAAGGATCCCGTCTCACCATCGATTAACATAAGCTCATCATTCAGGTGGCTCGCTACCTTCCCCTATCTCTCTTGCCTTTTATACGCCCTGTGAGGTTTACGTTTTCCAAGCCCACCTTCCTCATTACCTACAAGGAATTTCAACTGTCTCTCCATGATTCTGGGCATAAGTACTCCTTTTGTTGTCATTTTCTTTAAATGATCGTAGGACAAGGCTGTATCTTCTCTTCAGATGTATTCAGCCTCTGTAGTATATACAGATGATAGTTTAGACATTTTTAAATCAGTTGGACGCCATTGCATGACATCCATACGAGAGTTTAGATCTGACGAAGCTATTTAAGGACATGATTCGAATTTTCATTTTAATGTTTTGGTTTTGTAGCAGCTTACGATGTTGGACAAAAGTAACCCTTAGTGCAACCTATCTCAAGTTTAAATTCTTATATCTTTTGTACTAAATTTGTTATAACTGGCCCATAGATGTATACGATCTATGTTGACTTCTATGTTCACTTTTATATATATATATAGACAAACATCTTATCAACGGACTAATAAAGGGAGGGTGTGGTCCGGTAAAGCCGATTGTGCGTAGATGGGAAGGGTTTATTTTTGATTTATAAAACCATTATAGTAACTATTAGTAGTTATGATTATAATGTAAATACTATAAACATGTGGGGGAGATTGTCCAGCATTCATTGCCATATCAGGGGATGGATATCATATTGCAATTCATCACTCTTTTCTTTGTTTTTGACGAACATTTTTCCGTTTCTCAGCACTTGGCTTATGAACGCTTCTTTCGTCTGTCCAATGTGTGTTCGGTTCTCGGTGTCGCATAATCCACTAAAACCAAAAAAGATTGGAAGAATACTTCTCTCAATATCGCATTGATCTGTTTGGTTGATTGACTTTTTTTTTACGCCTTATCAACTTTTTATTGAAAAGCCGGAAAGTATTTTTAGATTGTAAGAAGTATGTTTAGATTGTAAAAGATTTTTGGAGATAATAATGATTTACTAATACAAGTCCTACTAATTAACCCATAGTAAGGGGATCATACGTTTCCCAAGTGTAAGTGGATATAACGAACCTGACTGGAATTGGAAATCGGAGAGTCGAATTCAAATTCGGAGCTGTTATCCATTACTGCACCAGCACACCCAAGCTTACGCCCCCTGGTATTCCCAAACAGTCACCCATCTAGGTACTGACCAAGTTTGCCGTTGTTTAACTTCGGAGATTGTACGGGTGTTTCAACGTGCATATCAATATTCAGTCAGTTAAGTGCCACATGCGATATACACTTTGGCGATCATGTCTCTTTTGATTCGATACACGACTGACTAGGCAGAAGATTTTCCTGTAGCAGGCTTCTTTCTGCGGTAGACTGGTTGTCAACAAGGGCTATAGGTTCCAGTCTGTCCTGCGATTCTACTCATAGCTTGGGTGGGGGGAAATTCATACCTTTCCCAAGAGTATTTGCGTGTAAGTGAATATAACGAACCCGACTGGAATTCGAACTCGGTTCTCCGATTTCTCATTCTGAGCTGTTACACATTACAACACAACGTACATCTCTATCAATATCAGAAAGAGCTATAACATTTAGTGTGTATAGAAAATCGTTTGAAGAGAAAGATTTTATACATTTTTTTTTTTTTTTAAGCGTACCACCCCAAGCAAGGCTGGAGGCCACTATTATGCATGGGGTTACAGAAGGGTTGGAGGAAGAGCAGATAGGAATGGTAAAGGAGAGGATGTGGAGAAAGAGAAGGACGGAGGGTCGATCAAGGCAAGGGGGTTACAGAAGATTTGGAGCGAGAGCAGATAGGAATGAAAGATGAAAGGATGTGGAGAAGGGAAGTGGATAGATCAAGGCAACTGGAGATGACGATTGACGCTACACTTCAACCGTTGGAGATTGTATTTGTCAGGGAAACAGTAATAGAGAAGGGAGTTCCATAGGCGAGATGTGCGAGACATGAAGCTATTGGAGTAGAAGAGACATCTACATCTAACAGTTTCAACGGTGAAGGGGTGGGAACGGGATGCCAGCCTCGTAGGACGTTTAAATTCCAACCGACATTAACACTAACCGATCGGTGAATGAATGCCTAATGTTTCCTATATGGAAAACAGCTTTTTTTCAGAATTACTACTTTGCTTAATTTCTGGAAGACAACTTTCGCTAGTTTTATGCACCATCAGATTTCTATGTTACATTTTCCATCGCCTGCTACCGCACAATTCAGTTAGTTAAATGTCCGCACCTGCTTGATTTTAATGTCTCTGGAAAAAATTTCGTCAGAAATGAAGAAAAGTGTGTTGAACCATTACGTAATATCAATCTACCTATTTCACAGTAAATTCTGGATTATCTCCTCACAGATAAAGAAGAGATTTGAAACAACAGAAATGTTGGGACAGACTGACCTGCAAATTATAAATTGGAGATAACAAAATCAAACAAGTACAACAATTTTAATATCTTGGAAGTGTTTTAACAGAGGAAGGAAAGTGCGACGCTGAAATCCGAAAGGGCATTGTGATAGCGAAAGGTGCCTATCAAAAGCTAAGCAAAGTATTAAGAAATATGAAAATTTCGTTAGAAACAAAGAAAAGAATGCTGAATATTACGTAATATCAGTCTTACTATATGACAGTGAATGCTGGACAATCTCCTCACAGATGAAGAAGAGACTTGAGTCAACAGAAACGTGGTTCTACAGAAGGATGCTGAGAATATCAGGGAACGAACATGTGAGCAGCAACGAAGTTTGAAAGAAAATAGAAACAAGGACACCTACTTAACATCAGAAAGAGACAGTTGAAATTTCTAGAGCACATATTGAGGAAAGAGGGTTTGAAAAATTTTGATATTCACAGGACAGTCTGAATGCAGGGGTGGGTCGAGGAAAGCCACGCTTGTCCTACCTAGCCAGCTTGAGTAAATGGATGACAAAACAGGCATTAGGAGAATTCACAAAAAGACAAAATTTACTAAAAGCTACAAAAGACAAGAAATTGTGGAGAGTCATGATCGCGAAGTGACACGACACAAAGAAGAAGAAGAACCCCCAAAGCACACTTCGACTTTTGACATTCAAAAGCTGAAATGTGTGAACGATTGCTTTTTTATAGTCATAACAGCCTCCTTATTGATATGGAGGGTCCCTGCAGACTGCAATGTATCTTTGAAGATATTCGAAAAGCTGTCAAAATACAAGGACCTTAAAATAGAAATCTCAAAAATGTGGCACATGGGAACATCAACAATCCCTGTTGTAGTTGGAGCCTTAGGATTGGTTGGAAAAGATTCCAGTAGAGTAATTGAAGGGATCCCTGGAAGTCCATGCCTCAAAGAGATACAAAAAATTATTCTGACAAGTACAGCCCACACTTTACGAAGGGCTTTATCGATGTAATAATTTTTTTTTTTTTGCAGTGGAAAGTGTTATGATACCATTGCTAACATTAGGTCCCTGGGCGGGACCCGGAAAGAAATGTGTAAACGGCAGATATCAAAGGAAATAAATAAATACTACTACTACTACTACTACTACTACTACTACTACTACTACTACTACTACTAATAATAATAATAATAATAATCATCGAAAAACAGGATGTGCTGGCAATGCAAAGGTTACTGGCGGGAAAAGTAAAATCACATCTTGGGTGTAAACGAGTTTGTGTGAATGGCGGGAAGAACAAAAAGAGATTGTAATGATAAAAAATTACTTAGACCCCCCCCCCCAAAAAAAAAGAAGACTTGTTTGTACAAAAAAAAAAAAAAGAAGGAAGTCGTGGAGAGGATTGATCGTTCATTTTCTGAAAGGATTTGACACATAAATAAAGTGGCTATAACTGGGGTAGACATAATAAATTTTTTTTTCGCGGAATTCAGCTTATGGCCACATCACGTTGAAACACCGGTTCCCGTAAGATAACCGAAGTTAAGCAAAGTTGAGTCTGGTCAGTACCTAGATGGGTGACCGCTTGGGGGTATCAGGTGCTGTGCGTTTGGATGTGCGGTTGGTGCAATTGGTAAGCCGAGTTCCAATTGGGTTCATTATGTTCACTTTCTTGCAAATATCCATGAGAAAGTTATGAATCCACCTCTTCTCCCCCAGCTATGGGTTAATTAGTAAGAGTTGTGTCACTAAATCACGATTATCTCAAAAAAACATTCTTCCAATGTAAAAATATTTTCTAGCTTTAAATAACCTGAAAAGTGTTGATAAGCCGTAGAAAACGAATCAATACTCAGAATTCCAGGACTCAGTATTCAGTATTCTAGCAGACAGTTATTATTATTGTTGCTGTTGGGTACCCGGAGTATATGAAAACCATATTTGACAATGACAGCTTTCCTTAATTCTCCAGCATCATCATTTTGACAGACATCATTATCAACACCATTACTTTTGAAACGACGATTATTCTCTTTATTTTTAAATATTATTATTATTATTATTATTATTATTATTATTATTATTATTATTATTATTATCGCCGTCATTATCATTATTATTAAGGAAAGTAATAACAGCCAAATTATGAGATTCTTACGATCATTCGCATTTCCTCTACTCGCCTTGTTATTTTCATCGTCATCATTGCCACAGCCATGGTTATTAGCACCACGACTCACAATCATTACTTGTCACGGAATTACCTATTCCTCGTACCAACCTTACACCGAAGCGCCAATCAATATTCGTCGCGTTTTGCCGCATACCAACATTGAGACTAACTGATGCCTTGTAATCATCTTCATCAGCTCCTGACCAAACCTCTGCCGATCACCCTACCTCCATTTCTGCTACTTCTATTACGTCTATTGCTACTACTAATAACGCTGGTCTGAGTTCTATGTTCCGTTGTTGTTGCATCTAGCGTTGCTATATTCTGAGTTCTTCGTTCTGAAAGAACGGCTGAGGGTGATAATTGCCTCTTACATGATTGTGTGCTGTTTTTCGCTATCGATTCTATTATACGTGTGTTTATTTTAGTAGCTGGCTTACTTTTCTGGTATGTCCATTTAGTTATTCTAGTCAGCTCGAATCTATCTATTCTAGTCTGTATTTAGCTGTCCATTTCACCCGCTATCTTGCAATCGAGCTAGCTAGCTGGCTAGATCAGGAGTTACATCTATCTTAATCTGTCTATTGGTGGTTAAGACGGGTGTAAGGGCTCCTTCAACACCCGAAGTCGATGTTGCAGATGAAAGAAATAATGCAGATTGTAGGGAACACAGAATTAGAAATTAGAGATGCAATATCTTTCATTAGTAATATTCATTTTCCGTTTTATCAGTCCATGTTCATTTTCAAACTCGTCTGTTTTTTAAATCTATCTATCTATCTATCTATCTATCTATCTATCTATCTATCTATCTATCTATCTATCTATCTATCTATCTATCGTTTATCTCATCTATAGCTGTTTATCTATTACAATCTTTGCTTATCTATCTATCTATCTATCTATCTATCTATCTATCTATATATATATATATATATATATATATATATATATATATATATATATATATATATATATATATATATATATATATATATATATCTATGGCAACTCATTGTACAATGATTAGCAAGCTGTAGACTACGAGTAGTGTGTTTGAAGCTCACTGGGTTCTCCGTAATTGCTAACTTGTGCTCAAGCTGTTAAACTCTGTAAAAAAGGGCATTTCGTCGAAGTGTAATGGTTAATAATCATTAGTTGTGAGTTCAATCCTCACTGAGTGCTACAGACTTGTGGCCATGTGTCAGAATTAGTCTATGCTGAATAATTTATGTATCTCAGATTGTTCGTATTCATGTTCTAATAAAATCGATTAAGAAAACAATATTTTTTTGCACAACAGATAATTATATTTCTATCCTTATAAATGCAGTTAAACCATTGTCTCTATATTGACACAAAATGAACATTATAAAGTCAATATATATATATATATATATATATATATATATATATATATATATATATATATATATATATATATATATATGAAACTGGACATTGAAATCAACACCCAGAGATGACAGTTTGTTTCATGCTAAACCTATAAGCATGAAACAGACTGTCGCCTCTGGGCGTTTACTTCAATGCTCACTTTTATGTTTACATACGCTCTCTCCCTGATATTGAGTACTTTAACACATACATATAGCATAACTTAAAACTCTATTTTATCATCTATCTATCTATCTATCTATCTATCTATCTCTCTCTCTATATATATATATATGCGTGTGTTTAGGCAAACAATGAGAATTTAGAAATGAGTCAGCTGTTCTGATGATCATTTACGGCCAATCACAATGCAGTGCGAATTTTTATGTCCCCAACTGTTTATTTTTACAAACTCTCTATCCCTAATACGGAGGAATCTTCTCTCATAAACAGTGTAACTTTTAAACGATATCTATCTATCTATCTATCTATCTATCTATCTATCTATCTATCTATCTATCTCTCTCTCTCTCTCTCTCTCTCTCTCTCTCTATATATATATATATATATATATATATATATATATATATGCGTGATACCAAAATTGTCCAAATCGTGCAAAAGCAAAATTGTCCAATTGTTAGATTAATATCTGAATCGTTCCGTTCTATCGTAGAAATGATTAAATAGATCTTTCTGGAATTCACCGAGGTTTTTGTAACTCTATTTTGAGCAATAAGAATGTATAATTACTCTCCAAGGTTAACAGAAGAATCGTGATGAAATCGATCATAAACAAAAACGACATGTTCATCATTAATTAATCATAGCTAAGGATTGGAAGCTCATGAAGGATTGAAATTAAGTTCAAATATGCATATGTTATTCCAAGATCATTTTCTAACTTATTCAAGACGATCTACACCATTCTCAGGACCTTCTAACTTCGTATCCTGGAGTAACAAGCTGTATCACAGGTTTCACGTACGATTTCATTTTCATGTCTTTTATCACTGCTCTTTAGACTGTCATAACTGAAACTCCTCTCTCACGTGCCAAACGTCTTATGGATTGAATTGGATCTTTTTCAATTGATCTTTTTAGCTCTAAGTTGAAATGATCACCCCTCTTACTGCTGTGACCCCCTGATCCAGTTTTCCCCTCTACCGTTCTCTTTATGGTTCTTGCATGGATTTGAAGATGGAAGCCAGAGTATGAATATTGGTGCCATTACTGAATGTCTCGATGATCTTTTCCCTCCCACCATTGGTTATTTGGGAAGACAAGTGGGGTTGACACAAAATAATTTTAATCTCTTCTCTTTCTAGCTGAATAACTCAAAAAGTTTTTCAGTGATTCTTACGACAAATGGTGTCAAGATGGTTAAATATCTTATCTGAAAACCTGATAAAAAACTGATGTAATGGAATAACCAGTCACCCCCATGAATGATTACACTATAGGTAGTAAGTACCTATAAAGTCTCCTGTCTACGTGAGACTTGGACAGGGAAGTGAGAGCGAGACGACACAAGCACGTCCGACCTTCCAATTAGTGACACTACTAGATTGACCTGTATGTATAACTGAATCGAATTTCATATTGTACTTGTTGTGTACAATAAACCTTTCTTCTATTATCCACCTGGTGTTATGTGTTTATTCCCTTCGCACGGAATATAACAAAAACTCAATTGAGTATCTGCATTTTTTGTCCAATAAGGAACCGCGAAAATGATTTTCACGAAACTATTTACAATCTTGTCATAAAAACCTTATACTGATTTCACGATTCAAGGTGAAAGATTGCAGCAATGACACCCTTGACATCGATTTCGTTTTGAGGTCTACTTTAAGCAGGCAGTAAAAATATTATTAGTATCAATTTAAAGAAGACATTCTCACTTTCTTTACAAAGATTTCTTTTAATCATTTCATCCCGTGTAAGGCGATAATGCCACTAAGACGCAAGGACTTACTGGAAGTGAAAGAGAATAATAATAAGACTTTAGTGAAGAGAAAGGACAATAAAAGAACAAGAAAAAGGATCCAGGAAGATGGCAATTGCCGTTGCATTTAAACTTTTGAAAATTGTAGGTGACAGGGAAGCAAGAAATCGGAAGAGCGTTCCACAAGCGAGAAGTGCGAGAAAAGAAACTCTTAGGATAGAACATAGTTACATCTCGCTAATTAAACAGTAAAACGATGAAACTTTGTTGCCAATCTTGTTGTACGCTTAAATTCATTTCAGGTAGAAGGAGGAGAGTTCCGGAGAACAACTGGCATGGAAATATATATGTAGAAAAGACAGAAGGGAAACCACGTCACGGCGGTGGGATAATGAGTGAATTCGAGATGCCAGGTCAGGACCGATAACATTACAGACCCTTCCTTAGATTTTGTTGAATGTCTCGAGATATACAACATGAGCAGCAGACCAGATATGGCAGCAGTATTCAATGCACGGCTAAATGGTCGATTCGTAAATGTTTAAGATGGATTCTGACGAGAAAAAATTATACTGAGTTTTATTAAATCTATAAACCTTACTTGATCTATCTATGGTAAATTGTTCATCTTTGTCTATCTCTCTATCTATCTATCTATCTATCTATCTATCTATCTATCTATCTATCTATCTATCTATGTTAACTTGTTCATATCTCCCTCTCTATCTATGGTAACTTCTTATCTATCTATCTATCTATCTATCTATCTATCTATCTATCTATCTATCTATCTATCTATCTATGTTAACTTGTTCATATCTCCCTCTCTGTCTATGGTAACTTCTTATCTATCTATCTATCTATCTATCTATCTATCTATCTATCTATCTATCTATCTATCTATCTATCTATCTATCTGCGCTTGCGGTTCAAGACGAGGTCGGTTTTGGAATACTGACTTTCAACATCAGTGAGGTACAATAAAACCCCGAGGATAGAAGACCTTCGAATTCTAAAGACGTTATTGTTCAGCGAGCAGGCCTCCGGTTAGCGCAGTAGATGAGCGCCGGAAAAAGGGATACCTGGATTTCCTAAAAGGGACCTGATCTCCTGTGGTATCGATCACTACAAATAGTTAACAGACGTTGCTGACAGACCCTTTTGGCACCAGAAGAATTTCAAGGCTTTTCCACTCAGTGACTCAACAAAAAAGGAGCCCCACCGTCATCCTAAAACCTGTGTCACTCTTTAGTGATATTTGTCAATCACTGGCTAGCCAGTATCTCCGTTCGTAAGTAAACAAATGATATATATATATGTTAGAAGGTTCTAAGAAGGATGTAGATTATCTTGAATAAGTTAGAAAATGATCTTGGAATAACATATGCATATTTGAACTTAATTTCAATCCTTCATGAGCTTCCAATCCTTAGCTATGATTAATTAATGATGAACATGTCGTTTTTGTTTATGATCGATTTCATCACGATTCTTCTGTTAACCTTGGAGAGTAATTATACATTCTTATTGGTCAAAATAGAGTTACAAAAACCTCGGTGAATTCCAGTAAGATCTATTTAATCATTTCTACGATAGAACGGTTCAGATATTAATCTAACAATTGGACAATATTGCTTTTGCACGATTTGGACAATTTTGCTGTCACGCATAGTGCATATATATATATATATATATATATATATATATATATATATATATATATATATACAGTGTAACCCGGATATAAGAGAGTTGTCGGGACCAGAGAAGAAGTCTCTTATATCCGAGTTTCTCTTATATCCGGGTTTCTTATATCCGGGTTACACTATATATATATATATATATATATATATATATATATATATATATATATATATATATATATATATCGTTTAAAAGTTACACTGTTTGTGAGAGAAGTCTTCCCCACATTAGGGATAGAGAGTTTGTAAAACTAAACAGTTGGGGACATAAAAATTCGCACTGGATTGTGATTGGCCGTAAATGATCATCAGAACAGCTGACTCATTTCTAAATTCTCATTGTTTGCCTAAACAAACGCTTATATATATATATATATATATATATATATATATATATATATATATATATATATATATACAGATATATATATATATATCTGTATATATATATATACAGATATATATATCTGTATATATATATATACAGATATATATATATATATATCTGTATATATATATATATATATATATATATCTGTATATATATATATATATATATCTGTATATATATATCTGTATATATATATATACAGATATATATATACATATATATATATATATATATATCTATATATATATCTGTATATATATATATACAGATATATATATATATACAGACATATGTATATATACAGATATATATATATATATATATCTGTATATATATATATATATATATATATATATATATATATATATATATATATATATATATATATATATATATATGGGAAATTGATTAAATCCGACATATTGTTATTTTTAATTTATTCTGTTTAAACGTTATTTTTTATGGATACTCATATTCGAGTAGAAACTCTTTTTTTAAAAAATTAAACAGTAATTTTATCCACCTATATCCACATGCGTGAATATTCGAGAAATCTTGTCAGAAAAATAGGCGTCCTCCAGCAGGATTCGAACCTGCATCACCTATAGGGGACCCTCATTGGGTTTGATGCGCTTAACCGTAAAAAATACTGTTTAAGTAAATAATACCGTTGAATTAAAAAACAGAGCTTCTACTCGAATATGATTATCCATCAAAAATAACGTTTAAACCAAATAAATTAATGACATAGAAAACGTTCCAATTTCCCTTCCCCTCTGCCGTGCGACGATAGCCTAGGGGTCGGTCGGATTTCGATCACAGCTTGAAGCAATCGAATGTCTAACCACACTGAAGAGCTGTGATACAGCGAAACAGTCTGTCTGTGGGTGATTTATATATATAATCATCAATAGATAGATAGATAGTTAGTTATTTCTGTAGAAGTGGTGAATTTGTATTTATTAATCCGGCAGGTTTTATAACTTAAACGCATATATATATATATATATATATATATATATATATATATATATATATATATATATATATATATATATATATATATATAATGCAGTAATGTAGTCCGTCCTTGGTTACGTTTCAAGGACAAACTTAAATACAATTTAAATGTTGCAAACATTCTTATGGAGGAGTTCGAATTTGCTTTTGAAAACCGAACAAACTGGAGAAACACCAGCTAGCGGGATATAACTAACTTTGATAAGAATCGTCGAAACATCTGAGAGAATTAAGAACCAACACTAAATCTCGGGTTAATACATCGGCCCATATGACGGTCAACCCTTCAGTATGCCCTTCGTGTGGATTTGTTAGCAAATCTCTTGCAGGACTGTTGTCTTATACGAAACATAAACATAACATAAAAACTGAACTGAAAGACACTTATACGTCGAAAACGACAGGAGAGTCCATCATATATATAATGAAATTATTAGGAGAATTTGATAATTATATTTTTCAGGGATTCATCGAGACTGAAACCTCTACAGAATGCAGAAAGCACTGGACGGCCGTTTCGTCCTATATTTGGGACTCATCAGCAGTGCGCATCCACTACCGACAATTGAAATCCTGACAGTTAGGTTGTCAAGCAAACATCATACCAACTGTTCCAACGGGCCTCGGTGACGAAGAGGTAGCAAATCAGACTCGATGTAGCGCCGCTCACTCACATATTCCGTGGTGGAACTCTACTGAGATTCACTTTAACCATAGGACGATGTCACCCGGAGCCACGACTACTATCACCAAGCAGCTCACTCCAGAGCATTAGAAGCCGGTTCAAGCAATGATGTACATTTGAAATTATTAGGAGAATTTCATAATTATGTTTAAGAGAATTTGATAATTATATTTAAGAGAATTTGATAATTATATTTAAGGAATTCATCCCTTAAATATAATTATCAAATTCTCCTAGTTTCACACTCGATGAATCCCTTATATATATATATATATATATATATATATATATATATATATATATATATATATATATATATATATATGAATAATAATAATAATAATAATAATAATAATAATAATAATAATCGTTTGGAAAAACCTTAGGTATTTTGGCTTGTAATTGAACAAACCAATGCCCAAGGAAAAATAAGGGATAAAAAAAGAAAGAACTAAGACCATTAAATTGAGGCGAAAACAATCGTCCAGAATCCAAGCTCCGAGTCCAAAGAAAAACACCTAGCTCTTTAGGTTTATATATATATATATATATATATATATATATATATATATGTGTGTGTGTGTGTGTGTGTGTGTGTGTGTGTGTGTGTGTGTGTGTGTGTGTCCATCATATATATATATATATATATATATATATATATATATATATATGTATATGTGTGTGTTTATTTGTTCCTCACTAACTGATGCTATTTTACACATACACACACACGCGCACGCACACACACATATATATTTAAGCAGCATACATGTTTCATTGAATAATATAGACATATTGTGTCTACTTATGTTAATACTTATCTTTCCAATTAGTTTTTTTAATGTTAAGATGAAATTCATCAATGAAGTCACCGTAGTTATTTTTTTTGCAGTCGCATCAGTCGTCATTAGTTTTCAACGGTTGTCTCACGTCCTTTTGAATTTACCGCTTTTTTACTGGGCACCCAGAAGTTTATGGCTACTGTGCTTTTGCTTTTTGTGTGGCATAGGTTTATGGCGTTTTTTTTGTTATTGCTATTTGTATTATTGATAGTTAATTTATTTTTGTAAGGTTAGTTTAGTGCATTCATATGATTTGGGAAATTATTGCTAATTAATACTTGTTTTATGATTTTGAATGTCACTGGGTGTTTATGGGAAAAAGAAACCGGTTTTTCCAGTTTTTTTGTTTTGCGCTCCTGTAGATATATTATTATTATTATTATTATTATTATTATTATTATTATTATTATTATTATAAATAAAAATTAAAAATAAAATAATAAGAATAATGAAAATTATAAAATAAAACAATAACATAAAAACGTTATATAAAATTAAATAAAAAATTAAAATTAATAAAAATACTCCCAGGAAATAACAAAAACGGTTTCTATCGGAAATACGGACATCTCGCCAAAATACGATAAATTTAATTTCTTCACTACGTACGTTGGTGCGGGCAACACGTGTATAACTTCTGTCTGTGATATGGCTTGTAATACTACGGAGTATATTCTCGCTTTTATTACATACACCATAAAACAACTGTAACCTAAAAAATACACACACAAATATAAATAAATTGTATGAAATTAACATACAATTTACCATGCGTTTCCTGTTATTTCTGTACGTTTTATTTTCTGTCAAGTATGCTTTTATCTCCATGAACACGAAGCTAATTTCTGCTACTATGATAGTGACGACCCCACACTCCTAACATTAAATTTGTTCATTTTATTTATTTTTACTGCATTATATTATATTTTTTATTTCTACATATTTTAAATATTTATTTGCTTATTTCTTCTTATAGCTCCTTCCGTTCTAATGTTTGGTATTTGAAATAAAGTTTATTAAACTTAGGTTATTAGCTGTTTTGTCTTCTGAGGCGTGTTGTGGTTGTAGATTACGTAGATTTTCCACGTCTCTCCGCCCCATAAGGCCACAATGGCCTATATATATCAACTAAAGCCGAGATCATAGTCATTGTCAGTTCCACGATCCTTTCGTTAACATTATGTTTCACCATGGCTACATACGGTTTTTGAATTCAGAATTTTTCCTTCACCTAGACTGGTTGCCAACCAAGACAAGAGACCGGTTTCCTTTACTATTTAACCTATAACTGGGGGAGAGAGATGGGTTCATATCTTTCTCAAGGGTATTTGCATAGAAGTAAATTGTTGTAACCTAGGGAAGATTACTGAATAGAATAATCAAGCGAAGTTTGGTAATGAACGATAATACTTAGGACAAGAACAACACATATAAGATTCGCCAACGGTACGTAGAAGTAGTAGTCAACTGTTAGAAGTGAGTCAAGTGAATTCCACAATGAATCTCCAAATCTAGGATATCTACCAACCGCCCCACACGGTCAGATGTGGCACAAGACAGAATTTAATGTGGAGTATCGGAGCCTGTAGGCTCATCCAAAAATTCTCGTAGACCCCGTATAAAACGGGATCGGGTAGCTGTTTCCAGAGACGAGACTCTGCTCTTCGACATAGCCTCGTCTGGGGATCCTCTCTGCTCGGAGGCAGAGAGTTTGACCAGCACAGCTGGAGACAAATCTCCAACTCTGGACCAACATACAGTATTTACTACTGTATTTATGTGAATGGGGACATACCCATTATCGTCCGTAGGTATGCTACAACATAAATACAACGACCTCCTCCAGCTCCTATCCCACGAACGCAGGTGTTCCGTAAGGCTCCACCCTAGGCCCTACCCTGATCCTTATATTCATAAATGATCTTCCTGACGCCATTGATTCCAAAGTTGGCATCTACGCTGACAAAATTAACCTGGCCGTTCGTCTCGTAAAGGACCTTCAATCGGTTGTGAACTGGGGCAGGAATTGGCTGGTTAACTTTAATGCCTCGAAATACAAAACTGCTCTCTATTAATCACAACAAGGATCCTTCCCTGCATCCCATTAGAATGTCTGGAGCTCAACCTCTCGAGAGCTCCTCTCTGCGGCTGCTTGGTCTCACGCTGTCTGCTGACCTGAGATGGAACAAATACATTGAGTCAATTGCTTCATCCACCGCAAGGAAAGTTGGCTCCCTGTGCCGGGCCACGAAACTTTTCTCCCCGGAATTGATCCTCCAAATTTACAAATCAACCATCCGCCCTTGCATGGACTATTGCTGCCATATATGGTCTGGAGCCCCTTCTGTTTGCCTCGGGGTTCTTGATAAGATCCAGTGACGGGTATGCAATGTAATTGGCCCTGATCTGGCTTCTCGTCTGCAGTCTCTCTCTCTCTCACAGACGCGCCGTCGCCTCTCTTTGTCTCTTTTACAAATACTTCCATGGTAATTGCTCCGATGAGCTGCTATCGCTGGTTCCCAGGCTCCATGAATTCAAGCGTCATACGAGGTTGGTATCCCGTTCCCACCCTTTCACTGTTGAAACTGTTAAGTGTAGACGTCTCTTTTACTCCGATAGCTTCATATCTCGCACCTCACACCTGTGGAACTCCCTTCCCTATTCCTGTTTCCCTGACAGCTATAATCTCCAAATATTCAAATGTAACGTCAATCGACATCTCCAGTTGCATTTTTCTATCTACTATCCTTCTCCACATCCTTTCCTCTATCACTCCTATCTGCTCTTGCTCCAAATCCTCTGTAACCCCTTGCGTGCTTTCAGCAAAACTCTACTGGAATTCGAACGCGTCTCTCTGATATCTCATTCTTCGCTGCTATCCATTACCCTACCTGCACACCCAAGAATATATATCCTATATAAAACCTACACGAAAATCAGTAACAAATCGTTTGATGAATTTCCACGACTTTAACTAGTTTAGATTTTTTAAAAATATACGAGCAAAAAGATTGAACGTGATAAGGAAGGGAATATAAAGATATCGAGGCTTTAGATGATGGATAATCTTCTTCTTTTTTTTTTCACCCCACGCAAGGCAGGATGCCACTAGCACACGAGGGGTTACAGAGAGCGAGAGTAACGAAGAGTGATGAAGAGAAAGGAAAGGATGAAGAGAAGGAAAGGGAATAGATCAAGGCTTCTGGAGATGTCGATTGACATTACATTTGAATAGTTGGAGATTATAGCTATCAGGGAAACAAGTAATAGGAAGGGAATTCCACAGATGGGAGGTGCGAGAGACGAAGAGTAGAAGAGACGGCTACATTTAACCGTTTCGACAGTGAAAGGGTGGGACCGAGATGCCAGCCTAGTAGCACGTTTAAATTCATGCAGTCTGGGCACTAGCGAAAGTAGCTCGTCGGAGCAGTTACCGTGAAAGTATTTGTAGAAAAGACGGAGGGAGGCGACGGCACGTCTGTGAGAGAGCGACTGTAGACGAGATGCCAGACCAGGACCAATCACATTGCATATCCGTCTCTGGATTTTGTCGAGGACCTTATGACGAATAGCGGGGGCATCAGACCATATATGGCAGCAGTATTCCATGGTTATCTATACGGATGGAAATTCCCATGATTTCCTTTATTTATGGAATAATATGTTAAGAAAAGTTAAAGATTTCGTATCCAAAACCAGCCTTTCTGACTGATTCACTGCTTTCATCATCAGCTCCACCACTCGCCACCATTACGCCACGCATTGTGTTCTGTTTGCCTTCTGTAGCGTCATTAATATGTTACGTTGTCGTCATCACCTGCTGCTGTACTTCTTATTTCTCCAGGGTCTCAAGACGGCACTTGCGCCCAAGTGTACTTGTAATGGCGGAAGAAATCATTTGAAGTACGCTTGAATAGCGTTTCAAAGCTTAATTAAAGACGTTGATAAGAGCAGATAACTTCAAGATCTTGTTTCAATGTAAATATGCGCCCATGTTTGCGCGGGAAGATTTGTCGATAATTATTATGCAATAAATATTTGATTTAATGTTGCATTTATCTGGATATAGAGAGACAATTAAATTATGGTAGAATTAAGGTTATATAAAGATAAACTACTACACGGCTATCTAAAGATATATAAAGACATTATGGAGTTTATAGTAAAACATGGTTTGGGTTGATGGATCTTACGATATAACAAACATTGTTGGGTTATTTAATGTCGAAATCATTTGTGATTATACCTGAGTCTATAGATAATCGTCGTTTATACTTCAGTCTATAGATAATTAATGGTCGTTTGTATGTGAGTCTATACATAATGATCATTTATACTTGAGTCTAAATAAATCTATGGCCGTTTATATTTGCGCCTACAGGTAAATATTGGCCGTTTATATCGGAGTCTAGTGCATTTTGGGGAGGCACGGAGGAGATCAAAGTTGTGGTTGAACTTATTTATATCTATAACTAATACATTTGATAAATTGTTGTATAACACACGCACACAGAGAGAGAGAGAGAGAGAGAGAGAGAGAGAGAGAGAGAGAGAGAGAGAGAGAGAGAGACACACACACACACACACACACATATATATATATATATATTACTTCAAACGTTATTTTTAGCAGATACAGTATGACCTAGGTTCACCAATTTAATTCGTAACCCGAAATGATCATAAACCGAAAATATTTTTCCCATAAGAATCAATTATAAAGCGGATTAATCCGTTCCTGAATGATTGCTTATTTAAACTTTAACAACAGTACTTTGTGCACAAGTTTATATACAAAATTAATGATTATCATTAAATCTAAGAAAAAAAAAAGCCCTTTCGTAACCCGAAATGTTCGTAAACCGAAATTATTTTTGCAATAGGAAAATGGTTTAATCCGTTCCTGGTTGCTTATTTAAACGTTTACAACAATACTTTGTGCACAAGTTTATATACAAAATTAATGATTATCATTAAATCTAAGAAAAAAAAAAAGCCCTTTCGTAACCCGAAATGTTCGTAAACCGAAATTATTTTTGCAATAGGAAAATGGTTTAATCCGTTCCTGGTTGCTTATTTAAACTTTTACAACAATACTTTGTGCACAAGTTTATATACAAAATTAATGATTATCATTAAATCTAAGAAAAAAAAAAGCCCTTTCGTAACCCGAAATGTTCGTAAACCGAAATTATTTTTGCAATAGGAAAATGGTTTAATCCGTTCCTGGTTGCTTATTTAAACTTTTACAACAATACTTTGTGCACAAGTTTATATACAAAATTAATGATTATCATTAAATCTAAGAAAAAAAAAAGCCCTTTCGTAACCCGAAATGTTCGTAAACCGAAATTATTTTTGCAATAGGAAAATGGTTTAATCCGTTCCTGGTTGCTTATTTAAACTTTTACAACAATACTTTGTGCACAAGTTTATATACAAAATTAATGATTATCATTAAATCTAAGAAAAAAAAAAGCCCTTTCGTAACCCGAAATGTTCGTAAACCGAAATTATTTTTGCAATAGGAAAATGGTTTAATCCGTTCCTGGTTGCTTATTTAAACTTTTACAACAGTACTTTGTGCACGAGTTCATGCACAAAACCAATAAATATCAATAACTCTCAGTATTTGTTTATATTTCTGAGATGAGGTATTATGTACACTATTTACATTATTCGGACTATTGTCCTCATCTTTGTCGCCATATTTATTACAATGTTTCGGCCGTTGTACGCTCCGGCCTTCTTCAGGTGGTTGGAATGTCGAACTGAACCCTTTATTTCGCTCACTGGGGTAAACTGTTCTAGTTCTACGTGCCATAGTGCAATAGTCCGAATAATGTAAATAGTGTATCATTAAATCTATTACAAAACAAGACAAAAACAATACTAAACTGATAAAATATAGACGCAAACTTAATTTAATTTTAGCGTAGCAGTACGGAGGAGAGTTAATGGCATAAGTGGAAGGTGACGAGGAAGGAAAAGGGAAGAGATGTTATTATTTGGAAGGGGAGTCTCCTTCCATAAAAAACATCAAGTAACTGTATTTCTGGTGATTCTTCATTTTCTCTTTTTTGTCTCTGAGTAACACTGGACTCTGAGACGCTTGAGACTCACTGGACCTCTTCCTCATTAAAAACTAGTCCAATGAGATTTGTAAATGTTTAGTTAATAGTGAAGTGCCTCATTTAATAATTTTGGTACATGCTGTTCTTGAAACGTCTTCGTCCACTTTAAACTTTCATGCTGAGATAATGCTTGATATCGTAATATTTTTAGCATAAAAATGGCTGACCGTAGCCGAAAAAGGCACACATAACAATTAAAACTTGTGCCAGAGGTTTTTAAAAGTTTTTAAAAACAAAACCTAAAGAAATTCAAGAGAAGGGACTGCGAATTCGAACAGGGATGTGTATGGAGGGAAAGCTACACCTCAACTGACGCCCTCCCGTCGATAGTCCCGGCTTGTTGCCCCACGGTGTTGCCGGCTTGCCTGTTCGTCTTTCGAAACGTTTTATGTTCGAAAAATGTGTTCGTGATTAGAGGCGTTCGTGATTAGAGACGTTTTTGACACTGGGTTCCACTGTACCCGTATTTGAGTAGACGTTCCGTATATAGTTAAACAGAATTTGTTTCGTCTTCCGGCCTGCCTACTCGAGAAAACTTAAAAGAGAAATCGTGACCCCCGACCCAGCAAGTTGGACCCACCGTCTGACCCGACGTGCTTTGACATTTCGGCAACGAAGAGTTTCATAATCAAGCAAAGTTCTATTTGTCTCTGAAGCACATTCACTCGTTCAGATTTTATCGACAGGAACATCTGCCCAGAATTAATGGATTTTTATTTCTTAACCCGTTCATATTTTATTTCTTAACCCGTTCATATTTTTATTTCTTAACCCGTTCATATTTTATTTCTTAACCTGTTCATATTTTATTTCTTAACCTGTTCATATTTTATTTCTTAACCTGTTCATATTTTATTTCTTAACCTGTTCATATTTTTATTTCTTAACCCGTTCATATTTTTATTTCTTAACCCGTTCATATTTTATTTCTTAACCCGTTCATATTTTATTTCTTAACCCGTTCATATTTTATTTTTTAACCCGTTCATATTTTATTTCTTAACCCGTTCATATTTTATTTTTTAACCCGTCATATTTTTTATTTCTTAACCCGTTCATATTTTATTTCTTAACCCGTTCATATTTTATTTCTTAACCTGTTCATATTTTATTTCTTAACCCGTTCATATTTTATTTCTTAACCCGTTCATATTTTATTTTTTAACCCGTCATATTTTTTATTTCTTAACCCGTTCATATTTTATTTCTTAACCCGTTCATATTTTATTTCTTAACCCTTTCATATTTTATTTCTTAACCCGTTCATATTTTACTTTTTAACCCGTCATATTTTTTATTTCTTAACCTGTTCATATTTTATTTCTTAACGTGTTCATATTTTATTTCTTAACCTGTTCATATTTTATTTCTTAACCTGTTCATATTTTATTTCTTAACCTGTTCATATTTTATTTCTTAACCCGTTCATATTTTTATTTCTTAACCCGTTCATATTTTTATTTCTTAACCTGTTCATATTTTATTTCTTAACCTGTTCATATTTTATTTCTTAACCTGTTCATATTTTATTTCTTAACCCGTTCATATTTTATTTCTTAACCTGTTCATATTTTATTACTCCAAGCGTTATTTTTACTTGAGTAGATGTTTTGTTTATTTTAAACATTATTTATTCCGTTCCACCGGCTTGCGTACTCAAGACATCCTACTGTAGGATACATTTTCTTTATAAAGATTTTAAGTTGTAGCCCTTAGCTTTCGCTAAGGGCTCCAACTAATAGAAGGAAAACTCTGATATAACACCAGCGGTTTGACAGCATCCAATGATGTTGACTGTTTCTCCTTCTTGGGTACATGCTGTTCTTGAAACGTCTTCGTCCACTTTAAACTTTCATGCTGAGATAATGCTTGATATCGCAATATTTTTTAGCATAAAAATGGCTGACCAAAGCCGAAAAAGGCACACATAACAATTAAAACTTGTGCCAGAGGTTTTTAAAAGTTTTTAAAAGTTTTTAAAAACTTTAAAGAGATATATTTGTTTCATGCACAACTAGTAATGGTCATACACGACAAAGAAGTGTCTGTCATCATTTCTGTAAAATCATGAAAGATATTGCATTAAACATGGTGTCTGTCATCATATATGTAAAATGGATGTATTAAATTATATAAATAACCAAATATCAGAATTAATTTTCGAATGGCATGACAAAAAAATGTCCCGCCGAGAACATTTCACTAACGCCTACTTTACAACAAAATGAAGATAGGCATGGTGATTTTCTAAGTGTAGCTTAATTATGGCGCAAGTCCGAAAGCATGGCGCACCCACTAGGGATCGAACTCCCTACTCAGTTGTAATTGACCCAGCGAAACAACCTTGCTAGCCATTACGCCACGTCGAAGTGCCCAAATGAAAATATATATCTATGTATGTGAGACGTTCTGGGCAAGAAAGAACTGTGGCCTTTTTGAAGTCATCCATTTCGAAGGAGGCATTTCCGTATAATACCGGCGAATTCGATTGCACCCAAGGGTGCAGATTTACTTGGATAAAGGTCATGGTTGTTTGCAGAGCGGGATTGGTTCCGTTAAAGGTTTTTCTTCCATTTTACAAAGCTTCAAACAAAGGCATTGCTTGTTAGAAAACATCACCACGAGAAGAAATGTCTGTCTAAATCGTAATGGCTGACCGTCGCCGAAAAATCCACTTAAGCGCAATGAATGTTAACAAGACTGTAGAAGAGATGATGGAACCACGGCCGGGCTTAAAAGCTACAGTCTTCCTGTACGATATCAAGCAATTGCTGCATTCGGAAACAAGAAAGCAGCCATCAAGTAGAATGTTATCTTGCAAACAATGTTCAAATGCCATTCAAGAACAGTGTAACTTATTACCTATTATTATTATTTTATTTCCTTTGATTTCTGCTGTGTACACATTTCTTTCCGGGTCCCAAACCAGAGACAGAAATGGCATCATGACATTTTCCACGGACCAATTAAAAAAAACAAAAAAAAACAAAACACACACACACACACACACACACACACACACACACACACACACACACACACACACACACACACACACACATTTTACATAGATAAAGCCTTCGTGAGAATAATTTTTTGTATTTCTTTAAGGCATGGACTTCCAGGAATCTCTTCAATTAATCTACTGGAATCTTTTCCAACCAATCTGAGGGCTCCAACTACAACAGGGATTGTTGATGTTCCCATGTGCCATATTTTTGAGATTTTGATTTTGATTTCAAGGCCCTTTTATTTTGATAGCTTTTCGAATATCTTCCAAGATACATTGCAGTCTTCAGGGACTGCCATGTCAATAAGGAGGCAATTTGTTTTGTGTTCGGTCTCTAATAACAATGTCTGGGCAGTTAGCATTGATTGTTCTGTCTGTGTGCATTGCGTAGTCCCATAAAATTGTAACAGGTCCTATCTCCCTAACCGTGTCTGGGTGGTGTTCATTTCTTTCACTTTCCTTCCCGTAGAAGTTTCAGATTTTACAGCGGAGATATTGGCCCACTCTATCGTGCCGTGTTTTATATGCAGTGGGTGCCAATACCGTATAACCCGATAGTTAGTATATTATTATAATTCTGACCTATTAATATTATTATTATTATTATTATTACCTATTATTATTATATAAATATAATAAAAGATAAGATACAATGATGATAACGATTAAATAACTGGATGTTGCTAGAGGTGGTTATATTAAATATAAATCAACGATCTTTTGTCTATCTTTTTTGTTCATTTATAACATTGGTGAGTTATTTTTTAATATTTTATAAATAGGTTCTATTTATTAACATAGCAATGGTTGAAAACTATCTGATCCATTCTTTTACGCTGATATCTATCTATCTATCTATCTATCTATCTATCTATCTATGTGTCAGTCTGTCTGTCTATTTGTCGCTTTCTCTCTCTCTCTTTCATATATATATATATATGAGAATATGATATATATATATATATATATATATATATATATATATATATATATATATATATATATATATATATATATATATATATATATATATGAATCATATTCTCAGTTTATCTATCTGAATCCCTGTATCTATTTAGTTAACTAAGTAGAAATCTCCCTCTTTCTTTCTCTATCATTCTATCTCTTTTCCTGTCTGTTTGGCTGGCTATCTATCTATCTATCTATCTATCTATCTATCTATCTATCTATCTATCTATCTATCTCAGTCTTTTTCTTTGCTTTCTTTCTATACATGAAATGTGTTAAAGATATACGAATTGCTATTCAACTGTTAGGTGTTTTTGTACAGATTGATCAATTTGTTTGTGTGCCAAATTACCGAACGTTGCCTCTGTCTCGCCGGATATTTTATGCATCTACCGAAATCACTCTCGAAAAAATAATTTTGAATTATTTTAAGGGGTTATTTAGCACCTATAGCTACTCACATTTGGGTATACGTAAGCTTTTTAATTCATCTATCTATCTATCTATCTATCTATCTATCTATCTATCTATCTATCTATCTGTTAAACATTTAGAAGTGAAACGTTAGATTTATAAATGTTTCCTATTTGTTCTTTATCTTATCGTTCTGTGGGATTTCGATCCATATTTGATCTGTATTTGATCCCAAATCATTTTTCATAAAGAATACGCCCTTGCTCTTGTCACTTATCTCTAAAAAACAAAAAAAAAAAATCAAAAACAAACAAAACGATAATTATCATAAAAAGAACAACTTTAAACAAAATTGACCCCATTTTTTTCTCTGAAAGAATCAATTTCTGCTGCTCTAATGACACATTTGAATCATTTCATTTGATATGCAAGCAATTCTTCAGGTTTTCAGTCATACGAAGGGAACAGGAGTCGCAGTCGAGCAAAGAGCAGTCGTTACCTGTGATCTCCTAGAATCACAAGGTAATGACTGCAAACAAACACACACATCTATATCTATATATCTCTATCTATCTATCTATCTATCTATCTATCTATCTATCTCTCTCTCTCTCTCTCTCTCTCTCTCTCTCTCTCTCTCTATATATATATATATATATATATATATATATATATACACGCGCATGCGTGCTTGAATGCCGAAGTTGTTGCATATTTCTCATTGCTGAATGAGGTTTAAGCTCACTTAAAAGCCAGGATTTCATATGTCGATTTTCAAGAGACGTAGGCCCTTTAAAGATTGGCGAATTATAACCCTACCCCTTTTCCCCGGCGTGGCTTAAAGCCAGAATCAAATTCTGTTTCTCTTTCTTTCTTTCTTTCTTTCTTTCTTTCTTTCTTTCTTTCTTTCTCGTTCTCTCTCTCTATCCACACACACACACACACACACGCACACACACACACACACACACACACACACACACACATACTACATACAACTATTCTTAATTTGGAATTGGTCCTTCATTGTACTTAAAGATGAAGAATTTCCAGGGAAACTTGTAGTAAAAGTGACCATAATTAATTTCAAAGTTCAAATATAAATTCTAAATAATCTAAAGCCAGAAGAAAATTTCTGTCTTTGAGACGAAATATGCCATGCACAATGGTGTGGCCCATGAGAATAAATCTCTATATTTTTTAATGCCAGGTCCTTTCAGAAAGTAGACGATCATGGCTCTCCATATTTTCCTTTATTTTTCCTATTTAATATCCCTCTTTATTCTTGTTCTGGTATCTATTCTCTCAAACTCGTTATGTTACCCTCTGCTTGTTTTCAGTATGTCCTGTGAGTGTTTTGTCCTGGGTATGACGATAAACTACATCCGGCAGCAAAACCACTGATCGGGAGAATGGAGGTTTTGAGGAGCGTGGAACCACCTCTTAATTGCTGTTTTTCCCAGGTCCACCCTGACCCCGGATGGTAGCATTTGTTAGGTTCCCAGTTATGGGCAAGTAATGAACCCCACAAACAAAAATCAACAATACATGTTGATAGTACAGTCATAATACAACACAAAAAAATGTATAAAAATAAATTTTTGTAATGAAATTACCAGCAATACATTAAAAAAAAATCATTTATTTATATCATTCGGACTCTTTATCCTCATCTTTATTGCTATATTTACGACTTTTCGGCCGTTGGAGGCTCCGACTTTCTTCAGGTGATATACGTTGGAATTTCGAAACTTAACTTTTATTTAGTCAACGGGGATAGATGCTTTTAATTCCAAGTGCCATTCTTTTTTTGGTGGGGGGATATCTTAGTTTCAGTTATTTCACTTTAGTAACGCAACTCTGCAAGTTTTTGTGGCCAGGTATTGAACTCACAACTCTTTGGGTCAAGTCATTTTTTGGATTACTTCAACCAACGTTTTTATCCACTGGGCCATGTGTACTTTAACAATCTACCCCCGTGGACTAAATAAAATGGTTCAGTTCGAAATTCCAACGTATATCACCTGAAGAAGGCTGGGGCGTACAACGACCGAAACGTCATGAATACGGCAATAAAGATGAGGACAACAGTCCGAATGATCTAAATAGCGTAAATAGTTACAATACCTCATTACAGAAATATAGACAGGTATTTTATCATCTACAAACTACCTTCTAAGTATCCGATGAGGGGGTGTCCACTTAAAAAAAAAAAGGAAAAATTCCCCGAAAACAACTTAAATAGAGCACACACCATTGTGATTGGCTATTGGTCAACCTCCAATCAAATGCGTGATGACGGGGTATATTATAGAAGTCAGTGTCTGCAAGCATTTTTTAGAGGGCGTATCAGAGTCCGATCAGCTCTGATGGGGTCGACTTGGTGAGGTCAGTATGATGTTTGAAAGACCCGAAACTGCCCAATGATCCAAATCAGAACATCACTGACGACGCCCTCTAGCGCTAAAGAGCGTATATTCAAAGCAGAAAAGATCTAAAAAAACACGTTTATCCTGAAAGTATATAATTATGTACAAAATATCTATAGTTGAATGCATAAAAATACGTACAAAATATTTAGATTTTGACATTAAATAACCCATAGAAGTGTTGATATGCCATGGAACAAACTCAAACAACCAAAATCGTGCGTGTGTTAATTTTTCCAAGCTTCTTTTCTTATTATGTATCCCAGGAATCTCCTATGTCACTTTCTGATTTCAAGTATCAGTTTCCTAGTAGTTCCTATTTTCCTTTAAACTTTCCCGTTGCTCACATGTTCTGTTCATGGCATTCTCACCATCCTTCTGTAGAAACACATCTCTGTCCCTTCAAGTTTCTTCCTCACCAGTTTACTAACAGCCACAACCATATAGGAGATTAGATGTTACATAGAAGTTCAGAAATCTTTTCTTTGTTTCTAACGACGTTTTTCTTTTTCTTGATACTTTGATTCTGAAAGGCATCTTTTACTATATCTCTGCGCCTTCATATTTCGTCAACTGCTACTACATTATCCAGATAGTTAAATTTGTATGCCCGATTGATTTCGATGGCACCAATACGCACTTCGTGCTTTGTGCTGTTTCCTTGCATTCCATCTTCTTACAGTTAATAGTTAGTCCTTTCTTCTTGCTTTCCTTTACGACATTGTCTAACAGTTTTCTTTCTGAGTTCGCCATCAACACAATGTCATCTGCATATCTTTCGATGCTCAAATTATGTGTGCCAATCCTGGAAGATTTCCTCGTTCTGTGAGTATCATCTTGCCGTAGAGGTTAAATAAATCCAGCGGGGAATAGTCATCCTTGTCCAACTCCGTCTATTTTAGTGTTTCCGCTGAACAGGTTCTGTCTCCGCGCGCAAAGCTGTTTACGAATATCTTTTGCCTGAATGTTAAAATAGTTGTAGCTAAAGATTAATACGTCTGGATTAATTTGATGACGTCATATTACTTCTGCGTTGTTAAAAAAAATATCTTCAGTATTTGTCAGATATTTGAATTGAGAGTTTTACAGGTTTAATAAGGTTACTTCTTATTGTATTCTCCTCAAGTAGCAGATGGCGTCATACCACTTAGTAATTATTTCTCAGACATTTTATGAACCCAACAACAGCAACAATAATAATAATAATAACAGCAATAACAATAACAATAATAATAATAACAGCAACAACAATGATAATGATACTAACAACAATAAGAAGAAATAAGAAACAATTTATAATGATTTTCCAAGCGTAGCACAAGGCTGAAAGTATGGGGCAACCAGTGAGGATTGAACTCACTACTCTGTCGTAATTGTTCTAGCGAGACAAGCTTGCTAACCATTACACCGCCTCGAGGTGCCCAGAAACAATTTATAGGGATTTTCCAAGCGTAGCTTAGATGTGGCACAAGGCTGAAAGTATGGGGCAACCAGTGAGGATCGAACTCACTACTCTGTCGTAATTGTTCTAGCGAGACAAGCTTGTTAACCATTACACCGCCTCGAGGTGCCCAGAAACAATTTATAAAGCGTTAGCGTTGAAAAACGTTATATCTATAGTAATGGATGGTTACAAGCGAGAGGGGAGATGGGGTGTGCTTATTTTATTATAACAAAAGCAATAATAACAATAACAATAGAAAGACCCGTGAAAATGTCACATTTTTTTCTATTTGTATTTTCTGGTGAATCTTAATTCTTAAGTTGATGATTGAGTGGCGCTCATGGCGATTTCTATGACAATAAAATATCCGTAGAAGTTCAGCAATTGCATCGTTAAATATTTGAGTTTAACCATTTTAACAAAATATTGCAATAATAATCATAAATATGAATGCTGGTCGTTATTTTAAGAAGTAAGGGGGTACAAATGAAAATATATGAAATTGACAACTTTCCCATTTCAGTGAAACAACCCCGTTAAACACTTTTATCTTCCCTTCTTTCTTTCTTTCTTTCTTTCTTTCTTTCTTTCTTTCTTTTTTCATTCATTTATTTTCTCACTGAAAATAAGTAATGTCTTTTCTCCTCTTTCCACGCGGCCAAAAAGGAATAGTCCATTATGAGATATTGACAGGAGACATTAAACGTTTCTTTCTTTCTTTCTTTTTTCTTTCTTTCTTTTTTTCTTTCTTTCTTTCTTTCTTTCTTTCTCTCAAACCAAGTAGTGTCTTTTCTGTTCTTGCCACGCGATCAAAATGGAATAGCCCATTATTTATGAGGTATTGGCGGGCGATGTTAAAAACTTATTTCTTTCTTTCTTTTTTCTCGGTGAAACCAAGCAGTGTCTTTTCACCTCTTTCCACGCGACCAAAACAGTATAGTCCCTTACTTATGCGTTGTTGGCAGGACGTAACGGTTGTGAGAACTAAGTAAGGAAGGGAGGGACAAGTACAATTATCATTATATGTATAATGGCGAACATCTACAATGCAAAGTCTCCGGTTGAGAACGAAGACCGTGAGAACAGAGGTAAGTATAATAATTTGTTGAATGTCGACAACTTCCAAGAGGACGCTTCTCAAAGATAGCGAGGTTAGTTTCTTAATTTACAGGTCATTTGTATAATGCGGTCAGAACATTAACTGAATAGACAGGCGCATGAACTGTTGCTAAATGCACTGCAGAAACAATGATATATACCTAATGATATAACACTGATGTATGTGTGTAAGTATGCATTCAATTAGAAGTTAAATATATACAAACATGACGTCAAAATAAAATGGCGTTCTATAACTTAGTAATTTCGCAATTATTTTGGTTGTATTTTCTGCCTGAATATGCAGACGGGTTTCCAGCCAGTATAGGTTCTGGATTATTCTACTATCCTTCCCAAATAAACATCAATTGCAAGAAGACAGTAATGGTTTTTTTTCTCGAACATTTTCTTCTGTGTAACTCCCTTCCGGTTTCTTGCCTCCCTGATAACTACACTCAAATTTAAATGCGACGTCAAACGCCATGGTTGTTAGCAAAAGGGACAGCCCAACATGCAAATTACAAACCGTGGATACCAGAGTAAAAGCAAGTACAACAATTTTAAATAAAGAAGTGTTTTAACAGATGACGGAAAGAGAGACACGGAAATTTGAAGGAGCATTGGGATAGGGAAAGTTGCCTTACAAAAGCTAAACAAAGTATTAAGTAAAAGGAAAATGTCGTTAGAAACAAAGAAAAGAGTACTGAACTATTACGTAATATCAGTCCCCCAATATGGCACTATGCTGGACAATCATTTGAAGCAACAAAAATGTGGTTCTACAGAAAGATGCTGAGAATACCATGGACCGAACGTGTGAGCAGCTATGAAGTTTTAGAGAAAATGGAAAGATAGAAATACACTCATACGTAGCATCAAAAAAGAGAGTTGAAATTTCTAGGACACATAATGAGGATAGAAGGTTTGGAAAATGTGATACTCACGGGACAGATTAGAGCAAGGGGGACAGAGGAAAACAACGCATGACCTACCTAGCGAGCTTACGCAAATGCATGGCGACACAGGGTTAATGACAGATAGCACAAAGACAACATTTATTAAGAACTGCAAATGACAGGAAATTGTGGAGAGCCGTGATCGTCAAAGTCCTGAAGAAATAAGATGCAAAGAAGAAGAAGAAGAAGAAGAAGAAGAAGAAGAAGAAGAAGAAGAAGAATCTCGGATGTTCTGTTTATATATTTAATAATATTGTTGTATGCTATTGTAATGGGTTTTTTCTCGAACATTTTCTCTTTCCGGTTTCTTGCCTCCTTGATAACTACACTCAAATTTAAATGCAACGTCAAACGCCATTTTCTGTCTTCTCGAACACTGTCTTTTCCTCAATCCTCAGACTCCTCATTTTCTTTCACTTTTCACTCCCTGTTCTCCTTTGCATCTTAGTGGCATTATCGCCTTGCTTGGAGTGAAACGATTTAAAAATCAAAATAATAACAAAGAAACATGTTTTTTAAAAAATTTTACATATGATTGTAAATATTTATTTATTAACAACTTTAACAGAATATTGCAATAACAATCATAAATATGAATGATGGTCGTTATTTTAAAAAGTAGGTACAAATGAAAGGATTTGATACTGACTTTTTCCATTTCACAGTCTTTAAACACTTCTATCTTCCCTTCTTTCTTTCATTTTCTCACTGAAATCAAGCAGTCTTTCCCCCCTCTTTCCACGCGATCAAAACGGAATAGTCCATTATTTATGAGGTATTGTCAGGAGACGTTAAACACGTTCATCTTCCCTAGTTTATTTATAGTCAAATCCCCGTCTTGCAAACATTTCAAACTTGTCTCGTTAGAACAATTACGACTGAGTAGTGCGTTCGATCCGCGCTGGGCGGCCAGTACTTGTTCGCGTCTAAGATACGCTTAGAAAATCGCATGTGATTTTGAACATTTACTTGCTTTTTGGAAACAGACTGCACAAATGTTTGAGAAATCAGTTTAATATTTGATGCATTTATTACTATTAATGATGATTTCGCAGATGAGAAAAAGTATTTTCTAATAAGAAGAAATTCTCGATAAATCTCCTGAGATGTTAATGGCGGAGGCGCAGAAATGACGTCATATGTTTATCTTCAGTTGGAGTCACTGACTGAGCATTGACATTGGCACAGTGTGGGACGTTGTGATCCAGAGTCCCGCGGTTGTACATAACGTGATAAGCCGATTTTTGTTAGTTTCATGAGAATTGCGTTTCGCTATTAAATGTGTACTAGAAAGACTTTTTCACAGTTTTATTATTTAAATTTTTTTGATGAATCTTATTTCTTAACTCTTCAATAAGTTCATGGCGAGTTCTACGACAATAAAATATCCGTAGAAATTCGCTTATCGTATCGTTAAATATTTGAGCTTAACAACAAAATATTGCAATAACAATCATAAATATGACCGCTGGTTGTTAGTGGGTAAAAATGAAAAGATTTGAAACTGACTTTTTCCATTTCACAGTCTTTAAACACTTCTATCTTCCCTTCTTTCTTTCATTTTCTTACTGAAATCAAGCAGTCTTTCCCCCCTCTTTCCACGCGATCAAAACGGAATAGTCCATTATTTATGAGGTATTATCAGAAGACGTTAAACGCGTTCATCTTCCCTTCTTTATTTATAGTCAAATCCCCGTTTTGCGAACAATTCTCTTAATAATAATTTTAAAATAATACAGCAGACGATGTTATTTTATTTAATGTATGGTAATTGGATTTTTGGTGAATGTCTTACTTAGTTCCGTCGTTCGATAATGTGCTTCCGAAAATGGTGTAATATCGCGGTCGCCATCGCTTCTCGGCCTTTTGACTCGGGGTGGTTCAAATAATATGAATGCTAGTCGTTATTTTAAAAAGTGGGTAAAAATGAAAAGATTTGAAATTGGCAACTTTTTCCATTTCAGTGAGACAATCATTAAACATTCTTATCTTTCTTTCTTTCTTTCTTTCTTTCTTTCTTTCTGTCTTTATTCATTCATTTATTTTCTCACTGAAAACAAGTAATGTCTTTTTACTTCTTTCCACGCTGAATAGTCAAAGATGTACAGCTGTGTTTAAATAATTTTTGAATTGCCTTGGTTATACTTTCTACATAAAGGATAGAGAATTTTTATCAGTACAGTTAATTTTCATATCTTATTAAGAAAGAATCCCGCTTTTTAACATTACGAGTATAAAAATATTTCCAAAACGAAATAAAATAGTAACGACTTATCAGTATGATTTTCCCTATGTATTACTGAGCTGCTGTCTTTGTTGAGTATTAAGAATCAGGAAAAGTTCAAACAGAGGAAAGAGTGCTGAACTGCCATGTAATATTCCTCCTCCTATATCGCAGTGAAAGCTGGACAATGACCTCACAGAAGACTTGGGTTTCTACAGAGATGGGGATAAAAAATACTGAGGATATCATGGGTTGAGTTTGCGAGCAATGAGAAAGTTTTACGGAAAATAGAAATAAAAAGGACTCGTATGCAGGGGAAAGAAAGGTTAGAAAGAGACAGTTGAAATTTCGTGGGGGGGGGCATTAAATAAGGAAAGAGGGAATGGAAAATTTGCTATCCACAGGACAAATTGAAGACAAGAGTGACAGAGGAACGAATGGTTAGAAAATTTGCTACCCGCAGGACAAATAGGGGACAAGAAGAACAGAGGAAGGAAAGGTTAGAAAACTTGCTACCCGTCGGACAGATTGAAGGTCAGAGGGACAGAGGAAAGAAAAGTTAGAAAATTTGAAACTCATAGGACATATTGAAAGAGCACAGAAGGAAAAAGTAAGTAACCTATCCAAGAAGCTTGTGTAAATGGATCCAGAACAAGGAGTGAGAAAGATAATAAAAAGACAAACATTGCTAAGAACTACAAATGATAGGAGGCTGCTGTGTAACATGATTGCGCATGTTCAGAAGGGTCACGCAACACCGAGAAGAAGGATAAAATTTGTTTCGAAAGAAGCAGTTGTGCGCTTTCAAAAAATAAACACAGTAAATTAATTTTTTGTTTAAAAGGACTCTTATTATCATCTTTTACACTCCAAAATATTTAGAAAGTGATGTATTATTTCTGTAAGTACTATTGGTGAAGGACAAGGTATGTTGATACCACAGAGTCTTGAAAGAATTCTTAGTACTACCAATATAGAAGACTCCTAAGGTGAAATGGAATATTTTAAAAACGGCAAGAATATGTAGATATTTATATGAACCCTGTCTTTTGTGCTTACATGAAAAATTGGAAATTATCAGATTCAATAAAAATTCTTTATTAAATTAAAGGGGTGAATTAACAGTAAATTGTAGACACAGTTTACCTTTTACCTTACAATTTAGTTAAACTTTGAATTTGATTCCGCCCCATATATATATATATATATATATATATATATATATATATATATATATATATATATATAAACAAACGCTTTCACTTTCGTTTTAAAAACATCAAGGCCTTGCATCACTTAGCGTCTTCTATAGTTTCCTTTCCTTAACACCGAGAGATTTTTGAATTAAAGGGATGCATTTATTCATATCTGCATTTTTGCACACACACACACACACACACACACACACACACACACAGGTCTTACACTTATACCCACACTCATGCTAATATATACACATACACACGTCACACACACTCCCAAAGAGCTAAAAGATAACATACACTTAACACACACATCCAATTCCCAGCGACCAATAAAACTGTCAAAATGACCATGGCGGGAATTCTTCAATTCAAGAATCTACCATCCTCTATTGTAAAAACAACACAAAGACTGACCTAAATTAACGATAAAAACAAATGAAAACTACACATAAAGTTCACTTTCTTCAGAAATAGTCATTCACTCCTGTAGTTCACTGCTACTAACAAGCAGGGATTTTTTATCCTGATCATGGCTATGCTGGCCGAACCTAGTCGAGGGACCTAATTGAAATAATAAAACAAAACATATTAATATACAACCCAGTGTGTCTGAAAATTTTAATTTTTTATTATTTTTTTTACACACACACACACACACACACACACACACACACACACACACACACACACACACACACACACACACACACAAATATATATATATAAAAAGAGACAATATTACGCCTACCAGCTTGCGCACTTGAGAGAACATAACATATATATATATATATGTTATGTTATGTTTATATATATATATGTTATGTTATATATATATATATGTTATGTTATGTTCTCTCAAGTCTCAAGCTGGTAGGCGTAATATACATTGTTTAAAATTAAAAAAAATTGAAGTCTTTTCCTCTTATCTCTTTTTATTCATTCAGTCTCTTTTTATATTAGGCAATTGGATGACAAATTGACGAGACAGATTTTTTTCCCGCAGTAGGTTTTGACTTCATCGGACTAAAATCATGTTCTTATTGATGGAATTATATGTATGGGTGAGCGAGGAGATATAAACCTAAGCATCGGTTATAATTATTGAATGGGGGGGGGACGCTGAATATATGACAACGCTAAAATGATTATTATTATTATTTTGCGCCTGTCGTGTCTGTACCGACGGCCTAGCCGATCTCATTTACGCAGGTCATTCATCGCAGTCTTTCTTGGCAATTCTTATTTTATCACAAAATGGGATATTTAAAAACAACAACGACAAAAAATATGCGTAAGGAAGCTAAATGAGATCAGTTAGGCCGTCGGTACAGATAGGTCTTTTTTTTTTATAGTTCCTGCAGGATGTAGATGATTATGACTCTCCACACACTCCTTTTCTTTATCATCTTTGATTTGCTGCGACCTCTGGGAAAAGATAGCATACCGTTTGGAATTCGGCGTTTTCCTTCTCCTGGGCTGGTTTCAATCCAAGAATAGAGCTTTGTCTACCCGGTGATTTAATCCATGCCCGTCAGGTGGGAGAAGAGGTGGATTCGTGCCTTTCCCAATCGCGTTTAATATGCGTGAACTGCTGGGACTTCTTGGAGGGAAATATAGTGTAGCAGTTTCATGGTGCCTTGTCTACGGCTTGAAATTTAGAACATTCCTTCTTAAAGGAGCCCAGCATAACCTGTTATTTAACCCATACTTAGGGGATCGATAAATTACTATTAACGTTCAGACATTGTATAAGTATGTATAAAAACGACAAAGAGAAAGATAATACAGAACTAATTAGATAACAGTAGGTAAAATTAAAAACAGATCAATATATATGAAATGGACAAAGTCCGACAATTATTTAAAGACATTTTTATGTTTACACATTCTTTTTATAGATACAAATATTTAATTAAATTCGCTGTTTATAATAAACAGCATTAACGATATTTACCGGCCTGAATTCCTGAGAAATTTTCATAGAAAATATGCGACCTCCGCCAGGAATCGAACCTGTATCCTACACGGAACCATCATATAATCTGACGTGCTTTTACCGATTTCGCCACAGAGCAGGTTTTCTGCTAGCAAGGTCGATTTAACTATTTTAAAACTACAATTCTCCATGATTTAATATATATATATATATGAGAGAGAGAGAGATAGAGAGAGTGAGAGAGAGACAGAGAGACAGATAGACAGAGACAGAGAGACAGAGAGAGAAAGAGAGAGAGAGAGAGAGCAGACTTTCACTGGAGAAACAACTGTTTACCAGATGGGCCACAGTGAAAACCTTTGGCTATTTTGGGATAATTTCCATTCGTTCAGTTGCAATTACACGAAAGAACCTGAGATGCAGACATGGGAATGTTGATGTAGTCTTGAGGGCCATTTCCGGATGTCTATTATAGCGCTCCTTATGTGTAATGGTTTTATGTTGTCGTTGCAAGGTTAAGTGGTGTCCAGCCGACTTCCGCCTTGTCAGTTAAGGGATAGAAGTTACCTCGTATAAAGTTTCCCCTTGAAAAGAATTCTTGCACATCGCTACTGCTATCCAGTACTATACCTGCCACTCCCAACCTTTTCCTCTACTTAGGTGGACATTTCCTTCTTTCTTACTCCCAAAATTTGATTTGTTTTTATAATTTAGTTTTGTTTTACGATACATCTTCGTCTGAGGAAGCTCCATTACCTCCATTTCTTTTGTTTTTCGTTTTCATTTGCCTTTTCCTTTTTTTTTTGCTCTCAGAGTATTTCTTCAGGCTTTGATTGTTTTCTCATTGTCATTTTTAATTTTCTTTCGCTGTTATCTTCTTCTTTCACTGAGAAAATGCTTTCATTCTTTTACACGTTTATTTAGTCATTCTTTTTAATCTCTTTTTCTTTTTTTTTTTTACTTATTTCCATTATTTCTCCAATAGTTTTTCTTTTTTCTTTCTTTCTTTCTTTCTTTCTTTCTTTCTTTCTTTCTTTCTTTTAATACATGCATAATTCTAATTCTACCCAAGTTTATTTGTTTGATTTTTTTGTTTGTTTGTTTCTTCCTTTTAATAGGCGTAGAATTGGTTCGCCTTTCGTTCGATTCATACTCCTCCCCGGTCTTTTAAGCAGGAGTAAAGGTTTATCAATTGTTTCCCTTTTTTAGGATTGGGTTTCAGCTTCCTTCTAAAATCTGCTTCCGCTATATACTTGAAACGCTTTTCATTTCATAAGTCCACAGAGTAACCTTTTACCTTGAGTGCCTCTTCGGCCTTGTATTGGATGAATATTAGTAAAATAAATACATACATACATATGTCTATTTTTAAATAAGTTTCCTTGTTTCTATGTTTGGTTGTTTGTTCCTTTGATTCTTTCTTTCTTACAATACATACATATATCCAATTCTACTTAAGTGTGTTTGTTTGTATTTTGTTTGTTTGTTTCTTTCTTTCTTTCTTTTAAGACATACATATGTCCAATTCTACTTATGTTTGTTTCTTTTGTTTCTTTCTTTCTTTCTTACTCTCTTTCTTACAATACATATATATGTCCAATTCTACCTAAGTTAGTTTGTTTTTTTATTTATTTGTTTGTTTCTTTCTTTCTTTCTTTTCCAACATACTTATTCTTGCTAGGTATACTGAGTATGTTTCTCCCTTGCTTGCTTACATGATTTCTTTCTTTTTTCTTATTTTCCTTCTTTCTTTGTATTTGTCACTTTCTTTGTGGAAGTTATAGTCTAGCCATTTTAAGTGTGTTCTCATCAATTACTATGGAGTTAGGAACAATCCTTTTTTACCAGCTACAAACGTAAATCTAATAGCCGACCACAGATATACAATTTGGACATATAATTATTATCAATGGCATACAAATGTCACTGAATTAACCATAGGCGGCCAGTTCTCGTAATGTAATATTACAAACAATAATAATGAAACAAACGAACAATAACAGTATTAAACCCTTCTATAGGATCCAAATACACATTAGCCACAAACTAAATGAAAAATATTTAAGAAACCTTATACATGGAATCATATCATCTGACGTCAGACACAAACAAATTAAACTTATATCACTTATTACAAAAAGCTAAAAACATTCAAAATTATCACCATCAATGATAAAACAAAAAAGTAAAAATTTCATCAAACTAATGCAATTTATGAATTTGGTTGTCCACTTGGAGAATGTTTCTATAATAATAATAATAATAATAATAATAATAATAATAATTTTTAATAATAATTTTACCTCATACCAAAAACAAATGAAACAGATGACCCGAAAAATTATCGACCGATAACATGTCTCTCCACAACGTATAAGTTGATCACGTCTGTCATGACGAACCGTGCTTACTCCTTTTTAGAAACAAACAACATTCTTCCACTGGAACAGAAGGGATGCAGGAGGGGTTCATATGGCTGCAAAGACCAATTACTAATAAATAAAATGATTCTGGAAAATTGCAGGAGCAGACGTAGAAATCTCAGTGCAGCGTGGATTGATTATCG
>OZ038494.1:63932650-63995146 GCA_964036315.1 Acanthosepion esculentum
GGAGCCTGTGGTTAAAATGACCTTGTTCAAAGGTATTTTACACACACGCACTTACGTATTTATATCGGACGTACACGCACGCACACACACACACACACACACACACACACACACACACACACACACACACACACACACACACACCACGCACGCACATGTATATGGTTACATGACCCTATTGTTTATAGTTCAAATACATTTCACTTATGTACACGCATATATATATATATATATATATATATATATATATACGCACACATACATACACATACATACACACACACCGACTTACACACAAAGAAAGCACACAGATATACTTATGTAACAATGTTTCAGGATTTATTTTCTTTATTGTATATCGTTCTATTTTTAACCACAATAAAAATATAATCATGTTAGTGTGTATGTTTGTGTGTGTGTGTGTGTGAGTGTGTGTAAAGAGGGTGCTACTGATTCCTCCTGAATTTTATTCAAACTGAGTTGCAACAAATTCCGAATTTAGTAAAAAGTTATATGCAAGAAGCAAGGGAGAAAGAAAAATATGAGAGTGGGAGAGTGGAGTGCACAGATTTAGACAGATCAGTAGACAAAACCCAAAAAGAACTAATAAAATACCTCAGAGGTAGATACACATTAACTGAGATAATGAAAAAATTATATATATATATATATATATATATATATATATATATATATATATATAGACAAAAAGGAAAATTAAGACAAAGTGGAAGCTTATCTTTGTTGAAACATTTCGTCCTCTGATGGACTTTATCAAGGAAAACTATCAAGGCAAACTCTGGTGACATATATATATATATATATATATATATATATATATATATATATATATATATATATATATATACTTTAAAAATCAGGAGATCAGTTGAATCCGCTACCTTGGTTTTAAACTTACGGTATCCTCAGGCGATTGGTCTGATTCAACTCGGAGCGAGGCAATTGACTATAAAGCCATAGACATCCAGCAACAGAAATGTGATATTTACGGTAAGCCAGCAGCGGCTTCATGCGGCATTTTTAAATTGCATGATAATGTACCACCCGCTGTTGCACCAGTGCCCTGTTTGTGCCGGAGTTTGTCGGTCCCTTGCTGTGCAGTCGACAAAATCAAAAAAATTACAGTTGTGCTGAATGAATGTGGCTCTTTAAGAAAATAATACAAGGTTAAAGATATCATTAGCCTGAAGACGTTTCTTCTCGATACGAAACGCGTTACTTTATAATTTTTCGTCTCTCTCTCTCTCTCTCTATCTATCTATCTATCTATCTATATATATATATATATATATATATATATATATATATATATATATATACATATTTCTTCTTTTTTCTATTACACCTCTCTCTAGAGCTTTCATACATTTCCCTCTCACACTTGCTTCCCACTTCCACACATACACTAAAATTTAAATTTTCTTTTTTATACCCGGAGTTATATTTTCCAATTTCTTTTTGAATTTGTAGGTCTGATGAATTGGATCGTGATTACGATTCCAATGTAATAAATTATAACCATGGAATATTAATGTTTGAGCCTTTTATATTATATTCTTACTCTGTCCTGGACATTGAGTTCTACCTGGATTCTATCCTCTTGGGAATTTATATATATATATATATATATATATATATATATATATATATATATATATATATATACATTGACCACTAATATTATATATCTATCTATCTATCTATCTATCTATCTATCTATCTATCTATCTATGTATATATATATATATATATATATATATATATATATCTCCAAGTGAGATAAGAAAAAAATGGAGTATAATTCCACTATCCGTAACATTTAATTTAAAAGAGGGCTCAATACAGGGAAGAGCTAAATATTATTTATTTTAGGATATTAAAACAAAAACATGTTCAAAATCGATACACAATTGCAATTGTTTCGACATCGTCCGAGGAGACACATTTATAGTGTTGAAACATAATAGTAATTGTTTAATATGTTTGTGTTTTAATTTCCTAAAACACACACATACACACACACACACACGCGCGTGCACACACACACACACATATGTATATTTGTTCTTTGCTCTGATATTCTCTCGGATTCCGTTCCATATTTGATCTGTATTTGAGATGTGTGGCGGTGGGAGAACATGATGATGGAAGAATAGAATGTATAGACAACCAGTGATCAGATGAGTTAATATCGAATTTACTTCGGTGAACAATAAACAAAGAAAATTTTATATACAGAAGGAATCCGAGAGTGGGGAAAGAGAGAGAAACAGATAGACAGACAGAAACAGAGACAGATAGAGAAAAGGAAGAAGACAGAAGGAGTAGAGACACAGTCAGAATAGAGAGAATTGATTGAGCGAAATAGAGAAACATATAGCAAAACAGAAATAGAGAACGGAGTAAGGAAAGAGAAAGATGGTTAGAAGGTGATAGGAATATAGAAAAACAGACAGTGGGTAATTAAAATGAGATCGAGCTCAAGATATACACAGGGCGCGATGGGTAAATTGTCGCCATTTCATATTTTTAATTTCGCGCATGCGCGTTGATTGTTCTTGATTTTGCCGACTGCACAGTATAGTAGGGTCAGTTGGGCACCGTCTGTGGGAAAAAGAGCACCATGATGCAATTCACTCCGCCTGAAATTTGGAAACGGCATGCTGTACTGCTTGGCATTCGCGCCGTTTGGTGTCAATCTGAGGACAGTACAGAGGATTCGGAAAGAGATGGATGAGTCTAATGGTGATTACGAAGGTGTTTGGAGGGATCACTAGTGATGTCGACGTTAAACCTCCATTCAACTTCTCACAGGACCACAGATTCAACACAGAAGCCTACATCAAATGCGTTGAGGATGTAGTGCTGCTCTGGGTCAAGAGGATGGCTTCTGGAAGAACCTATGTTTGGCAACAAGACTCTGCACTATGCCACACATACAGGAGAACAGGGTCATGGCTGTCAGACAATTTGAGCGACCAGATCACGCGTTACATCTAGCCACCTAACACCCCCAGATGGCAACCCCCTTGATTATTATGTGTGGGTTTCAGTTGAGCGAGACACCAGCAACATTCCTTGTAACACCAAAGATGAACTGAAGATAAGCCTTATGGCAGCATTCATCAGCTTAAACAAGGAGACCGCCCAGAAGAGTTGTAAGAGATTTCGAAATCGTCTGGGGTCCGTGGTTGGAGCCAATAGTGATTTTCTTGAATAAATTTAGTCTTTTCTATTTTAGGATATTTTGTGTAATTTTGGTGAATATATGTGTTAAAATGAGATGTCAGCGTTTTTTTCATTTTGGTGTAATTTAGACGACAATTTATCCATCGCACCCTATATATATATATATATATATATATATATATATATATGTATATACATTTGTTATAGCAATATAGTTGTGGAAGGTTGGCGACGTTTCGTTTATTGGATAAGGTTTGCAAGGTGGAGGATAGTTCATCACTCATAAGGCCGCGTAAGCACTTTTGAACTATGTCAAGGCGGGACAGTGTGGATTGGGTAAAACCAGCCCAGATATGGAAGCAATGCACTCCATTCTTCGTCTTCATCTTGAATTATTGTCCGTTACAAGTCTGTTTTGTACGTTTTGCATTTGAACTTAAAAATTAAATCAATGTAAGTCTTTGTCTTGTTGTGCCCAAGTAAATGGTTAAAGAAATAACAAAATGAGTGTTGCAGATATATCATATATTAAACAGTAAGTACAACAAGAGTATTACACGACTAGTGAGTGTGTGTCGGTTGACCCAGCGTTCAATCTATTCGACTGTTAATATTTAACAGCCCCCCACAAGTATATGGCACAAGGCCTAGTTTACTGTGGGTTCTCCGAGCCCGTAGACTCTGCCAAAATATTCCCTTAGAACCCACATAAACGGGTTCAGGATCTGTCTACTCCCCGGACGAAACTTTACCCTTCGGCAAAGCTTAGTCCGGGTTCCTCTCTGCCCAAGGCAGTGAGTTCGACAGTAGCTGCGAACAGTCACAGCCCGATAGAACAATCTATTCGACTGTTATATTTAACAGCCCCCCCCACGAGGGATGGATGTGGCCAAATTTACCGTGGGTTCTGCGAGTCCGTAGGCTCGGCCAAAAATATTCCCTTAGAACCCGTATAAACGGGTTCAGGGCCTGTCTACCTCCCCGGACGAAACTTTGCCCTTCGGCAAAGCCTCGTCCGGGTTCCTCTCTGCTCGAGGCAGAGAGTTCGACATATGAACAATCTATTCGACTGTTCCCCCAAAGCCTTCTCTCCTACTAATCTTATAGTAGGCGGAAGAGTCCAACATAGACTCTTTAGAGGGAGGACACCACAACAGTTGACATGTCAAGAATTTCCCAATCACGTAACAGACAATTTTTCCAATAGTACTCGGGAGCTATGAATTATGATTTCAATGACTGATTATGTATCTCAGATTAGTGCAATGACAAAACTTTGTACCTACTGTGGTGCAAAAAAATGGGAAAATGAACCTCCTGGTATGTGCTGCACAGGTGGTAAGGTCAAGTTGAATCTTCTACAAGATCCTCCGAAACCAATAAGGGGAATTTTTACTGATGCTACTAATGATTCAAAGTACTAACTTTAAAACATCCAGAACAATAACAGTGTATTCCAGATGACCTCTTTTGGTGCTAAGATTATTCGTGAGAGAGGATTTATCTCTACATTTAAAGTTCAAGGGAAAGTGTATCACCGTATTGGATTTTTATTACCACTACCAAATGAAGAGCCTTGATTTCTTCAACGTTATTTTGTGTCTGTTTTGGTTCAACAGTCACAAAAGAGAGTTGCTGCAACTAGAGTTGTAAAAATTGACGCACTCAAAAAGCTGCAAGATCTGCTTCATGAAAGGAACTGTTATGTGAAAAGCTTTAAATTTGCTGTAGAATTATCACCAACTCCTGAATACAAGATTGTTATAGATGCTGACAAAAGAGCATCAAGTGTGCATTCTCGACGTTTCAGTACAACTCAGTGCAATGAAGTAGCTGCAGTAATCCCAGGAGAGAAGTTAGGAAAACGTGATATTGTTCTTGAAAGTCGTGATAATAACCTAAAAAGAATGTGAGACTTATCGTTCATATGATTCTTTACAATACCACCTGCTTTTTGACAATGGTGAAGACGGGTATCATTTTGGAATGCCTCAAGCTGGAGGAAACTCCAATAAGAGTTTCATGCAAGGACTTTTATGCTTCCTTCCTGATGATACGAGAAAATTCGTTTATTCACCTTCACAGAGCCCCAAACCTGTTCCACCAGTTTGTTGTACATATATATGCCAAGCTGGAGGGGGTATTGGTATACATCAAGTCTCACCAATTAGATTTAAGAGCATCATCATATATCCATTTATGAGTTGGCATTAACAATGATCTATAGGTGAAATTGGTCAACCAGGCATTCTTCCATCAAGTTTTGTTGGCAGTTCAAGATATATGCAGGAAAGAACTCAAGATGCAATGACATACGTTAGACATTATGGATGTACAGATTTGTTTATAACATTCTCCTGTAATCACAATTGCAAAGAAATTAATGCTAAGCTTCCCCCTGGTCAAAAGCCGCAGAACAGACATGACTTGACCTAATTGCAAGAGATTTCAGGTTAAAAGTTATTAAATTAACGGACATGGTTACAGCAGGGAACGTTTTCACTGATGTAAAATGCTACATGTATACCTTCGAGTGGCAAAAAACAACGTCTTCCTCATGTTCACATCTCGATATGGATGATGGTGATAATTCACACCAGTCAGGTGGAATATATAATATCTGCAGAACTGCCAGATCCTACAAAAGAAAGGAAAAAGCTTTATGATACTGTTAAAACTCAAATGTTCCATGGTCTCCCCCCCTGTGGTGATAGGAAAAGAAATCCTCTCATTATGGCTGATAACAAGTGCACCAAGCACTTATTCAAGAAGTTTCTTAAAGGAAACACAAATGAGAGAAGATGGTCATTCTTCTTTTTATAGAAGAAGAAAGCCAGATGATGGTGGTTTGGTCTGTATAGTTTGGTTTGTTTTACGGCATGTCAACCTCAATCGGTTATTTAATGCCGACAAGATTTTTATTTCTGGTAACTTTTATTTCTTTATTTTCGAAAATGTATTACTGGTGACATTTTTTCTTCAAAAATGTCTGTGGGCAATAATGTATTGCTGGTAATAATTATTTAAAAATGTAATATTTTTCCTTCAAAAATGTATTGCTGATAATATTTTCTTCCTCAAAAATGTATTGCTGGTTTGGTTTGGTTTGTTTTATGGCATATTAACCTCAATGGTTATTTAATACCGACAAAACTTTTATTGCTGGTAATAGTTTAAAAAAAATGTATTTCTAGTAATATTTTTTCTTAAAAAAAATCTATTTCTGGTAATATTTTTTCTTCAAAAATGTATTGCTGGTAATAATTTTTAACAAAGTATTTCTGGTATTAAAACCTATTTTTACACTTTCATGGTGGTTGACACCAGTTTTGGGGGTTATCTATTTGCTCATTGTTGGGACCCTAACAAGTGCTACCACCCCGGATCAGTGAACACCAGCAATTAAGAGGTAGTTCCACGCTTCTCAAAACCTCCTGCATACAAGTCCAATAAGCAAATTCCTCAGTCTCAAGTACGTAACTCCTCCTCAGAAACGCCCCCCCCCACCTTGAATGAGCGTACCGTACTTTTATGCACCTGACCCAGCCATCGCTCAGCAAATGAGCGCCTAGAACCAGCCAATAAAAATAACTACAAGCGACACTGCCACTTTCGCCCCCACGAAGTGCTGCCCGATTCACCTTCAGTCCGAAGCTCGCCAATTTGCTGTCTGCACACTCCACTGCAAAACATACACGCGGCTCTGACTCCTTTGGGTGGCCGAAGTAAGTCTTCGCTACAACTATGTCTGCAAATATGTCAGCAATAGATCACATTCAGCAATGTTTGCTTTGCAAGAAACAAACAATGTGATCGAAAATAGGCAAAATCAAACATGAAACCGAAGAGATGAATAAGCAAATCCCAGCAAAATCGATGCATTAGCAGCCATGAAGCAATTTGGAGGATACTTAGATTTCCTATTCACGAGCGATATCCAACAGTTCAGCCAAATGATTTTCCTTTAGAAAATGAACAAAGAGTTTAATTCTCTGGAGCAAATGCAGCTCAGAAAATCATAGCTCCAAGAGTGACTACACTTACAGCTTTCTTCAAGCTAAGACAATGTTTTGTCATCAGCTTCCATTATATTACACCTGGTAAAATGGCAGCTGGAACAGATGAAAAAGGAGTGAACCAGTAGATGGATTTTCAGACATCAAATTTTTGGAAGGGTGTATACTGTAAATCCTAACCCAGAGGAATGTTTCTTTCTCAGGATGCTGTTGCATGATGTCAAAGATCCTACTTCATTTGAAGATATCCGTATAGTCGATGGAACAGTGTGCTCAACATATAGAGAAGCTTGCTTCAAGCGTGGTCTATTGGAAGATGATGCACAATGGGATGCTACTTTATGTTGACCATGTTCACCGTAGTCTTTGAATATAGAATCAAGTGCAGTACGTAATGTGTTCAATGGAACAACGCCAATATCACTAGTAGCAGCTGTTCAGTAATTCTTCAGGTCTTCAATATCAGAGGTTGGCAGTCGATATTCGGAGAAAGTAGCAGCTGTTCAGTAATTCTTCAGGTCTTCAATATCAGAGGTTGGCAGTCGATATTCGGAGAAAGTAGCAGCTGTTCAGTAATTCTTCAGGTCTTCAATATCAGAGGTTGGCAAATGATATTCGGAGAAAGTAGCAGCTGTTCAGTAATTCTTCAGGGCTTCAATATCAGAGGTTGTCAGTGAAGATATTCGGAGAAAAAACAAAATGGCTGCCTTTATACACGTCGAATTGAATATTTTGAGGTTTCTGATTGGTTAACTATTCTATTGGTCAACTATAAAATGAGTCGGCTCATTTTGGTTGGCTCACTAGTACATCAAAGTACCCAAAAACTCTAACACTTTAACCAAAGGATCTGTATCTCAGAATGTAAGAAGTCTTAGAGCTCTTTTTTTCCATCCTCATTAAATCTTGTGAAATAAGTGATTCATTGGGACTTTGGGATAAACACAAGGACACCTTAACCTTTGCATTCCTTCAAATTACACGAGGAAAAAATTAATCTGCAAAATATTCAGCAGAGTACAGCAGAATGGAATAATTAAAAGCTATCATGCTTCAAATATTGGTGCTACAAAAGCAACAACAAGAACAAGAACAACAGTTGCAGCTACAAACACCAGTTACCAGTGAAGTAACCAGATATTGAGGTTTCTTACAATGATCAACTGCACAATAAAGCATGGATCGACGTTGAGAATAGCCATGAGAGGAACTGATCTACACACTTATGACTTTCCAAAGAGAACAAGAGGAAATGAGAATGAGTTTACAGGACAATTGGTCAGATAAATTGTATTACCGACACTGGAGTTTTTAACACAGATCACCAGTGAACAAAAACAGGTGATTCCATTTCTAATAAGTAGACCACGTGATCGTAAAGGAAAAGTATATATGGGAATTAGCTTGGCATCTGATAACTCTTTCTACACTATCCTCTATCTCTATTACTATACAGATCGCGATTCTCTTCTCTATAGTGATCACCATTTCTATTCTATCCTCTAGTACTATACGGATCTCTCTCTCTATACTATTCACTGTACTATTTCTCTATACTGATCACTACACGGATTATTACTATTCTGTGGTTACTATTCGAGCGAGTATTAACGAGAAAGTACTATTAGTGCGAGTGATATTCGAAGGCGTCTGACACCAGTATTGTTCAACGGCGTTACAAAGTCTCTACTACAACAAGCATTACGAAAGTATAATGAGTATTCGTTGACATTACAAAAGTGGCAACGATTCTTTGTTGACATCACGAAAAATTGCTTCTGATATACCTTCATTGGTAAGATACATAGAAGAAAATGAGACAAAGCTTCAACCTGACCAGAAAATAGCTTATGACACAATTATAGATATCTGTCTATATTTCTGAGATGAGGTATTATGTACATTATTTGCATTATTCGGACTATTGTCCTCATCTTTGTTGCCATATATATCACAACGTTTTGGCCGTTGTACGCTCCGGCCTTCTTCAGGTTGTTGGAATGTCGAACTGAACACTTTATTCCGCTTGCTGGGGTAGACTGTTCTACTTCCACGTGTCATGTCTAATGGATGTCAGTTATCAGTTATCTCCTGTTAATTCCCCTCTCCAAGTTCTCCACTGCCTTAACCAGGTATTGAACTCACAACTCTTTGGGTCCTGTCACTGTATCTAACCAACGCCTTTATCCACTGTGCCATGTGTCCTTAAGGACACATGGCACAGTGGATTAGACATGGCACGTGGAACAGTCTACCCCAATGAGCGAAATAAAGGGTTCAGTTCAACATTTCAACCACCCGAAGAAGGCCGGAGCGTACGACGGCCGAAACGTTGTGATAAATATGGCAACAAAGATGAAGACAATAGTCCGAATTATGTAAATAGTGTACAATTATAGATGTTGTTAGATACCAGAAAAGTGTAATATTCTTCCTAGATGCACCTGGTGTAACAGGAAAAAACATTTGTTACCACCTTATAACTTGCCTCATCGGGGGTTGCTGCTATATTATTACCAGTGGGGGGTAGGACGACTCATTCAACATTCAAACTTCCACTTGACCTGAACAGGACTGAAAATCCTATGTGCAATATACCACAGAATTTGGGAATTGCACAAGTTATCAAAAAGTGTTACTTGAGTGTTTGGCATGAATGCACTATGTGCCATAAGAGAAATTTTGTAGCTTTGGATAGAACTCTAAGGAACACTAGGAACATTGATTCTCTGATGAGTGGAATCCCCGTGTTTCTCTTTGGTGATTTTAGACAAATCTTCCTTGTCATTCCAAAAAGTACTAGAGCAGATGAAATTGAAGCTTCATTGAAATAATCTATGTTATGGAGACATGTAAAGATCCTAAAATTTACAACTAATATGAGAGCATACCTGTATGGAGATACAACAACAAATCAGTTTGTTGAAAACTTACTAACTCTGGGAGAGAGGAGAGTCCCAATTGACAGTAAAAGTTTTATTGATCCATCACCCATATGGACTTTAGTACAATCAACTTTGGAGTTAATTGCCAAAGTCTTTCCAAATATCAATGCTCATTATCAAAATGGTAAATGGTTATTTGAGAGAGACATTCTAGCACCAAAAAAATATCACAGTTAATTCAATTTGAATTTGAAATTTGAAAATGATTCCTGGAAACTGTTACTCCTATAAAACTGTTGATACTGTTATTAACCATTTGGATGCAATCAATTATCCAAGAGAATCCTTTAATTCTCTTGAGTTATCTGGATTACCACCACATAGACTTGATCAGATAATTGGCGCTCCAATAATGCTACTACAAAATATTGATCCTCCAAAACTCTGTAACGGCACAAAACCTATAGTGAAAAGAATGATGCCTCACGTTATTGAAGCAACAATACTTTCTGGTTGTGGGAGAGGGGGAGATGTCTATATTCCAAGAATTCCCTACATATGTTCCATTCGATTTTAAGAGACTGGAATTTCCAGGCAAACTTAGCTTTGCAACATCAATAAACAAATCACAATTCTACTATTTAGAAGATTCCTGTTTTTCACATGGTCAACTGTATATTGGATGCTCCAGATTTAGAAGCAAAAGAAATCTTTATATTTTTTGCACCCAGTCAAAAAACTAAGAATATTGCGTACAGAGAAATCCTTTTGTAAAAGTCTCATACTTAAAAATATACTTTGTTATTTTCACTTCTATGTTATCCTTGTTGTTTGTTAATTTTTATGAGATAGTTATGTTCTTGGAATATATTATTTAGAAACTAAGTTAGAAAGCATTTCAATAATTTTGTCCCTGGCAATGTCAGGTACTTCTGCTAGTGTCCTATATAATACCAAAATGTTATATAGGACACAGTGCAAAGAAATTCTCCAAATTTTCGTTGTAGCATCTTGGGCAAGCCGACGGGGTACAAATAGTAGAGACTGTTTTTCGTTTGGTGATTTTAACTTTCAGATGGACTTGGATGCTTCCGTTGGAAGGATACCTTTTCAAATCTTCTGCGAAAGAATACAAATAAAACAAAAAAACAAAACAAAAACAAACTTATGCTGTGTCATTTCAGAAGATATGTTAGAGACAAAGAATGGCTCCAGTAAGTGAAACGTCATTCAATCTTAACTCCTCATCATTTGACTCCATCTGAACTCTAACCTGTGGCGGAAGAAGTGAAATACCGATTCATATGCACCAAATAACCTCATTTGCGTACGATTTTGGATAATAAGATACACAGTTATGCCCCCACAAACACACACTGAAAGAAAGAGAGAGAGAGAGAGAGAGAGAGAGAGAGAGAGAGAGAGAGAGAGAGAGAAATGTTGCAGACAAAATGAGAGACGTGTAAGAAGAGGTTTTTCGAGGAAGGAAAGCCAAGAAATACGAAAAGAAAAGAAGAGTAATCATGAAAGAGAAGAGGGAAAGAAGGAAATGATGTAAAAATAAAATCAAGGAATGAAGAAAAGGAAAAAAGAAAAAAGAAGAAAAAGGAGAAAAAAAGAAGAAGAGGCAAATATACAGGAAAGAAATCAGAGCATCATGAATGAAATCGAACAGAAACTAGGAAGTATAAAAGAAATTATGAGGAGCCGTAAAATATTAAAACTAGGATAGAAATAACTGATAAATAGAAAGGAAGAAAGAAAGAAAGAATGAAAGAAAGAAAGAAAGAAGAAAAGAACGAACGAAGGAAAGAAAGAAAAAAGACCGAATGAAAGAAAGAAAAAAGCATGAAAGAAAGAAGGAAAAGGAACGAAAACAAGAACGAAAGACAGAGAGAACGAACGAACGAAAGAAAGAATGAAAGACAGTGAACGAACGAACGAGAAAAAGAAAAAGGACGAACGAACGAAAGAAAGACCGAAAGAACGAAAGAAAAAGAACGAAAGAAAGAACGAAAGAAAAAGAACGAAAGAAAGAACGAAAGACAGAGAGAACGAACAAACGAAAGAAAGAAAGAAAAGAACGAATGAACGAAAGAAAGACCGAAAGAAAGAAAGACAAAGAACGAAAGAAAGAACGAAACACAGAGTGAACGAACGAAAGAAAGAGAACGAACGATCGTAAGAAAAAAAAAACGAATAAAAAATACAGAAAGAAAGAACGGACTAGGAAAACAATGTGAACAAAAGAAAAAATAACATTATTATGTAAGAGAAAGGAAAACGAAAGTGTGGCGAATAAAAAAGGAGAGAATAGAATTTAATTAATGAATTAAGAAGGAAATGAAAGTGCGATAAAGACAGAAAAAACGAGAATTAAAAAAATAGACAAAGATAGAAAGTAAAAAGTAGAGAAGGAAAGACAGTAAACATGAACAAGGAGATAATATTATAAAAGAAAAAGGAATGAAAGGAAAATGATAGCAAAGAAAGAAAATTAAGCCGTTGTCTCTATTCCGTCTCTCATCACATTCCCCTCAGCTAGCGCTTACGGCAATACAATGGCAGAGTCGTTCAAGCAAGGCCTCTGTCATCCTCAAAACGACTTTTGAATTAGGCGTTGGCAGGTGTTGGATGCTGATTGGACAACATCTAGCTTCACGATCTAGCTTCATAACCATGGAAACGGAATTGGCTCACAAGAGACAGAATTACAAAAAGGCCAAATAATGTTACCTGATTATGACTTTCCGATGATAAACAACATTTTTATTGCGTATATAGCAAAGACGGTTACGGCTTAGCCAACTTTGTGAAGATTTCTTAATTTAAGGAATAATATAAAAGAACACAACAAACAGTATATAATCCGGTACATATTACATATATATATATATATATATATATATATATATATATATATATATATATATATATATATATATACGGTGGTGTACCGAAAAATTATCGGAGTGATTCACTTCACAAAATATAACCAAAACGACTAGACATCATTTGTTTTAATAACTTGTTGGTCTTTTCGACAACTCTTTATATTTTCAGATTACCATTCATTACAACTTCCTTATAAGCTGACAAGTGCTAGAATAAAAAAAATATTGATTTTTTATCGATTTAGTCATGTTTATAATATCGATACAGTGTCAAATTGATCCTTGATTTTTATTGGCCTTAACTGATTTGCTATTTTAAATCACGAACAAAGAAACACACACACACAGACACACACACACACACACACACACACACACACATATATTCAAACATGTTTCATTGAATAATATAGATATATTATATCTATTTATTTTCATAGTGATCCTTTCCAGTTTTCTAATCAGCTTCTTGATGTTAAAATGAAATTTATCAGGGAAGGCGTCGTAGTTTTTTCTTACCCAAGTAATTTTCTACACTGAATTAAAAAATTAAGCACACTCACATTAATAATGACTTTTCTAATTACATCGTTGATGAACAAATTAGACGAGCCATTAGAATATTAACATAAATCAAAAAGAACATATTTCCTTTAATAACCCTAAAATATCAACCAACTATACCGTAATCAAATGCATTTGAACTATAAACAAGAAGAGCAAGTTCTAACACGTCTCATAAGTATGAATATATTCCCCGTTGATCCCAGTAAAAAAAAAACAACTAATTATATATTATACTAAATTTAACACAATCAACTTAATAATACGCAATAACCCAGTTTAAATGTCCTTTGGGAGATCGTATCTCTGAAAAAAAAAGTAAGTACATATGTTATCAAAATGTCTTATACATCATTTGTCGGATACAAGTTCTATTGCACAATATCTAAAAACATATTCTAGCCCACCTTCACAATACAGGAAAATATAGTGTGACCAAAAAAAAAACAAAAAAAACACAGGAATTTTTTAACAATCCAATAAAACCAAGAGTGATGGAAGAAAAATATTTAATTCATAGTAATTGAAACCTTAAAACATGCTATTTAAGATACAATGATGGAATTTTCATTTTTTAAAAATTACGTCCTGTAGATGGCGTCCTCCTGTACGAATGTATTCTTGAAATCTGCTGTTGAGATTCCTCATTGACTGCTGCAACATCTCAGCTGGGATACTGTGAATTTCATCTTGAATTCTCTGTTTTAACTCATCCAGAGTTCTTGGTCGAGTTGTGTAAAGTTTACTCTTGAGATAGCCCGACAAGAAAAAATTCACAAACGGATAAATCTGGCGATCTAGGGGGCTAGGCAACGTTACTGTATCTTGAGATCACACGGTTACCGAACAATTCTCGTTACTAAAATGGCGAAATGTTTACTTGCTCAAGGTCACTGTCTCGCAGTGTTGCCAATTGCTCATATCTGGCAATACGCACTTCAAAAATTCCCGATTTTTTGGGTGACCCCAAAAAACGGAATTTATCCGTTTGTGATTTTTTCTTGTCGGGCTATCTCAAGAGTAAACTTTACACAACTCGACCAAGAACTCTGGATGAGTTAAAACAGAAAATTCAAGATGAAATTCACAGTATCCCAGCTGAGATGTTGCAGCAGTCAATGAGGAATCTCAACAGCAGATTTCAAGAATGCATTCGTACAGGAGGACGCCATCTACAGGACGTAATTTTTAAAAAATGAAAATTCCATCATTGTTTTTTAAATGGCATGTTTTAAGGTTTCAATTACTATGAATTAAATATTTTTCTTCCATCAATCTTGGTTTTATTGGATTGTTAAAAAGTTCCCGTTTTTTGGGTTACTCTGTACTTCTTGACAACACGAATCTACAATGCCACGAAAATAATAAACAAAATTTCAAATTCTCGATGCCCTCTATATCAAAGTCAACCAACTAACACTGAACAAAATTTATTACGAGTCTAGCAAGAACATTTTCAAGTGCATTTAACCAACATTTAACGCCATTTTGACTTTCTACCAATTCTTGTTAGCTCCCTTGCATTTGGTACGCTTGTTTTGCAAAAGTTCCATAGCTATGACGGATGAATTATAACAGAGCGCGTTCACGCATGTTTTAAAAAATCACCATCACATCGATCACAGTTACAATAAGTTTGCATTTGTAATTCATACCTGAGGATGATCTCGGAGGAGATCGAAAGTACTTGGGCAAAAAAAAAAAGTAACTACTTCATTGATAAACCCCTTCATTGATAAATTTCATCTTAACATCAAGAAACTGACTAGACAACTAGAAGGGATTATTATAAAAATAAATAGACATAATATGTCTATATTATTCAATGAAATATGTTTGAATAAAAATATTTTGCCTAAGAACACACACACACACAGACATATATATATATATTAAAGAACAAAAATGTATATCAATCAAATCTGTATCCGTTTATTATTCATTTAAGATAAATAATTATGAATCTTAAATATTTGTTCATGTGCTTTAAAAAGAAATCGCATGAAAAACAACTTTTTTCAAAATGTTTTTTTTTTAATTTAAAAATTCAGAAAATTAAAAAAAAATATAGATACAGATATCAATGATGTCAAGCTTGACATTTGTAAGTAAGGGGCTCGGCGACTTAGCCTTAAAGCCAATAATACTGTAAAAGTCAGGAATCTGACACTGTGACGATATTACGAACAGGACCCCTTCTAGATCTATAACAAATCAATATGTTTCGATTCTGAGAAGTGTCGCGACCTAAAGAGGGGTTAAAAAATGCTAATATGCAAAAGTAATTTCATCCCAAATTTCCCCGAATTTTTTTACGAGTGGACCAGACTATTTAAGTAGATCCAACCATTTTTAATTAGTGTTTGTTTTATGTTGCTGAGATGTTTCCAAATCGTATGTAAGAATTGGCTTTTAGGTGGGCTTGCTGATAGTAATTTCTTACAATGGCTATTTTATATCAATGAACACGTGATGAAAGTTTGTCTATTAAAGTCTTAAGAAATCAAGGAAAGGGATTTTATTATTGATGTTTGATTCATAGTTAAAGCAAAGGACCATAAAACAAATTATTTACGTTTTCTTTTGTATTTAAATTTTTAATGACTTTATTTTCTCGTTAGAATCTATTATAATTCGAGAAGGTTGGATCAAGTGATGACACCATTGCTATGCCGTTGTTCTGCGTCTAAATATTACTGTGATGATAGTAGAACAGACACTAGAATTTTACGGAGGATGCTAGACTTGATATTTAAGGAATGAAGAGAAGAATATTTATATACATATTTTATTATACCATTTTTTCTTTTAGGGAGACGGTAGTGAAAACACTTCTGGCATTTAGCAAAATTAAGATGACATTGTTATTACTTATGTACACATATATTTACTAAGTCTAGTTTAATCTAGTATATGGCGATAGTAATTGAGTACCTAATATCGGATTCAATATACTGCATGAATGAATTTTTTCGTATGATGAATTTACTAACCATAACGCCATTGTATATACAAAAGTATAGCGTATATAGAAATTATATGACATGTTGTTTAACAGTTTGGTTTCGCAAGCCACTAGACTCAGTCAGTTATGTGCCATGCGTGATACATGCTTAGGCGATCATGTATCTTTTGATAGATGACTAACGAGGCAGATTTTTTTCCCGCAGTAGGTTGCCATTTCTTTCTGCGGTAGACCAGTTACCATCCAAGGCTATAGAACGGTCTGCCCTGTCGGATCTGGGGTGGGGGAGAAGAATCGGATTTATACCTTTCCCAAGGATATTAGCACGTAAGTGAATATAATGGATTCGACTGGAATTCGAACTCGGCTCTCCGATTCATCAATCCGAGCCGCTATCTATTATTCCACCGTCTAAATAGCAATAATTAGATCAATTAGGTGAAGTGAATCGCACAAATCAATACTATTCAATTCAATTCAAATGAGGTGACTCAGAGCAGTGGCCCCGTGCCAGACTCATAGATTACCAGTCCGGTGGACGGGAATGAGAATACGCCAACACCATCCCTTGCAGAAAGTTAAGAACACCAACCAAGAAATTGCTTATAGACTCAAAGATAAACAACCATTATTTACCTATCGCCGAACAAAGCAAATGCTTATAAACTCAAAGATAACAACATCTATTTACCTAGTCCGAACAAAGTAAATGCTTATAGACGCAGAGATTCTAGTAAAAATAAATAATACTTACTTATAGCCGAGCCAAACAAATGCTTTTAAAGTAAAATCTAAAGAAACAATATTTACTTATGACCGAATCAAGTAAATACTTATAGACTCAAAGATAAACAACCAAGAATTATCTATGACCGAACAAATTAGATGATTAAATTTTCTGGTATAAACCATTAATATTTACTTATACCCCAGCCAAACAAATGCTTTTACAGTAAAATATAAATAAACAATATTTACCTATGACATAATCAAGTAAATGTTTATAGACTCAAAGATGAACAACCAATATTTGCATATGACCGAAGCAAGTAAATGCTTATAGACTCAAAGATTGTAGTGAAAACAGAATGCCTGAATAAACTTAAAGATACGTTTTATTCCACTTTATCAATACATGTGAAAAAAATAATCAACTGCTTATATCTACAGTCGACTGTTCCATTCTCAACAGGGGTGGAAGGGAGATTTCAATTATTTCTGAATACTGCAAAAATAAACAACCAATATTTACCAATAACCAAAGAAAGTAGATTCTTATAAACTCAAAGATAAACAACCAATATTTATTTACCTCTGTCCGAAGAAAGTAAATGCTTATCGACTCAAAGATGAACAATCAGTGTTTCCCTATCATCGAACCAAGTAAATGCTTATAGGCACAAAGATAAACAATTAATATTTACCTACCGCTGAACAAAATAAATGCCCAAAGATTCTGGTATAAGCGACCAATATTTACTTATACGCAAGCCAAACAAATGCTTTTACAGTAAAATATAAGCAAACAATATTTACCTCTTACCGAATTAACGAAATGCTTAGACTCAAATAGGTAAGTATTAGTCATATATAATAGAGCATCAATATTTACCTATTCTCGAATCAAGATTGAAATATACTGAAAAAAAAAAGAAAAGAAATCGAAACAAAATAAAAAGGTTTAAGTCAACAGGGTTTGGCGCGTAAAATCAAGTCACGCAGTTCAATGGTTACCTGTCGAAGAAAGGACGTCGGCATATTTGTCTCGCAAATTCATTGCGAGTGCATTCATTCATCTGGAGTTGCTACGATTTTTGTACCTTACTCGCTTAAACTTAGTAACTATGAACAATTGGAAAAGTTTCGGACCATTACTAAGCACGCCAGCCTAGCCTATGACTAGTAACTGTCTCTTTAATTCTAGTTAAAATATTTTCCCCTTAAATACGGATATAGCTCCGTGTAAAGAATGCAAATCCCAAGAGAAAAATTAAGGAGCGAACACTCGGCTTGTACAATTGAACATCGCGTCTCGCTTAGTTACCGAATCGATGACTAATGAACAAACAAGTTTTGATCAATATTTAAGCGCCCTACGTGGACCTCATCAACTGTTTGTTCGTCCGATTGGGACACAAGTGACCGGCTTTTCAAACTGCTAAACGGAACGCTATTTGGTTGACGCACAGACAGACCTATTCATTTCTGCACATTTGATATTTTTCTCTTTCTCCCTTCCTCTTTCTTGTCTATTTTCTTACCTTCTTTCTACTTCCCTTTTCCAGTTTCTTTCTTCATCTCTTTCTCTATATCGTCTTCAGTCCTCTTCTTAACCTTCATTTTCGTTCTTAATTTCTCGCTCTTTCTCTCCCGTTATACTTATCTTTTACCACCCCTCTTCTCTCTTTATTCTTTTGTCCTTCTCTCTCTCTCTCTCTCTTTTAAATCGGTATCACCCCACGCAAGGCAGTAAAGTCACTAAGCCACAGGGGTTTACAGGATGTGGAAGAATTAGGAACAAAAGCGTTAATAATGAGCAGGAAGAGAAAAGAGTAATCAGGAGGACAGTAGATAGCGATTGACATTGCATTACGGTTTTTGAAGATTAAAGTTGGATGGAAAACATAGAGTCGGAAGGAAGTTCCACAAGCGAGAAGTGCGAGAAAAGAAACTGTTAGCATAGAACTTAACAATGGAAAAGCATAGCCACTCTTTGCATGTTCCTCTCTGTACCTTCACCTCCACCCTTTGGTTTTCCATTCTTTATCTCTCTTACTCTCTCTTGCTTTCTCTCTATCTCTCTCACGCTATTTACTTACCTTTCATTATCTCTTCCTGCCTTCTTTATAATAGTGTATATCTCTCTTCTCTACTCTGCCACTCCCTTTTTTCCCCTAATCTTTTTCCTTTCCTTCACTTTTTCTCTTTCTCACATATATTTTAAAAAAGAAGCCCCCTAAACAAAAATCGTGCAGATTGTAATTAACAATTTACAAGAATATCCGTAGAGTATCATGTGTTCTACTCACAGAAGGGGGTTATAAAAATATGTTTGCGCGCATCCGAGGTGTCTTGGATTGTACAATCTTATGGGTAAAAGGATCAGTTATAACAAATTTAATATCGGAGATAAAGAAAAATGGACATACACTAGGCTGTGCTTGGGGTAGTTTTGCCCAATACCGCACGTTGCTACAAAAACCAAAACATTAACCTAAAGGTTCGAGTTAATAGCATCGTGAAATCAACATTTTTATATGGATATCATGCACGTCCACAAACTGTCAGATGTATACAGCCTCTTTCTCAGATGACAAAATAAAAATGGCTTCGAGCGAGGGAAGACTGTTGGTCTTAGCGAGGAGCATACTCCTTCGAAACTTTGAGCACTTTGACGCGGTTGAATGGTTAGCAAAATTGCATCGCTAGATCAATTACGACTGAAAAGTAAGTTAGATCCTCACTGGGTGCCTCATATTTCGAGCGAGTGACACACCTAAGCTACGCTTAGAAAATCGCCATATTTCTTCGAACCTTGTGGGATGGAACTACCGGATCACAAAGAACTCTACCATATAACAGAAACCACATTACTTGAGGACTTCCAACAGCAGCAACAACCGAAACGGATAGCACATGTAACGCGAAGAGAAAATATGACGTAATCAAGATGGTGATTATTTCAAACAAAAGGTTCGTAAGGAAGTTCCATCAATACTGGAAAGAGCGATAACAGTGGATGTGAGAACCGTATTTTCCTGAAAAACAAATGATTTTGGCTGTTCGGTCAATGAATGCTGAATGTTTCTTTATAAGGAAACGGCTAATATTATCCTTACCGTTTGTTTGTGATTCTGTAGCGCCAGTATATAAAATTTCATTCCTTTCTTTAAACCCTCCAAAAGAAAAAAAGAAAACAGTTGTTTATAGACACTATTTTAAGCGTTTCTGAACGAGTTGAACGCAATGCATGACATCCATCCGGGATTCGATATCAGACGAGACAATTTAAGAAGATAGCTACAGTTTTCAGGTTAATATTTTGGTTGCGTAGTATCTAGTGGCGTTGGGCGAAACTACCCCTAGCACAGCGTATTCTACATTCAATTGCCTAATCTCCTCTACTAATTTTCGATTAACTATCCATACACTGACTTTTTTTTTAAACCTTATCACCCCAAGCAAGACTGGAAGCCACTAGCACGCAAGGGGTTACAGAAGGTTTGGAGGAAGAGCAGATAGGAGTGGTAAAGGAGAGGATGTGGAGAAAGATAGTGGATCGATCAAGGCAAGGGGGTTACAGAAGATTTGGAGCGAGAGCAGATAGGAATGAAAGGTGAAAGGATGTGGAGAAGGGAAGTGGATAGATCAAGGCAACTGGAGATGTCGATTGACGTTACACTTAAATAGTTGGAGATTGTATTTGTCAGGGAGACAGGAATAAGGAAGGGAGTTCCACAGGCGAGATGTGCGAGACATGAAGCTATTGGAGTAGAAGAGACGTCTACATCTAACAGTTTCAACGGTAAAGGGGTGGGAACGGGATGCCAGCCTCTGTTTAGAATTTATTAATTCACCTTACCAAACACAACCGAAAGTCTCCGTTCACACATGTGCAATAACCATTGTGATTGGCTGCAAAGTGCTGCACGGCTGCGCAACAGGTTATCAATATATTCAAAATGGCTCCGTACGTTACTGGTATACGTTAGGCATACGCCTGTATGCGTATTGATATACGAATAATTTGAGAAAATTTTAACTTCTAACATAAAAGTTTAGAAAGCATACTTAATGGTAATTACTACTGAAATAAAAAGTTTTTCGTTGTTCTTGTCCTCGGTATAAAAATTAAACTACATCCAGCAGCAAGGCCTCTGATCGAGAAATGTAAGGTTTTGAGGAGCGTAGAATTGCCTCTTAATTGCTGTCGTTCCCAGGTCCACCCTGACCCTGGTGGTAGCATTTGTTAGGGTCCCAGCTATGGGTAAATAGTGAACAAAACAAAAATCAACAGTACCTTTTTATAATAAATAAAGAACAATACATTTTTATAGCAAAATGACAATGCAACATTAAAATTATAAAAATACATTTTTACAGAAAAATTACCAACAATATATTTTGTGATCTACACACTATATATCTAAAAAAACATAACCTTTGCCCTGAAAGCATAAATTTACGTACAAAATATTTAAATTTCGGTATTATTCGGCCCAGAGAGATTGATACGCCACTAAACAAAATCAACCAAACAACGAACATGAAAGAATTTTCATTACACTACGAAGGATGCTAAGGATATTATGGACCGAGCGTGTGAGTAACGATGAGGTTTTAGAGAGGTTGCAAACAAGGAGAAGGCTTATACTTAACACCAGGAAGAAGCAGCTGAAGTTTCTGGGACACATAATGAGGAAGGAGGGCCTGGAGAATCTGATACTCACGGGTCGAATAGAGGGAAAGAGAAAACAACGCTTGACCTGGATGGCAGAACGTGGTTTGGGAGAGGAAGCAGAGGGAAGGAACTTGTTGAGAGCTGCAAGGGATAGAGGGAGGTGGAGATCCATGATCGCCTACGTCCTGAAAGGATATGGCGCATAAAAAGAAAGAAAGTCCCTATATCTTACATTTTCTTAAATCAAACGGTATTCCAAAATATATCTCCAACAAAACTATAACATAAAACACACACATATTACTGTCTCTAATAATTATGTCCACACAAATATGTACATAAAAGCTGAGTATCATCTACTAAGTATGCAATTGCCAAAGCAGAATGACGTATACCATTTTTATTACTTTAAAGCTTCCAAGAAAATTAAATGACGGCATTAAATGACCCATAAGAATTTGATGTGCCGTTAAACAAACAAATCAATCAATCGTTGTTATTGTTATCACTTTCGGTTAAAATCTCAGATGGACAGCGTTTTTTCTTAATGACTCATTGAAGTATCGCTCGTAAATTGTTAAAAATGTCATTCACTCTACTTCAGGTTTTTGAAGAGCTCTTTTGTGATTTTCTTGTCACTTTGTAACTGAATGTATATATGCTAGTATATTAACCCTGAAAACAATCCCTACAGAGTATAAGACGACGACCTGACCACGTTGGATGTTATTTCTGTGGTTTCGGTAGCAAGTAGTTTTTTTACGAGATGGGTTTTCTATTCCCACCCCCTGTTGATCTTCAACATGTCTTTGGTATTGTAGTGCCAGTAGTTCGTTTCCCTCACAACGATCCTCCAGGTGTAGTAGCTTGTTTATTTTCCTTCTTCTATGTGCGTTTTTCCTTCAGGAGGTGGGCGATCATGGCTCTCCACAACTTCCTATCCCTTGTTGCTCATAGTAACGTTCGTATATTTTCCCTACCTCCCACTCCCCGTTCCATCATCCATTCACACAAGCTGTGTTTTTGTTCGCGATATATGTCTTGTAAATGTCAAATACCCCTTCCTCGTTATATGTCGCCTAAATTTCAGTTGTCTCTTTCTGCTTTTGAGTATAAGTGTTTTTCTTTTTTTTTTGTTACCATTTTGCTTTAGTTTCTTCTTCTTCTTTTATGTATTGTATCCCGTCGGGGTATAGGTGATCATGGCTCTCCATAACTTCCTGTCTTTGTTATCTATAGTAAAATTTGTCTGTCCGTTATCTCTCTTAATATATGTTCTGCCAACCATTCACACAAGCTCGTTAAGTAGGTTCTGTTCGTCTTGCCTCCAATATGTCCTTGTGAGTGCCAAATTTTCTAAGCCCTCTTTCCTCATTATGTACCCTAGAAATTTCAGCTGTCTCTTTCTGACGTTACGTATAAATGCTCTTTTGGTTTTGATTTTCTCCAAAACTTCGTAGTTGCTTACGTGTTCAGTCCATTGTATTCTCAGCATCATTCTGTAGCTCCACATTTCTATTGCCTTCTAGGGAGATGTCCTAATAAGTACTAAGAGGTCTATGGCTCCCATTTGTTTAACCACGCACCCGGACACAAACCTATTTCTATGTCCCCATATATATCTTTTACACTGAATGTTGGAATAAACAGTTCGTCGTCAAATGAGCCAGTTATTCTTATTACTATCACCCATATATGAAAATTGCGTTTAAGCATGAAACAGATTGTCGACGTTTCTTGGTGTTGATCTCAGTATCCACGTTTATATTAACATAAGCTTTATCTCTGATATTGAACACCTTTACCCATAAATATGCCTTACCTTAAAACTATATTTTTCTTATCTCTCTCATTCTCTCTCTCTCTATCCCGTACCGTGCACTGACGGCTTAGTGGGAGAAGTTCCGACTGACGCAAATTCAGTCGGCTTTCGATCCTAGCTAGAGGCAACCGGACGTCTAGCCACACTGATGAGCTGTGAAACAGTGAAACAGTCTGTCTGTGGATGACAAAAAATATTGGCTCCTGAAAAATTAATTTCAGTTGAGCTCTCTGGTTTGAGGTGTGAATTTGTAAACAGTGACTATTTAAGCTAGTATGCATGACTCTTCGGCAGAATTGAGTCACTGTCACTCACTGCGTGTTTATCTAAATCTAAAAATAAACACGCTAAAATTCACCTTCATCCCGTACCGTGCGCTGACGGTTTAGTGGGAGAAGTTCCGACTGACGCAAATTCAGTCGGGTTTCGATCCTAGCTAGAGGCAACCAGACGTCTAGCCACACTGATGAGCTGTGAAACAGCGAAACAGTCTGTCTGTGGATGACAAAAATCTCTCTCTCTCTCTCTCTATATATATATATCTATATATATATATGTATACACACACACACACACACACACACACACATATATATATATATATAATAAATCCTAAGGAGCTAGGCAAACCTACCTAGGTTTCGCCTAAACGGATCTTCAGGGTAAACTGGCTAAAAAAGGAAATGACGGAACAGTATTTATTGATAAAACCATTAAAAACATTCAAAACTAATAGGCATTAAAACCACGTGACAGAAAAAAACAAGTCTAAGACTTATCAATCTAGAAAAAAAGTTGTATCCACAATCAAACCCCTGTAGCTGACCGTAATCAGCTCGTCTAGTTCCCGAGAAGAAAGATATGTCGATGTTTTTCTTTTTTAGGACGCGAGCAATCAAAGCAATCCTACGTTCAATCTTTTTCTTACTATCCTCACATTCCAAGACTCAATGAAAAGCTCTTTAATATTTGACTTCATTATTGTTCTGGAGCAGTTTTGGATGCCCATATATTTGCACTTAATGACAGGAAGAAAAGCGAGTAAACAATTTTTAGGTCACATTTTCTTGAGCCTTTCTCCTCTGGAGGAAAGCAGTGGTGTCCTAAAAAAGGGCTGTTTTATTATGAAAGGAGGAAACGAGTTACACAGTTACTCGCAGATGTTGTGCAAAACGGCCATTTACCCTTCACCACCCATGTGCAAAATTCAAGCTGGGGAACTCCCAGTGACATCCTTCTTTTGTTCCCGTGACTATCCATTCAATAGGATTTCAAGAGCACAAACGTTGATAGTGTTTACTGAACAACTTGCTCATGACACAATGCACACTCCCTCCATCAAAACAGCAAAGCGTCTACTGGTGCGCAGTTTGCCATATGTCAGGTGCTGAAGTGATCGCAGGTTTTTAAATCAGAATTTTTATTTTCCTAGGGAGATGTCTACTGAATTGCAACGCATTTTGAAAGCTAGTTTGGTCTGATTTGGTTTGTTTTACGGAATATCAATGGGTTATTTAACGCCAACAAGAATTTATTGTTGGTAATATTTTTTCAAAAATGTATTGCTGGTATTAAGACCTATTTTTACACTTTCATAGTGTTTTAACTCCAGTTTGGGGGTTAACTATTTTCCTACAGCTGGGACACTAACAGGTACTACCACCTCGAGTCAGGGTGGACCTTGGGACACCAGCAATTAAGAGATGGTTCCACGCTCCTTAAAACCTCCTGATCAAAGGCTGCCGGATGTAGTTTATCGTCATAACCAGTATGCCAATTTGGAAGCGATATCTAGCAAATTCTTTACACAAACACATCTGCCGGTGGAGGGAGATCTATCGTCCCGCTGGTGTAGCCTTATGCCACACTATGTTAATTGATAATTTTATTGCTCGCACAAAGAGAGATGTATGTCTTCTGACGGCGCTGGTCAGTGTTCCTTTTGGCATAAGTCAAGAACTTTGAGACGGATTTTCAAGCTAACTAGCTTTACCCCGCCTGAAAGGTTGAGAGAAAACACACACACTTTCCCTACCCAGATTTCTCGTCCTTTGTCCTTGAACTGTACAGATCTGAGCTTATCACAGACACGAGGAGTTAGTTCTCAAAGATACTGGTACTTCCTTGATTACATTGTTATCTTAAAATTGGAGCTAGGTTCGGTGTCATTCGCTTGTCCTTGGAACCAAGAAGCTTCCTTCATAAGCTATGCCAGATTTGGTTCAAGTAATTAATATTTTGAAAAACAAAAGGAGACTCATGATAAAAATACACGATAAGGAAACTGTAAACTTATAAACAAGTTCCACTTTTGCTTCGTAATATAAGACAGAGAAGAGGAAAAAAATGACACTCGAACGAATAAATTGGAGGCTTAGTCACCGAGATAGAAAAGATAAATTAGATCCAGATTAAACTTATTAATCTAGAATTGTCTAAATGCAGCAACTTTGCCACAATAGCTTTAAGCAGAGAATGGCAAATCTAGGAACGAGGAATCTAACTAAGATTTGCGAAGCTAAATTGCTAATAATTGCATTATACGAGAATATTTTCATCTTTCTTTCTTTCTTTCTTTCTTTCTTGTTCGCTGACTTGCGTTTTCTTTCTTTCTGGTTTACTTGCTGGTCTGCCTTTTTTTCTTCCTTTCTTTCTTATTTATTTTTTCTTTTTCGCTTTATTCATTTTTTTATTTCTCGCTTTCTTGAGTTTGTTCTTTCGTTCTTGCATACGTTTTCTTTCTTTTTTGTTTGCTTGTCTCCTTTTCTTTCTTTTTCTCTCATTCTTTGTTTCTTGCTTGCATTTTTTCAATCTATTTTTCTTTTTCGTTCGCTTGCTCGTATTTTCTTTCTTTCTTTCATTGTTCTTTTCTTGTTTGCTTGAGTTTCTTCTTCCGTTCGTTCGTTCTTTTTTTCTTAGCACATTCTTTTTTTTAATAAGTTTACATATTCCTGTTGGTGCTTAAATTTACTTTCATCCTTCCTTTCATTTTTCTTTGTTTGCATTCTTTTTTTTCTTTCTTTCTTTCTTTCTTTCTTTCTTTCTTTCTTTTTCTACTAAGTTTACATATTCCTAGTTGGGGTCTAAATGTACTCTTTCTTTCTTTCTTTCTTTCTAATTGTTCACTCACTCACTTCTACTAACTACCTCTTTTCATGCCTATCTATCTATCTATCTATCTATCTATCTATCTAAGTTTATTCTTTCTTTCTTTCTTTCCCTTTATTTCTAACCGTTAATTCTTTCGCACCCCATTCCTATAACTATCCCTTTTCATTATCTATCTATCTATCTATCTATCTATCTATCTATCTATCTGTATGTCTGTACACTTGTTAAGAATGTGCTAAGATTAACAGCAGTCAATCACAGTAAAGACCGAACAATAAAGCAAGAATCTTTAATCCGCTTGAGGAACATGGATGCCCTTCTAATCGCGATACTTATCACTTAAGCCTCTTGACATTCTAAGGCTAATGCCGCAGTGTCAGACATTTTTCTCTTCAATCAAGAACGGCGACTTCCATATTAGATACTACAACTGTAGTTCTTCACAGTTTCAAAGCATTTGTCTCTTGATTTTGCGTGTAATGCGATTATTTCATTTATGCTTATCTCTAGGAGATTGAACCATTGCGCTTTCACGAACTACCGTTTTCTGTTGACATGAAGTGGAAAGATTATATTGAATCAATTACTTGGTCAGCAGATAGGAAAATTTGTTCACTGTGCCGTGCAAGACAATTTTTCTAGCCAGAATCTATCTTACATATTTATAAGTCTACCATTCATCCATGCATTGAATATTTCTGCTACATCTGGTTTGGTGACTCTGCCATGTATATTGAGATTCTTGATAAAATCCAAAAGAATCTGCAATGTTATTGGTCCTTACCTGGCACTCCGGCTTCAGTCATTTTCCTACCGGGGTAATGTCGCTTCCCTGTGCTTTTTCTATAAATACTTTCATGGTAATCATGTTCTGATGAACTTTCCTCTATGATAGCTAGACTTTATGAATTTAAGCGCGATACTAGATTGGCGGCAATATCTCATCACTTTACAGCTGAGTTGGCTAGATGCAACCGTAAGTTATATGCTAGCAGTTTCTTCTATCACACTTCTCTCTTGTGGAATTCTCTTCCGGCTTCTTGTTTCCCAGTCATGTTTGATCTTCAAAAGACAATCGATATCTTATGTCTTCTTAATTCTTATTCTTTTATTGTTCTCTCTCTAGTTAACAGTATTTTTCTCGTATACTCTTCGAGTCAGTATCTCCTTGCGTCTTAATGGCTTTATCGCCTTTCTTGGAGTAAAATGATTAAAAAACCGTCTATTATCCTTTTTTTTGTTGTGAGACTCTATATTAAACCTAAAAGAAAAACACAACGAAAAAACTTTTTTCAAAGCTCCTGTATATTCTCTTGTATGACATACATCATTTTATTACAGACATTTCTATTTACAAAGATTTAAAATAAACATATCAATCTCTGCAGTGAATGCTAGACATCCAATCTCTTCACAAATGAAGAAGAAAGGAAGAAGCAAAAATCTGGTTCTTTTTTAAATAATGTTCATCCGTCTAATTTCTGGCCTTCCTAGGGTGTCTGTTGTATTTTGGCATGTTGACGAATTCTATCTTGATTGAAATGAAGATGTTGATATTGCCTGTCATTGGAAGGGAAACGTCGCTCCAGGTAGATGAAAGGGAAAGAAAAGGATAAAGAAAAAATAGCACTATTTGGCAGGATTTGAACCTGCGTCCCTTACGGCAGAAGGGGCTACGTTAAGCCTGGTATACCTTTATTAACTTGGCCACGAAAAGCAGGCGGTGAGGCAAGGTCAAATTTAGTGCCTTCAAGCAAAATATTTCCTTTCAGAGAATCTCTTAAAGTTTTTCATATCTGCACACTGGCTTCAAAATTGGTTTCCATGATGAAAAAAGGGGTAAAGGTTCGATTTCTGTTGGCGACACAGTTTATCTTTAGTAGGACTTCTCATTTTAGGCCGGTTGATATTAGTTACATTGTATAATAAAACAATAATAAAAAAACAGGGATAGCAACTCAAAACTGTAAACAGTAAAATAACGGCAATATGACAGTCAAGGGATATTTTGTCATTCATTTTTTTGTGTACTTACCAGTTTTTATTCTTGGGGATTAAATGTAGAGAGACGTTATCCAACGTGTTTATTTTCCTGTGCACTTTATCCAGTCTCAATGGAGGAAAGATAGTCAAAAGCAGCATCCAAATCTGTTTTTATGGCTGGCGGTTTTCCAATTGTATTAAAGTGTAGAATAGTATATGTCAATGAAAGATGTGTTTATCTACCCATTTATTCGGGAGGAAATTATTAACAAGTGGTACCAAGTTTTTTTTTTACTGGCAATGTCCAAAGTGCCTTACGGGATGACCATTGTACAAATGCAATTAAGTATACACAAACTAGCACACAGTTTCGCAGAGTTCGATATCAATTCCTGAAGAGTTTTTGCAGTGATTTCAGACTTTAATTTCTGAAGAATACGAGATTTTTTCCCGATAAAAAGTTATTTCATCTGGCGGTACAAGGTCAGTAGAACGTACCAGCTAATCGCGGCGTCAAATCTACTTTTCAGCAAAGATTTCATCATCGTATTGACGAAAGAATTTAGTGATTTGTTAGACAAATATTACCAACAAAACTTCACAGAATCTGGTCCCGAATTGTGTCTTATCTCTCTCTCCCCACCTCTCTCTCTCTCTAAATCGACCATTCGCCCTTGCATGGAGTATTGCTGCCATATATGGTGTGGGGCCCCTGCTGTTTGCCTCGAGGTTCTTGATAAGATCCAGAGACGGATAGGCAACGTGATTGGCCCTGATCTGTCATCTCGTCTGCAGTCGCTCTCTCACAGACGCGATGTTGCCTCGCTCTGCCTTTTTTACAAGTACTTCCACGGTAATTGCTCTGAGGAGTTGCGTTCGCTTGTCCCCAGGCCTCGTGAATTTAAACGCCCCACGAGGCTGGCATCCCGCTCCCACCCCTACACTGTGGAAACTGTTAGATGTATACGTCTCTTCTACTCCAATAGCTTCATGTCTCGCACATCTCGCCTATGGAACTCCCTTCCCTATTACTGTTTCCCTGACAAATACAATCTCCAACGGTTTAAGTGTAGCGTCAATTGACATCTCCAGTTGCCTTGATCTATCCACTTCCCTTCTCCACATCCTTTCATTTTTCATTCCTATCTGCTCTCGCTCCGGATCTTCGGTGGCCCCCTTGCCTTGATCGACCCACTGTCTTTCTCTTTCACCACATCCCCTCCCTTGCCACTCCTATCTGCTCTTCCTCCAACCCTTCTTTAACCCCTTGCGTGATAGTGGCCTCCGGCCTTGCTTGGGGTGATACGATTAAAATATATATATATATATATATATATATATATATATATATATATATATATATATATATATATTATTCGGTCAAGCTAGCCCGTAGATTAATGAGTCTGTCACGCCAACCATTACGGTTCTGCATCAAGATTGAAATGTCGTTAGAGTGGCATTCTGTGTCATAACATAGTCAATGTAAATTGTTGCATGTCGACCAACCCGTCTTGCACCATGTCTAGGTGTCCAGAGCAGTAGATCACTCGCAAGTTCTTGTTTTGCTTGCCGGGAGTGTCCTAAAAGCGCATTCTACATTCACATAAGATTGTAGAAATATCAGTGATGGGTCCATAGAGCTATAATTTAGTTGGATGTTGTCTCCAAGAGATGTTAAGTGTAGCGCTCAGCATCTGAGTGTAGGTTGCATCAAGCATGAACTCTAACGTTTTAGTTAATGTCTATGCAGTGGCACTATACATTAACAGCGGCTTTACAGTGGCACGAAAGAATCTCCGTTGGAGGTTGTCTGGTAGATCAGATTTACAGATTACATCCATTTTATTCAAGGCAACCTAGATTAATTTCGCTTCGTAAGTATTTAAAAGATTCGGCAGATTTTATTGATTCTCCTGAGACAGTTTTTAGTATCAATACACACACACACACACACACACACACACACACACACACACACACACACACACACACACACACACACATATATATATATTTATAACATGAAACAGATTGTCGCTTCTGGGTGTGAACTTCAATGTCCACTTATATATATATATATATATATATATATATATATATATATATATATATATATATAGTGTTAATGTATAGTGCCACTGCATGTATTTAAAAAATTGTATTTTATGTAACTGCACAACGTTTCGCTTTTATTTATCATCATTTGCCTTGATAAAGTGAAAGTTAGCACTATATATATATATATATATATATATATATATATATATATATATATATATATATATATATATATATATATATAACGTTTTTGCACTAAGAGTTTGTTTCGTAATTCGACTTGCCTTGATAAAATCGATTGGCGAAACACGTCAGCAAAGATTAAGAAGTACTTTTCAATTGTCTTATCTTCAGAATTATTCTGAGAAATTGAACAATATTGTCGACATCGAAAACAAAAATAAACTCTTAATGAAAAAAAAGAAGTTACTGATATTCAGAAAAAGGCTTACAGAAGAGCGTCTTTTTTAAAAAGTTTTATATATATATATATATATATATATATATATATATATATATATATATATATTTTATATACAAAGAAATAATCACGCATAGAATCAATCATATATAAAATACATGCTGCCTAATGTTTTATATTTATAAATATATATATATATATATATATATATATATATATATATTCATATTTTCTATGGTTGAATTAATTACTAGTAAGCTAGGATGCTGAAACTATTTAACCCATTAGTATATGGTATCGAATCTTTAGAGTAGGTGTTACCAAAAATTTCAAATCCCCCAGCCGTAAGATTCACACTAGCCAGCAAGGTAGATTAGGTAAAAAGAGTACAAATCTTAAGGAAAATATATGCAGTAATTAGTTAATTTCGTCATTGTTGTTATTATTATTACTATTATTATTATTATTATTGAATATATGATAAACTCCTTCAGAAAGATAAAGTCTCTCTAGATTATTAGGTCCACTAAAGTCCACCCTGGTGGTTATTGACCTGGCGGATCTGAACCGGACACTAATGCGTTAAATAGATTCAGTATCCTAGCTTAATAGGAGTTAACTGAACCATACAAGATATGAATCTTACTAGTTATTAAATCCAGAGAATATCCCAAATTTTGGCCTATACTGTATATCTCCGAACAAATTTTGTTAAATTCGACCGACAAATTCTGTTTCATTTTTTGCTGTATTTTCCAACTTTCGAATAAGACGTTGTACAAAATGCCATAAGAAACTATCTGAATATCATAATTTGTTCTATTTATTTAATAGATTTTATAACCAGAAACTCACGATCACTCAGCAAATAAATTTTCGAATTCTCAAAAACTCTGACAGTGTTTCTAAATAAATAAAATAAAAAATAATAAAATAATAATAATAATAATAATAATAAATAAATAAATAAATAAATAATAAAATAAATAAAATAAAATAAAATAAATCAATTTTTGCATTCCCAAACACTCTGACACGGTTTCTAAGTAAATAAATAAAATAAAATAGAAATCAATAAATAATAAAATAATAAATAAATAATAAAATAATATATAAATAATAAATAATAATAATAAATAAATAAAATAATAAAATAAAATAATAAATAAAATAACATAAAATAAATAAATCAATTTTCAACTTCCGAAACACTCTGACAGTGTTTATAAGTAAATAAATAAATAAAATAAAATAAAATAAAACAAAAGAAAATACAAATAAATAAATAATAAAATAATAAATGAATAATAAATAATAATAATAAATAAGTAATAAAATGATAAAATACAATAATAAAATAAAATAAATCAAATTTCAAATTCTCAAATACTCTGACAGTGTTTCTAAATAAATAAATAAAATAAAATAAATAAATAAATAATAAAACAATAAATGAATAATAAATAATAATAATAAATAATAAATAAATAATAAAACAATAAAGTAAAATAATAAATAAATAAAATAAAATGCAATAAATAAATAATAAAACAATAAATGAATAATAAATAATAATAATAATAATAATAATAAATAATAAATAAATAATAAAACAATAAATGAATAATAATAAATAATAATAACAATAATAATAATAATAATAATAATAATAAATAATAAATAAATAATATAATAATAAATAAAATAAAATAAATCAATTTTCAAATTCCCAAACATTCTGACAGAATCTGCCGCATTTTTTTCTATTGATATTCGGTTCTGCTATCGGTCGCTTCTTTAATATTCGATCTGAGCGCAACATTTGCCTCACATTGTCTGCATTTACATCAGTTCATTTTGAAGTCTCACTCCTTGCATCGTCATGAACATCTCGCTTTCCCTTGAACCGCCTTTGCCACTAAAATGTCCATCTCTTCACAGCATATCCACCGTAGAACATTTTAATTAAGGCTAACGTTTCAATAACACTTTCACCAATTATTCACTGACAAGATGATGTTCATTAATTGCTCATTACTCAAGTTAACTCAAGTTTAGGAAAGAAACTCCCACCAACATTGGAAAGAGCGAGGAAAAGTGCACTTAAGAAATCTAATTTCTTGAAAAGATTTTATAAATTTCTACCGACAGTAACGCTAAGTGTTCGACCAATGAATGTTGAAGGTTACTTTTTTCTTTTACAGCAGGGTTCACCTTTTACAAGGCCTAGGGCCACTGAACGTAGAGTGTTACATTAGGAGGCAATTTGTGCATATAGTGGTGGAAGATAACGCTTAACCCTATCCTTGAACAGGTTAAGATTGTAGTGATCGGGGAAATATCCTCTTGGGAGTCGGTTCCACAGGGCAGTGGTTAGCGGGAGAAACTTACTTCTCACTGATGGATTACGGGGGGAATGTGGGTGGTTTGCTACTATGTAAGTGGCATGGCGTATCCTTGCCGTGAAGGTTTGAATTGGCTTTACCAGCCAGTCAGTTATGTGCCATGCGTGATACACGCTTAGGCGATCATGTATCTTTCGATAGATGACTGACGAAGCAGATTTTTTTCCGCAGTAGATTGTCATTTCTTTCTGCGTTAGACCAGTTGCTATCCAAGGCTATAGAACCCGATCTGTCCTACTATTTACCCATAGCTAGGGGGAGAAGAAGAGGATTCATGCCTTTCCCAGGGGTATTAGCATGTAAGTGAATGTAATGGATTCGACTGGAATTCGAACTCGGCTCCCCGATTCCTCAAACCGAGCTGCTATCCATTACTCCACCGTTCGTCCAATTGGCGGGACCAGGGAATGTAATTCGTCCGAGAATGACTTGAAATTAGCGATAGTGAAGCGAGAGGCTTGCTTTGGGAAAGCTGTTGGAGGGTGGAGGATAATTCGTTACCCACAAGGGCTTGGAGACCCTTTTGGACTAGAGAGTAGGGTCTGGGAAGCTACCGCCTAAATATAACAACAATGCACCATTTTTGGCCTGATGGTGGAGGATAGCAGGAAGAGTCAGGTACTTACTGGAGCGGTACAGGGAGCCAACCATTTTACGTGCATTCTTAGCAATGGATCCACTTCAGGTCAGATGCGAGTTTGAGGCTCAATAGACTTTCAAGGCAGGGTTCCTCCTCGAGGGAACATTCGTTCATCATGATTGGTCGTAGATCGGTGTCCGATCGGCGACAATGGAATGTAACTAGCTTGGTCTTCGAAGCATTGAATGTAACCAACCAGTTTTTACTCCAAGAACGGAAGAGTGATTAGTCACCAATCTCTGACCATTGAGAGTTTTTAGAGGTTTTTAGAGGTGTGCCCATATATAGTCATATCATCAGCATAGATGTTTACAAATGATCTGAATATATTCTCAGGCAGATCATTTATGTAGATCAAAAAAAGGACACCTGCGTTGATCTCTAGGGCTCTGGAGGACTGGCCATTGATAACTGTCTTCAAAGACTTATCTGTTAGGAAGGATTTTATGATGCTAATTGTTATGATATACTTTCCTCTGTGGTACCTAAACTTTATGAATTTAAGTGCATTACTAGACTGGTAGCAAGGTCTCATGATTTTATAGTTGAAATAGCTAAATGTAACCATGAGTTTTATGTCAACAGTTTCTTCTCCCATACTTCTTACTTGTGGAACTCTCTTCCAGCTTCTTCCTTCCCAGTCAACTTTGATCTTCAAAAATTTAAATGCCATGTCAATTGTCATCTTTTGTCATAATTCCTGTCCTTTTAGGGTTCTCCCTCCTTAATACCTTAATTTCTTTTTCTTGTATTCTCTCACACTCAGTAACCACTTGCATCTTAGTAGGCAGTATTGCATTGTTTGAGGTGAAACCAGGGAATGTACTTTGTTCAAGCAATTTCCGTAGAAGTAATGGTAGAGTAGCAAGAGGCTTGCCACATCCCATCTGTGGGAGAAAGGTTGAAGAGTGGAGAATAATTCATCACCCACAAGGACTCGGAGACACTTTGGAACTCTATTAATTGGTGGACGTTTGGGGGTCAAATCGGTGAATATTGAATGTAACCAGCCAGTTTTTAGCCCACTGTGTAGTTTGTGAAAGATCAGAGGAGATATTAGTCGCCAATCTCTGACTATATAGAAAATCAAATATAAAAAATTAATAATAATCAGTAGAATTGAGTAACAGCAATACTTGAGTTAAATTCGATGAAGTCTTTCACCGATATTACGACGCCATCTCATTATACTCACTGTGATTAAATTTCATTGCGCAACATTCCCATGTGTTTTATGGGGTATGACATTCTCATAGTTTCTATCGACATTGATATTATTTCAGTGAGAAAATATTTTTTATTGTTAGTTCAGCATAATTTACAAAAGGTCTTTACTGAAAGGCGGTGACATAACTTGTTTCAGAATGTTAAGGGCTATCAGAAAACTGACAGAAAATTCAGAGATTATATATTCGACTCTCTCGTCGTATTCGACGTATGATAGTCAAGCAGCTCAGTTCCAAGGAACCGACAGCCCGACACCAGCACATGTGATTTGATTATAGTGGTGAAGGTTTTGTGCAGAACCACCCACACCTTTTGATTTCGAATACAGAGACCTGGTGCACTACGTGCCACAAGGTCCCCAAACAAGCCTCAGGTTTTGAATTCAGAGTTATCCTTCTATGGGTAAATAGCAGGACAGACCGGGCATTGCCTTGGATGGCAACTGATCTACCGCAGAAAGAAATGGCAAACTACTGCGGGAAAAAAATCTGCCTCGTCAGTCATGTTTCGAAAGATACATGGTCGCCTCAGCGTGTATCACGCATGGCACATAATTGACTGACCATATGATATAAAAAGGTAAAAACAATTTTGTATTAAATGAAAATTATCCTGAGGTTATTTATTAATTTTACTGGTAATGTTTTTGACCTTCCTTTCTCTGATTTATAACCAGAAAAAATGTTATTTCGTTTGAAGAACTATTTGAATGTTAATGACCCCTCTCAAAACTATAGAAAATATAAAATATTATTTGTTTGCGGGTATATTTATATCTTATTTAAGAATGCGACCCAATTAGTCCCACTATTTTTTTTTAAATACAGGTTCTTTGCATATCTCCTTTGCATATATTTTTAGTGTAGTATATGTTGAAATCCGTTATTATACAAAAAAAAAAAAAATCATTTGTTTATCATTTATTTTAAATCTCCCACCATTTTCTGTTCAATTGCTCATCGCCCACTTGACAGTTGAAATCGCCCATCTGTGGACGAAATCCTCAAGTTGGGAAACCCTGGCCTATTCCCGAGAGATTAAACGGCTGGAAAGCAAATGTTAGGTTATAGATAAATATGCAGAGATCAAAATGAAGACAAGTTGCAATTTTCAATAAGAGAGACGTTAAATAATTAACGACTTTTGGCGCTTAGCAGGCAAAGTAGGGAATATATTAATTAAAGTTCATTGGTGCTGAATGAGTTAAGTTGGCCTTCGTCTAAAGCTGTCTTCGTCCAATCAAATTTTCCTTCACATGCAAACTGCAATTACCGAATTCTGCTGCTTATTACTTCGGTTAGTTTCGAAATCAATTGCATAAGCTTGTTGGTTTGTGTATTAATTATATCATCCTTTTTTAGTTCTTACTTTTGTTAAGCTCAGCCATTGTTTTTTTTCTCTATTTATTTGCTTGTTTGTTTCCCAGTTATAAAATATTTCTAAAGCCAGTCACTGGTTGCAATTCCCATCGCGTGATCAGTTACTTTCTTTGTTTTTTTTTTTAAATTTATTTTTACTCCTGTGTCTCGGATAAGATCTTTATGCTTCTTAATTTTTTTTCCATTTTTGGTTTGTAGAATGTGAGAAAGTGTGTGTGACCAAGGCATAAGGTTTCTTTCAAACACTCACCTAGTTTCCTTTATTATTGTACATTAAATCAAATCGCCAACATTCTTAATGGCTGAAGTTGTCAATAACTAGAAAGATCGTCAGGTAAGTCTCGCTAGCTTTCCCTGTCTCTCTTGCCTTCAATTGGCCCTGTGAGTGTTAAGCTTTCCAAGCCGTCCTTCCTCGTTATGTGTCCAAGGAATTTCAGTTCTCTTCCTTGTTCTGAGTAGAAGTGTTCTTCTTTCTGTTGCCATTTCTTTAAGACTTCCTCGTTTTTCTTCTCGCCACATTCTTTTGTTTCATGATAGCCGTGTAAGAAATGCACTATTCCCAAGTTTTTCCACCAATCTCTCTCTCTCACACACACACACACAGACACACACACACACACACACACACACACACACACACACACACACACACACACACTTCCTCGTTGGTGACTCATTCCGTCCATGGAATTATCAGTATCCTTCTATAGAAGCACATTTCTACTGCTTCTAGTTTATTCCCTCATCGGCGGAGAGATTGTCCAGCATCCACTGCCATATAAAAAAGATGGTTATCACCTAGTCATCTTGCACTTTTTTCTTTGTTTCTAACGAATTTTTTTCCCTGCTTCTTAGCACTTTGGAATACTTCTTTCGCTCGTCGAATGTGACTTCTGATCACGGTGTCACATTTTCCATCCTCTGTTAAAACGCTTCCCAGATATTTAAACTTCTGCACCGGCTTGATGTTTATATCTCCAATTTATAACTCGCATCTTGGGCCTTTTCTCAGAATTGATTTAAATACATCTTTACCGACGCTAGAGATTTAAATTCTGATTTACAAGACATGTACGCATTCCTTATCTGCTCCTTTTCTAGATTCATTTAAAACTAATTTGGCGGACCTAGACAGAGGGCGGCCTACTTCCCGATGAATGTTTTTTGCGTGACATTTAGATGAATTAGTATAATGAAGAAGCTTGCAAAATTAATTGTATCAATTTTCCCCTGTCATTTCAGTTGTGCCGTTTTTACCTAAATTGATTTCATGGTTCAGTAATGAGGAAAGACGACCTGGAAAATTTGGCACTGACAGGACATATTGAAGGCAATAACTGACGAAATTGTGTAAATGGTTGGCAGAACAGGGTTTAGTAGAGATAGCAAAGAGACAAAATTTGCTAATAGCTACACAAAAAGCAGGAAATTGTGAAAAGCTGTGATCGCCAATATCTTGAAGTGTCATGGTACACCGGGTGATACAAAAATGCTAGGTACGCAGTTGCATGAAATTATTTTTGTTTTTTATAGTTACATTATCAATATACTTCTGTGATCATCTCTTTGTTCTTTTCGTCATGATTTCTTTCGCTTTTCTTTGTTTCTTTGTTTCCTTCCAGATTTTTTTATTCGTTTCGTAATTCGTTTGTCTTTCATTGGGACCTTCGTATACATCTATTCATTAAGGATTTTATTCAAATTTTATTATTTTCTTCTTCATCAGATGAAATATTTCTTCGCTCAACCCAACGTCCAATTTCTTTCTACGCTTCGCATTCTTGTGTTTCTTGATAGCCGTGTCAGATTTGCACTATTCCCAAGTTATTCCTCCAGTCACACACACACACACACACACACAAACACACACACATATAAATGTATATGTATATATATATATATATATATATATAGTTTAGATGTTAATATATTTTCTGTTTATACGTTATTTTTATAGATACAATTAGTTAAGTAACTGCTCTGTTTATAATAAATAGTATTAATTACATTTTACCGGCCGGTCCGAGAAATTCCGTAGAAAATATTTCCTCCGACAGGAATCGAACCTGTGCCCTACACGGAACCGTCATTTGATCTGATGTATTATACCACTCAGTTACAGAGGAGTCTGCACTTTGCTAATTAGACGCTTCCTCTGTATCTGAGTGGTATAGCACGTCAAATCTGAACTGCTTGACTCCAATGCGACTGGTATTTACTCAGTCCCCCCTCTGAGATGAGTTGTGGCACAAGGCTGGAATTATTGTGGGGAACTCGAGCGTTTCCACCCGGGCCATTGGTCAAAATTTACCCAGCACCCATTTTTCTCAGTCGAGTCTCTATCCGAAGACAGAGGTCTTGTCTGTCCCAAGCCTCTCAGTGAACTGCCTGACTCCGATGCGACGAGTATTTACCCAATTTTTCCCCACAAGGAGGTGCATGCTACAAAGCCGGTTTTTATGTGGGTCGATTCCGAGCCAGTAGGCTCGGGCAAAAATTTCCCTTAGACCTCGCATACATACGTAGGTATAGCCTTATCTGGGTTCCTCTCTGCCCGAAGTCTGTAGCGAGCCTGGTAGTGAAATGCCTGACACAAACGCGATTACTACCATGGAACTCTTTATAGCATTGGACGAGTTTATAGAGTTACCGTGACAAACCTTTTACTTGTATTAATTCTCTCTCTCTCTCTCTCTCTCTCTCTCTCTCTCTCTCTCTCTCTCTCTCTCTAATTTTTAGTCACTGATCTGAGAAAACCATTGGATACAGATGATAGTTTAAAATGAAATGTACACTTATAGAAAGTATTGTTTGAAACGGCCAAAAAAAGAAAGAATTCAATAGATAGGAACTACACTTGAAAATTATTTACTTGTTTTAAAATATATTTTAAAAGCAAACATTCTCTACACATGAGGCATGGATTGTGCGTTATATATACATATATATATATAAATATATATATATATATATATATATATATATATATATATATATATATATATATATATATATATAATGAGGTATTATGTACACTATTTACATTATACGGACTATTGTTCTCATCTTTGTTGCCATATTTATCACAACGTTTCGGCCGTTGTATGCTCCGGCCTTCTTCAGTTGGTTGGAATGTCGAACTGTACCCTTTATTTCGCTCGCTGGGGTAGACTGTTCTAGTTACACGTGTCATGTATAATGGATGTCATTTAGCAGTTATATCCTGTTAATTCACCGCTCCAAGTTCTCCACTGCCTTAACAAGGTATTGAACTCAAAACTCTTTGCAGCCTGTCACTGGATCTAACCAACGACTTTATCCACTGTGCCATGTGTCCTTAAGGACACATGGCACAGTGGATTAGACATGGTACGTGGAACTAGAACAGTCTACCCCAGCGAGCGAAATAAAGGGTTCAGTTCGACATTTCAACCACCTGAAGAAGGCCGGAGTGTACAACAAACATCTGGCAACAAACATCCAGATATTTCCTCTCTCTCTCTCTGTCTCTCTCTCCCCTTATATATATATATATAAATATATATATATATATATATAAGGAGAGAGAGAGAGAGAGAGAGAGAGAGAGAGAGAGAGAGAGAGAGAGAGGAAATATCTGGATGTTTGTTGCCAGGTGCGAATCGTTTCAAGTTCCTGGATGTGAGCAAGGCAAAGTAACTTATTCATTTTAAAGCTTTATTTGAAAATGCAACGCACCTAACAACATCTAAGCGAGTTTTTGCTACTTCCGTATAGGAAATTGTCATTCGACCTTTCCCATAATATAAACATGTAGAGGAGAAATCACGTGACCTCAGCGACATTATACCTATATGCATTATATACACTTCTCTACACCTACCTGCATACCTCAGCGGTAAGTTCAGGGGATTACGTTTAGTACGAATATCTAAGTGCATGCGTTTATGGCCTTCTGTCTGTCTGTCTGTCTGTCTGTTTCTCTTTCTATATTATTATTATTATTATTATTATTATTATTATTATTATTATTATTATTATTATTCTCTGTAATTTACATTAAGCTCTCTCTTGAAATTATCCTCCTTGAAATTATCCCTACTACTAATAAATACAAATATAGCTTTTTTATTCACCAGTCGTACAGCTGTAAGCTGTGATACCAATGAGGAAAATATGTATATTTAACATTCGTATCAATTTTAGCTCTGTCGTTATGCATTAAATACAGTTTTATTAACTCCAGCACTCAATATCTGTCTATCTTTCTGAGATGAGGTATTGGTATTATTGACACTATTTATATTGTTCAGGCTGTTGCCCTCAAGTGGATAAAAGCGTTGACTGGATCCACTGACTTGACCCAAAGAGTTGTAAGTTCAATACCTACCTACTGCAGTGGTGAACAAAAACTTGGTGAGATGAGTTAAATGGAGAAAAGAGAGACATCCGGAACAGGCATGGTACGTGGAACTAGAGAAATCTACCCCGGTGTACGAAATAAAGAGTTCAATTCAAAATTAGATCAGTTGAAGATCACCGGAGCGGACAACGGCTGAAATCTCATGAATATGGCAACAAAGATAAGGACAACAGTTTGAACAATGTAAATAGTGTAAACCAGCACTCAATGTGCGATATTTCATGTATATATACAGTTGCGGCCCAAATCTCCAGAACGGCATTGTTTTCGTCAGAAAAGTAGGTATAAGTTTTTATCAAAGTTGTTTCAGATATTCTTACTAAAGTTTAGTAAACGAATCGTCACATAAACAAATTAAAAAAAATTAGAGTTCGCCGGTTAAATATACTAAAACACGGAGTAAAAGCAACCGTTCTGATCATTTTGGCCGCCATGGGTTTTGCAGTAAATCATTAAATCATCCATAACTTTTGTATTAGCCTCTCAAATTACACCAAAATCTCAGACAATAACAATTAATATCGTATTTATCGTTTGTGAAAATTATAGAATATAAAACAACTTTGATAAAAACTTATACCTACTTTTCTGACGAAAACAAATGCCGTTCTGAACATTTTCGCCGCAACTATATATATATATATATATATATATGTATATATATATATATATATATATATATATATACATACAGGAAGTATCGCACATATTTAAAAATAAATGAACATAAAATTATGTTTATTTAAATCAATATATATATATATATATATATATATACGTCTTACCAGTTTGTGACTGGAATAGATCATTCTGTGGATGATATAAATCCAGGGAGAGCTCAATGTAGACTACAGAGCATTATCATAATAATAAAACGACGAGGATTTTATCCATTTCGATTATTAATAATCGAAATGGATAAAGTCTCCGTCTTCTTATTATCATTATATATATATATATATATATATATATATATATATATATTTAAGATTGGACATAGTCCGACAATTTATTTAAAGACATTTATATATATTATGTTTAACGTTCTTTTTATACATTTGCTTAAATACTTGTATCTATAAAAAGAACGTTAAACATAATATATATAAATGTCTTTAAATATATATATATATATATATATATATATGATGCTAAGATATAATTAATAAAATTATACGATATAATTACTAAACACTTCAACAAAAAACCCTCTATATAAGATATTCAACAGGAAATCAGTCAAAATTAGCTACTCCTGCACTGATAATATGTACCAAATTATTAATTCCCATAACAATTATATTTTAAGTAAATTCCATGAGAAAAAAAATCTGACATGGAAACCTCCTGAAATTGTAGAACTAAGGAAAACTTCCCAGTAGAGGGCAAGTACAGATCCACTAGGGTAGTATACCAGACTACCATTACCCCTAAAGAAAATACGACAAATCATAATATTTACATCGGCATTTCTGCAGGAGAATTTAAAAAGAGAATCAATACATGTATACATATAGACATTCATTTACCAATCCAAAATCAAACACCAAACAGCCTTTTGAAAAAAGTTTGGGAATTGAAGGAAAAGGGTCTGAATCCTCAAATAAATTGGAAAATTCTAGGTTTCACGAACACCCCCCCCCAATAGATTTAGGGATAGGTGCAAGCTATGTTTAGAAGAAAAAATCAGGGTAATAAAATATAAAGATCAATGCAAACTATTAAATCAACGGAGAGAACTAATCTCGAAATGTAGACATAGAAATAGATTCCAAATTCCATAAGAATACATGTGCATTGTGCATATATGTGGGGGGGTGTATGTCTACGTATAGTGGCATATATGTAAGGACATATAAATGTACATATATGCATGTATGAAGATATGTACGCATATAAGTATGTTGGACAGCATGATTTATTCCATTGGGTGCTCGGGTATTACCAACAATCTATAAATCTATAACTCAACTAATTTACATTAATCTTAACGGATTAAATCCCCCATCACTTATTAATAGCATTGGACACGTCTAGTACAAAACTAATTTACTGTAAATCCCAGAAAAACACTCTCGACGCTTGTATAAGAAACGCCACATAGGAACTGATATTAAAGTACAAACGACGAAAGGTCCAGGCCATAAATAAACTCCAACCCCAGTCCGCTTCCCCCCAGGGATAAGATAGCTTATGCCCCCACCCCTGACATTGAAAATAAATTTAAAACAATCCTCAGAGACAGACACATAGGGGCTGACAGTTGAACAGAACGGCTCGAAATAGACTATCCTCTATGTTGAGATAATTTTTTTTTGCTGTATAATATATATATATATATATATATATATATATATATATATATATATATATATATATATATATATATATATATAATATTAGTGGTTAATACACACACATATATATACATATATATATATATGAAATATATAAATACATACATATACATACATACACACATATATATATATATATATATATATATATATATATATATGAATAATTACAAGAGGATAGAATCCAGGTAGAACTCAATGTCCAGGACAGAGTAAGAATATAATAAAAAGGCTTAAACACTAATATTTCATGGTTATAATTGATTACATTGGAATCGTAATTACGATCCAATTCATCAGCCTTTTTTATTATACATACATACATACATATATATATATATATATATATATATATATATATATATATATATATATATATTATATATATATATATATTTTATATATATATATATATATATTTTATATATATATATATATATATATATATATATATATATGTATATCTAGTAAAGAAAAATAGTCCATGCGTCTTATAATAATATAATAGGCCAGTGAAAGAAACTCAAGATATAAAAAACGAAGAAAATAATAATAATAATGATAATAAGACTAATAACAGTTAATGTATATAAGTAGGCATTTTGATCAAAAGGAAGCATGATGAGAAAGATTTTTAGAATAGGAATTTTTGTTCACACCTGTGTCCTTTCTCAACGAGATGAGAAAAAATAAAGATGGACTTTTCATTTTAGGGAATTTTTTTTCGCATTTGTTATATTACTGAAGAAATCTAACAGTTTTGGGCTAGTTGTTTGACAGCTGCTCATTTCAACCAACCGAACCATAGCATTGATAACGTAAGATACGCCCTTTTAGCGTCCTTTTTTTTTTAATGCCAACAAGAACGCCGAACGTCCGAGTTAAAATAAATTTTTAAAATAAATTCACACATACTAGGCTTAAACAGAAATTTAGGCATACTCGATGAATACAGTTTCTGCAAAAGCCTTCTCCAAACCAAATCCTGGCCCTTTGCGTCGGGGAATGCTGGGAAACAAATTCATCTAAAATGACGTCATGCGCAAAACGATTTCATGGTGCCAGATGATACCGGAAAAGAATGTATTAAATATTTATATGTACTAGGATGACCCGTGACTCTATTTCGACACCCTGAACAAATGTTGTGATAAAGTTAGATTACTGTGTCGTGCCAGAAAATTTTCTCGTCAAAGTCCATCTAGCACATTCACAAATCTACCATTCGTCCGTGCATTGTATACTGCTGCCATATCTAGTCTGATGCCCCTGCTATTCATCTCGAGGTTCTTGACAAAATCCCCAAAAGGATCTGTAATGTAATCGATCCTGACCTGGGGTCTCGACCTCAGTCACATTCTCACCGACATGACATGACTTCCCTCTGTCTTTTTTTTAAAAAAAATATTTTCATGACAACTGCTCTGACGATTTTTTACCTGATGACCCAACCTACATGAATGTAAGTGTGCTACTAGATTGGCAATTGGGTCCCACCCGTTTACTGCTGAAATACCTAAATGCAACCACCACTTCTACTCCAATTGTTTCTTTTCTCGCCTGTGGAACTCCCGTTTACTTGCTTCTCTGATAATTAAAATCTTCAAAGAAGTAAATGCAATGTCAATCGCCATTTTCTATCTTCTTGAATCCTCTTTTGTCCTTTTCCCAATCCACCCGATACTCAGTCTTTTCTCTCACTTTCACTCCCTGTAAACCCCTACTTACTAGTGGCATCCCCGCTTTATTTGGGGTGAAATGATTAAAAACAATAAAAAAGTAGCTAACAAATTAAGATGAAGTAAATACTTGTCAACATTAAATACTTTTCAACATTAAATACTTGTCAACATTAATCATAGTGAAGTGATTGCTTTTACAGGGTAAAAGTCAATAATAATATGCAATTCTGGAATAGTTTTGAAAAAAAATGAGATCTAATTTTACGTAGGATTTATGATTTAAGACCGACTTCTCGAGGAACACATATTCTAAATATTCTATATTAATAAATACGTTCCAGAATGAAACCCCCCTTTTTTAATAAATACCCACGTTTTACTGTAATTCACTATTATTTTAATTGTTATTCACCTTCTTTAACTATCACTTTCCTGTCTGTGTCTTAGGTGAGCCTTGAGTCAGATTCTTACCCCTAAGGAATGCCAACGGTATCCGAGTGATAAAGGGAGCGGGTAGGTAAACAAGACAGGTGCAAATAAATGGCTCTAGGGCCGAGACGGAGCAGACAGTTGAATAAATATATATAGATGGCCAGGTAAACGGATTATTTAAATAAAATGACACATAGTTGCTCGAGGTGTGAATGTATTGGTCAGTCTATCAATGGCCATGTTTCTTTTACTGCTTTCTTTTGTTCTTACTTTTATCGCTCTTAGTTCTGTTGTATTTACAGTCGAGACTCAACAATGCCGTTAGGAGAAGGGGGTCGGCTCTTTTCTTTTTGATTGACTAAAAAGAAAAGTATTGCGTTTTTCATTTCTTTTTTTTAAACAGCTAGTTTGGTTTCAAAGCAAATAAACAACACACACACACATATATATATATATATATATATGACAAACTAACTGACTGGGTGGTCACATTTATGAGTGAAACTGTTATGTAACCGGCGTACCACGAATATCTGACCGCTTACTGATAATTATACCCGTGTTAACTAATAGTGCGATAATTAACCACTGCAACGTGTGGGTGTCGTAATGGTTAGCGGCTTGTGACGAGAAATCGGCGTGACGAGTTCAAGTTCCAGACGAGTTCGTTTATTTATTTTCAAGCAAATACTCCTGAAAAAGGCATGAATCCATTTCTTCGCCTTCCATCTATGTTTTAAATAGTAGAACCGTCTTCGTTCTTCGGCTTTGGTTGGCACTCAGCCTATCAAAAGGACAACTCTGAAACACACCGGTTGTGGATGGGGCAAACAACTGCATCCGGTGAGAAACTTACTTTCTACGAAAACTAAAGAAGCAACGCCTCGCACGTTGAGGCTCTGGCCCCAGGCTCCACAGTTAGAAGGCGCGGGAGATGAAAGGGAATTGACTACTAACTAGATATTCGGAATTTCTAGTTAATATTTACAATAGTCAGATATGAATTTGCATATTTGACCAATAAATAAACAATAATTAAGACACAGAGTGTTATCTATTTATAACTTCGGGTGCGCTTCTAATTTTTTATTTCACTAATGTTCATCCACTACCAGGCCCAAGAACCACTCAAGGTAGAGTGTTACTGAATGATGTTGTTGTATGAGCGTAAGAGGAGGAGATAACAATTGCAGTTTATTAGGTTATGTAGGAGAGAGAACGGTTAACCCAAGAGGTACTGACCGGGAAAGCATTCTCTCGGGAGTCTGTTCCACAAAGTAGCGTTTCTTAGGAAGAAGCTTTCTGGGTGGAACTTTCTCTTTATTAATGGAATACGAAGGGAATGATTTGTGGGTTTTAGCCGAGATGGTCAGAAATGGTGGAAGTAAGGGGTGAACTTCGTCAGAACATTTGCCCTGTAAATAGCGATGTAAAATGTATGGTTATTTTGAACACTAAACATACAAGCTGTCTGATAAATGTATAATGTCTTCCTTCTGGCTAATAACAATGGTAGACATTATCAAGTTTACACGCTTCAAGTAACAACACAAGGTAAATTTGCATTGTTCAGACATATGAAAAGAAAACACAAACTGTATAGATTTAGAGTGAAAAAAATGTACATTTCTCTCTCTCACTCACTCACTCACTCAAACTCACTCACTCACTCACTCACTCAAACTCACTCACTCACTCACTCAAACTCACTCACTCACTCACTCAAACTCACTCACTCACTCAAACTCAAACTCACTCACTCACTCACTCACTCACTCAAACTCACTCACTCACTCACTCAAACTCACTCACTCACTCACTCAAACTCACTCACTCACTCAAACTCACTCACTCACTCACTCACTCAAACTCACTCACTCACTCACTCAAACTCACTCACTCACTCACTCAAACTCACTCACTCACTCACTCACTCAAACTCACTCACTCACTCACTCAAACTCACATAGACACGCAAAAATACCAAGATGTATCTAATAAACATGTTTTTATGAAACTGAAAATGGTAACTGATAATGACTATAGATACAACCTTGTGCAAATTAACTGAAACAAAACGAATAATTCCGTTATTATTTACATCTTTTTAATGTTTTTTATCCAATGAAACATGACCCATGCTCATGTTAGTACTTTGTATGTCCATTCCACGAAGTCGTTCCTTGCAGATTGACCACAGATTTTAGATTGGATTTAAATCAGGAGAGTTTCCGGGTCAGTCTATAGTACTTTGACTTGCTCACGGGTAAGGCTTGCCAGTGTGTCCGTGCAGCGTTACAATTTTTGTACGCTTTCCTTGGCACGCAGACAATGTCCTTAGGACAACCTATCGACGGTCGAGACAATAGTGGCTGGGCGTGATAAACATATGATGTAATCACGGATGACGCAGTATTTTTCAATGCCAAACAAATTTCATCATACACCCCGAAAATAGATTCATATTACTGCACCCCACTGCAAATGACCTAATCTGAGGTAAAAATAGAAATCGATTAAACCCTGTCACTCCACTGGCCGTAAAGCGGCTGTTTCAATTAATTTGCACAAGGGTGTAGTTGATAGGACTCGAACAAAAGCATAAATTTTGAACAATTTCTCCATAAATTTGATCCGGATAGGCAACAATTTATTCATAAAGCAAAAAAGAAATGCAAAGTTAAATATATATATATATATATACATATATATATATATATATATATATATATATATATATATATATATATATATATATATATATATATACACTACAGTAAAAAAAAAAGTAGTGTGGAGCCATCCTGCATTCGTTAAAAAAGGGCTTCTTAAAATGAGATAATTTCATATTTTAAAAAGTAAAAGATACAATAAAAGATTAGATTGAAAAAGAACATCTCCAGCCATCTCTTACACAAAATACTCCCGCCCCATTACCTACTACCATACTTAACTGTTGGAACCGAACATTCATTCTTCAGGCTTTCTGATGTCAAATTTGGACTCGTTTGTCCACAATACATTTTGTTATTCTTTCAATGTCCAATTATGTTTTTTTTTATCCATAATAGTCTTCACTTTTAAGCATGGTGGTCGGTCTGTTATGATGTGGGGTTGTTTTGGAGGGGAGAGGGCTGGAGATTTGATTCACGTTAAGGGAATCATGAAAAAAGAACAATATACGATTTTGCAAAGACATGCTATACCATCTGATTTATGAAACAAGGCAACGATCCAAAACATTCTTCTAAATTATGCCAAATTACCTCGAGCCAAAATAAGGAACAAATTTCATCATACACCTCGAAAATAGATTCATATTACTGCACTCCACTGCAAATGACCTAATCTGAGCTAAAAATAGAAATTAATTAACCCTGTCACGACACTCGCCGTATGGTGAAATAAAGGAAACTAAAGCGTTTGTTTCAATTAATTTGCACAAGGATGTAGTTGAAAGGGCGCGAACAAAAAAATATACATTTTGAGCAATTTCTCCATAAATTTGATCCGGATAGGCAACAATTTATTCACAAAGCAAAAAAGAAATGCAAAGTTATATATATATATATATATATATATATATGTATACATTACAGTAAAAAAAAGTTTGCCGACATTCTGCATTCCTTAAAAAAAGCTCCTTAAAATAAGATAATTTTGTATTTTTTTTTAAAGCAAAAGAGACAATAAAAGATACAATTTAAAAATAAAATCTTCAGCCATCTCTTTCCCAAATGACCGCACGCCATAACAGACCTACTGCCATACTTAACTGTTGGAACCGAACATTCATCCCTCAGGCTTTCTCCAGGCTTTCTCTTACTACCAAAAATGTCAAATTTGGACTCGTTTGTCCACAATACATTTTGTTATTCTTTCAATGTCCAATTATGTTTTTTTTATCCATAACAGTCTTCACTTTTAAGCATGGTGGTCGGTCTGTTATGATGTGGGGTTGTTTTGGAGGGGAGAGGGCTGGAGATTTGATTCACGTTAAGGGAATCATGAAAAAAGAACAATATACGATTTTGCAAAGACATGCTATACCATCTGATTTATGCAACAAGGCAACGATCCAAAACATTCTTCTAAATTATGCCAAATTACCTCGAGACAAATTAAGGAACAAAATTTCGTAAAATTATGACTTGTCCGTCCCAATCTCCTGACCCCTCTCCCATTGAATTAGTATGGGATGAATTGGATAGGAGAGTTCCAATGGAATATTCAAAGAGTGATGGTGAGCATTTTCAGTGCGGAAGAATGCTTGGGAAAGTTTACCATCTACGTTTTTTCTAAAAACTATTGGAAATAATGACAATAATTTGTAAAGCAGTAGGAAGGTGGTGGTTTTATTGACGAAAACAAAATACCGTATATACTCGCGTATCATGCGATATTTGAAGACCTAATTTTGAAGCTAATTTGACTAGAGTAAATGGATATATAGTTTGGTCAACGGCGTAACCAGGGTCAGCAGTACATAGGCTAATTTTATATTTCATGTATGATGTGACCACCTTAAAATTAGCTTCAAAATTAGGTTACATGATGTATACGGTATGAGGCTGTTGTATGATAATTCTTTCACAGTTGAGTACTTATTTTTTTGTCAAAATAAAAGGAAATACACTGAACTAACTAAAATGTTATCTTTGTATTAAAAAGTAAAAATAAAATTCTCATTTAATGTTTTTTTTAAAGAAATGAAGAGTGGCACCCACATTTTCTGTATATATATATATATATATATTAAGATATTTTTTATGTTTATACGTTCTTTTTTATATTTTTTATAGCTACAAATATTTAAGTAAATGCTCTGTTTATAATAAACAGTATTAACAACATTTATCGGCCAGTATGTCCGAGAAATTTTCATAGTAATTATGCGTCCTCCGACAGGAATCGAACATGTATCCTATACGGAACCGTCATGTAGCCTGATGTGCCTTAACCGATTGGGCCACAGAGGAGCGTTCGGTTAGCAAGTGCGATTTTACTGTTTTTTTAACTACAATTCTCCAGGTTATATGACGGTTCCTTATAGGATACAGGTTCGATTCCTATCGGAGGATGCATATTTTCTATGAAAAGTTCTGACATTCAGGCCGGTAAATGTTGTTAATACTATTTATTATAAAACATAGCATTTACTTAAATATTTGTATTTATAAAAAAAGAACGTATAAACATAAAAAATATATCTTAAAAATAATTGTGGGACTTTGTCCATTTCACAATATATATATATATATATATATATATATACCGTTGATACTGTTAGATGTAGACGTCTCTTCTACTCCAATAGCTTCATGTCTCGCACATCTCGCCTATGGAACTCCCTTCCCTATTACTGTTTCCCTGACAAATACAATCTCCAGCGGTTTAAGTGTAGCGTCAATCGTCATCTCCAGTTGCCTTGATCTATCCACTTCCCTTCTCCACTTCCTTTCATCTTTCAATCCTATCTGCTCTCGCTCTAAATTTCCTGTAACCCCCTTGCCTTGATCGACCCTCCGTCCTCCTATCTGCTCTTCCTCCAACCCTTCTGTAACCCCATGCGTGATAGTGGTCACCAGCCTTGCTTGGGGTGATACGCTTAAATATATATATATATATATATATATATATATATATATATATATATATATGTGTGTGTGTGTGTGTGTGTATTACGTGCTAATACCCTTGGGAAAAGTATGAATCCTCTTCTCCCTCCAGCTATGGATGAATAGCAGGACAGGCTGGGTTCTATAGCCTTGATGGCAACTGGTCTAGGAGATGGATAACTCTGAATTCAAAACCTGCGGTGGGTCGTTTGGGGACCTTGTGGCACGTAGAGCACCAGGTCTCTGTATTCGGCCCTTCAAAAAGTGTAACTGGTTCTGCACAAATCCTTCATTACTATAATCAAATCGGATGTGCTGGTGTCTGGCTGTCGGTTCCTATGAACTGAGCTGCTTGACCCTCATACGTTGAATACGACGGGAGAGTCGAATATATATACAAAATTAAAACATACAATATTAAACATATATATATATATATATATATATATATATATATATATATATATATACATAAATATATATACATATATATGTGTACATATATATATATATATATATATATATGTATATATATATAACATTTTATATTAAGTTCAACCGATAAGATCTGTTTAATTGTGCGTGTGTGTATGTGCCACTTAAATTGATTACAGTACTGATATGTTTATCGTTTCTAATTTCGCTGGCAACCCCGAGTAAATAACAACAGGTTTATTGTTCTTTAACCAAGTGGATCGTCGTTTTGCTTTTTTTTTCTTGTCATTATTTCCAGCTCTTGAAATAAGAAAGCGTAGACATCTTTCAACGGCACCAATACTATTCTTCTCTTCTTTTTCTCTACTTACTGGTGTAAACGGGTCAGAGATCTGTGACGATAACGTCCAATCCGACACATTTTGAGGATAACAGAATCAAACCCTTTGTAGATAACTCAATTACACTATAAACCAGGTCTCCCTTTTTATTCTTATAAAAAGAGTCACTGGAATAAAAATAACTGAGATCGTCTTACCGTTAGCTGAATAATTTAAAGTAAGGCCTGCCTAGAACGCATGCAGTGGATAAGTGGTTAGCGTTCTAAACCCATAAGCCGTTGTTTAAAAGGTCGATCTTGGCGAGAAGCTCCTTCAAGCTAACCATGTCACTCTAAATATTTCTATCAAACAAATTGATTTAGTAACTTTCTTTTTTTTTATACCAAAATTTTTATCAGTAGCAGAATCATTTGTACTTTATTTTCTAAATTCATTGATTTTATTCAGTTAGCACATTTTGCGCCGTCGCTGTGGTCACCACTCCCCCCCCCCATCTCACAAATGTGGTTCAAGGCAGAATAGTGCAGTGGCTTGCCGGTTCATTTTGCACCGGGGATGTTCAGGTTACCACGTCCCTCCTCCCAGTGGTAGATTTGTTTCTGAAGTTACGTTATACTAGCCTTTGCCTAAAGAGGCATGACCTACAAGGCAGTAGGGGGGATTGAATTCAGAGATTTCTTCTTCTAGACTGTTTGTCGCCATAGGTTATAAGACCCACTTTGTCCTGCTATGTTACTCATAGCTGTAGGGAGATAGATTCATACCTTTTCCAAGGGTATTAGCACATAACTGAATATAATGAACTCAACTGGAATATAATGAACTCAACTGGAATTCGAACCTTGCTTGTGTGTGTGAGAGAATTACAATTAATGAGATCCAAACAATTTACAGATGATCATTTCGTCCATGGGAAAGTAGTTTTTTCTTGGACTTATCAATGCAAATAGATTTACCAAAAAAAAAAAAAAAGTAAATATATTTGCATTGATAAGTACAGAGAAAAACTAATTTCCCATGGACGAAATGATCATCTGTATGAGGTATATTGTTTGGATCTCATTAATTGTAATTCACTTATATGCTCTACAATAAAAATTATATTGAGCTCTCTTTTGAGGATCAGTTTTAATATTTTATATCAATAGGATCTATTTGGATTACTTACCCACGGATATATATATATATATATATATATATATATATATATATATATATATATATATATATATATATATACAGGTAAAATGAGAACAAATGGAGTATAATTCTACTGTACGTAAAAACATTTAATTTAAAAGAGGGCTCAATACAGAGTAGAGCTAAATATTCATTTTAGGATATTAAAACATGTAAAAATCGTCAGTAGTTTAATATCGCACGAGGAGATACATTTACGGTGTGTAAATATAATTGCCATTATGTAGCGATTTTTAACATGTTTTAATATCCTAAAATGAATACTGCGGAGGCCTGATCCAATCTCCTCCTCGATTAAGCCCTGCGCATATACAAGTACAGATGTGAAGACATGGGCCTTGACCATCTAAGCATTACCTTACCTACCGTATCCCAGACTAATCTACTAAAAGAAAACAGTGTTCCTGTAGAGAGGATAAACGGGACTATGCTGGTGACATGCATTTATAGTTGAGACAAGAATAATCTTTAACAAAAAAAATCACCATCCGATACTAAGTACACTTATAACTCGTTTTAACGGATGAAAAGTGGGAAACATCGGTCCGATAATTGTCCATAGTTATCGACACTAAGTCTGTAATGGCTAATATCAACAATTACATTACGAAAGAAAGAGGAATAATATACAGTGTGCGACGGATAAATTGTCGCTTAATTACGCAAAGATAAAAATAACACTGACATCTCACTTTAACAAATATATTTACCAAAATTACACAAAAATATCTTAAAATGCTAAAGAGTAAACTTATTCATTAAAACCGACATTGGCTTCAACAACGGCCTCCAGACGACTTCGGAATCTCCTGCAAATCTTCTGGACGTTTAAGTTAGTGAATGCTGCCATAATTCTTGCCTTCAGTTCATCTTTGGTGTTACAAAGAGTTTTGTTGGTCTCTCGCTCAACTGCGACACACACATAATAATCAAGGGGGTTGCAGTCTGGGAAGATGTAAGGGATGATGTGGTCGCAGAAATTGTCTGACAGTCATGATTGGGTTCTCCCGCTTGTGTGAGTCCTGTTGCCAGACATAGGGTCTTCCAGCAGCCACCATCTTGACCCAGAGCAGTACTACCTCCTCAAGGGACTTGATGTAAGCCTCCGCGTTGAGTCTGAGGCACTCAACAACAAATACGGGAGTTCAGAACGATCAGAGTAAATCTTTCGAGCTGTCCTACCTTCGTAATCATCCAACTCATACAAATCATCTTCACTGTCTTCAGACTGACATCCAACCACCCTGAAATGTTAGTATTAGAGATTCCGGCGCGAATGCTAAGCAGTACAACATGCCGTTTCCAAATTTCTGGTGGAATGAATTCCGTCTCGGTGGTCTTTTTCCCAAAGACGGTGCCCAACTGACCCTGCTGTACTGTGAATTCGACGAAATCAAAAACAAACAATGCGCATGCGCGTAATTCAAAATATAAAATGGCGACAATTTACCAATCTCTCCTTATAGTACTGTAATTTTAATCAAGCACACAATCCAATGTGACCCTGTAAAATACCTGGACGCTGTAAATAGACACAGCTTTGTGCTACTGTTAAATTCTCCCTTTTCCGCTTTTCTACTCTCTCTCCAGATGACATGCTTATAGAAGTGAAAATGTTAGTACATTTAACTCAGCAATAAAATAATGACATTATCAAGATGCTAACGTCCACTCTTCCTCAAACAAAAGGCAAGGAAGGAAATACCCATCAATACTGGAAAGAGCAATAACAACTACTGAACTTGAGAAACCTATTTTCCTGATAAATTGTTTGAATAGAAATAATTTATAAATTTTAACCGACAGCAGAATTGACTGCTTGGTCAATGAATCCCGAAGGTTTCCTTATAAGGAAACGGATAATATTAACTTTATCATTGCCATTGACAAACATTATTATTATTATTATTTAAGTGAACAGAATGCCGGCAGAGTGACGTTGGGGTACAAATTTACGAATCCCAATACGTCCATCATGACACCCAGTCTAATATTAGTATACCAGGCACATGCATCACAGCCAAATGTGCACGATATGGTGGGATTCTTGATAAAAGCAGCGCATAACCTTGCAGTCAGAAATACCTTCAGTTCGGGTAGGCCAGTCCACCTTGATGGTCTATGATTGAATGTGTTCTCAAGTATCTAGATGTGTTTCTCAACTTGCCTTGGCTGCTTCATTCTTCAAGCCAAAAAAAAAAAAAATTGAAAACACTCTTGACACCTGGCCATGATGCTTCTCCATTACTCTCGCCCATGAACAGAGATGCACAGTGCGTTAATCGTAACTAGTTAAAATCAAGCAACTTTGACAAGCAAATATGTGGCAATGGACGGAATATTTGCTTTAACCCATCTTAATTCACTAAGACAAAATAAACATGTGATTATATCCCCATTCAGTTAAAAGCTAAAATCACGAGCGCCATAGTTGTAGGCGTAGGATCAGGGCATATTATTATTATAAGTAGTAGTAGCAGTTTTTGTTTCATTTTTATTAAATAAAGTATTGTATATTATTATTATCATCATTATTATTGAAGAGTCGAATTCACAAAACAGAATATCAGTTATAAGCACTTTGGTTGTCGCTGGGGTTCAATACAGTTCAACGTCCTTAATTGAACCCAAAGCTGACACTAAGCGAATGAACGCCAAAACGAGAAAGCTTCTCACTTGCCACTGCATGCATCATACTAAGGTTGATATTGATCGTATTTATGTTCCTAGATCCAAAGGAATCAGAGGATTAGTTCAACTAGAATTGTCTTACGAAACCACAACAATCGGTTTTCAAAGATACCTGGAAACTACAGAAGACTGCATATGTCAAAGAAATAAGAAACTTTATTCAGTAATAAAGAAAGCCAAGAAATTCAAAAAGGGGTTTCAAGTAGGTGAAAAAGTGAAAGTAAACCATAATACAACTACTGGAGCGGTAAAATTCTTAAAAAAGAAAGCAAAAGAAAATGTAATGAATCAAATGTAGAAACAATGGCAAGATAAGCATCTTCATAGTGAATACTCTGCCCGTACCAAACAAGCTGATGTAGACAAACCCCGTACCCATCAGTGTTTACATAGTGTAGGGTTGAAAGCTGAAACCAAAGGCTTTAGTCTTGCTGCACAGGGCCCATGCTTGCAAACAAAAATTAACACACATCATGAAAAATTGTGTTCATCAAAAATGTAGATTCTGTGATAAATATCCAGAAACAATTGACCATCTTGTACCAGGTTGTAAGCTATTAACACCCACTGGATATAAACTTGACATGACGGAGTGGGCCAATATCAGCACTGGAATATTTGCAACTTTTACGGGAAGGAAACTGCAAGAAAACTGGTATGAAGAACACCCAGACCCGGTTATGGAGATAGGACCGGTAACAATCTTTTGGAACTTAACAATACGTACAGATAGAACAATCTAACCTCATCACCCAGACATTGTGATCAAAGACCACAAAACCGAATGTGCTTTCTTATTGACATAGTAGTTCCTGCAGATTGTAATGTATCTTTGAAGATCTTAAAAAAACCTATCAAAATAGAAGAATTTTGGTGTTGAAATCTAAAAAAATGTGGCATATGAGGACATCAATAATTCCCGTTGTAATTGGAGCCCTCGGTTTGATTGGAAAATGTTCCGATAGACTCATTGAATTGAATCCTGGTAACCCATGCCTTACAGAAATAGAAAAAATTGTACCCACAAGTACAGCTCACATCTTATAAAGGGCTCAGTCAGTTATGTGCCATGCGTCATACACGCTTAGACGATCATGTATTTTCCGATACATGACTGACGAGGCAGATTTTTCCCGCAATTGGTTTAGGGCTTTAGCTATGCAAAATGTGTGTAATCTTAGATTGTCTATTTTTTTTTTCTTTTACAAAAATACTCAGTGGAAAAAGTCATGATACCATTTTTTATCTTAAGTCTATGGTTGAAACCCAGAAGTAAATGAGTATGTAACAGAAATCAAAGATGATAATGATGATGATGATGATAATAATAATAATAATAATAATAATAATAATAATAATGGCTAGTATTTAATTTCAGCTTCCCCGTGGATTCTCAGCTTGCATGTCGACGGCCTTAATAAAATGTTGCGATAAAAAGCATCTAATAAATGAAATTAACTTCGTATCAACATGAATAATATTAAAGTGGCTGCTTTCACACAGTGAAAATGAATAATAATGTATCAGCCTGGATTAGTTTAAAAAAATCAAATCGAATTTGACATAATAAATTATGATTTAGAATCGACGTCTGCAGGAACGTTTATTCAGGATAATTTCCTTTTGGTAATTACAACTCAGAATATAAAACCATACATTTTTTAATAAATAAATACTTGATGTCAGTACAATTCAATGTTGTTATAATTGTTTTTATACTATCTTTGGTCATGACGTTCTTGGTTTGGTTTGATTTATTTAGTTTTACGGCACATCAAACCTCAATGGGTTATTTAATACCGACAACATTTTTAGGATAGATTCGTATGAATAGAATATCTATTCTTTGGTTTTTGATTGGTTTGGTTTATTTTGTTTTACGGCACATCAACCTCAATGGGTGATTTAATGCCGACAACATTTTTAGGATAGGTTCGTATGAATAGAATATCTATTCTTTGGTTTAGATTGGTTTGGTTTATTTTGTTTTACGGCATATCAACCTCAATGGGTGATTTAATACCGACAAGATTTTTACTATAGGTTCGTACGAATAGAATATGTATTCTTTGGTTTAGATTGGTTTATTTTGTTTTACGACATATCAACCTCAATGGGTTATTTAATACCGATAAGATTTTTAGGATAGATTCGTATGAATAGAATATGTAATCTTTGGTTTAGATTGGTTTGGTTTATTTTGTTTTACGGCACATCAACCTCAATGGGTTATTTAATACCGACAAGATTTTTACTATAGATTCCTACGAATAGAATATGTATTCTTTGGTTTAGATTGGTTTGGTTTATTTTGTTTTACGGCATATCAACCTCAATGGGTTATTTAATACCGATAAGATTTTTAGGATAGATTCGTATGAATAGAATATGTATTCTTTGGTTTAGATTGGTTTGGTTTATTTTGTTTTACGGCACATCAACCTCAATGGGTTATTTAATACCGACAAGATTTTTACTATAGATTCCTACGAATAGAATATGTATTCTTTGGTTTAGATTGGTTTGGTTTATTTTGTTTTACGGCATATCAACCTCAATGGGTTATTTAATACCGATAAGATTTTTAGGATAGATTCGTATGAATAGAATATGTATTCTTTGGTTTAGATTGGTTTGGTTTATTTTGTTTTACGGCATATCAACCTCAATGGGTAATTTAATGCCGACAACATTTTTAGGATAGATTCGTATGAATAGAATGTGTATTCTTTGTAAGTAATCAGTTTGTAGATCAGATTTCAGTGACGTATATTTATAAAGAGGATTTTTGTCCAGAGTCATATGTATTGCTGGTAAAAAAATTTCTAAAATGTATTGATGGATTTTTTTTTGTTATAAAAATCAATTTTATACTTATTTAGTGTTTTCACACCAGTTTGGGGTTTAACTATTTGCCCATACCTAGGACCCTAACAGGTGCTATCACCCTGGTTCGGAGTGGACTTGGGAACAACAACAATAAAGAGGCAGTTCCACGCTCTTCAAAACCTCCCGATCAGAAGCCTTGCTGCAGGATGTAGTTTATCGTCATACCCAGGACGCACGACTTCCTTGTCTGTCTTTCAGATGAGCTTCACAAGCCATGACGCAAGTCATTGTCTCTAAGGAATATCAAGACTTAAAATAATTCCTTTTTTTTTATTTATCAATACGAATCAGAATATAACTGCTTCTTTTATATTTACAAATAAAAACCCAGTCGTCATTATATTTCAATGTTTTTAATTGTTTTTTTAACAAATTCGGCTAACAATTTGGTGTCTGTCTTCAGCGCTGGTTTTGTAAGCTGTTGTTATTATTGAGGTTCTTCCTAACTTTGTGCTTCATTAAATTTTCTCTTCTGTAAAGTTGGCTCAGTCCGACATATATTAAGGACTGTGGCTGATTTGCTACTACTGTACTCCCCCCCCCCCCACCGCTGTCAATTTGTCATATGGAAATAATTCAACTGGAAAGATGAATTCTCCGTATTTATATAATCTTTAACATATGTTCAGTTTTTCTTTTAATCAGAACCTAGAATAATTGTAAAATGAACGAAACATTATTATTAGAGAAATAACAGAGAAACGCATAATTATAAACACATGCGTACACTCTACCAAACACACACGCACGCAAACACGTACGTTTAAACTTGTATTTGAAATATGAATACACAGACAAATTAAAACCAGTGAAATGAAAAAGGAAGAAGTCCTGTCCATCTGTCAGGCTAAACGGAGCCTAAAAAATATTTACTCCTTTATCGAGACAGGCACGTAAAAATCCTTATTATCTGTCTATATTTCTGAGATGAGGCATTGCAATTACTTATATTATTTACATTGTCCGGACTGTTGTTCTCATCTTTAATGCCATATTCAAGACGTTTCGGACGTTGTACGCTCCGGTCTTCGTCAGCTTATCGAAATTTCAAACTGAATCCTTTATTTCGCCCACCGGGGGGGGGTAGAATGTTCTAGTTCCACGTGCCATGCCTCTTCCGGGTATCTCAGCTACGCCCCTTTGGAGATATGAGTGAAAGGAAGATAACTGAGGCATCCGGAAGAGGAGTGACTCGTGGAACCCCCGGTGGACGAAACAAAGGGTTCAGTACGAAATTCCAGTCACCTGAAGAAGGCCGGAGCGTACAACGGCCGAAATGTCGTGAATATGGCAATAAAGCTGAGGACAACAACCCTGGCAATGTAAACAATGTAAATAAAAATGCTCATATCGAACAAATGCTAATGAGTGGAAGACGATTGCAAAAAATGGGTAAATATTAGGGCAGCTGGCCTCTAACCATGGTTCGCAACCAGACTAGGAGAAGGACAAATCTGAATTGAAATCCGGAGACCGAGTCATTAAGATAGTCCGATGCCATCTTCACTTTTGTTGTGGCCACTCTTACAACGACTCTTTCCCCTTGGGTAACATCGATGGCGTGGAGAGGAGAGACGTGCTGTGTGGGCAACTGCCGATCTCTCATAAAAAGCCTGGCCAGGCCTGCGACTTGGAGAGGGCATAACTCTTCGCGTGCATATCTATGGTCTCTTGTCCGATATATTATGTCAGAATAATAGATTACTAGCTGTTATTGAGAAGAAGGCTCACTATATAAAGATGTAAATCCTTCATATAGGTTATTTAGTCAGTTATAGGTATAGATCAGCTGGTAATGATTTTATTACGGTGTTATTGAAGAAAAAAATGATTTTCTGGTTTTGCATAATATCTTTAGACTGCAGTTTTAAAAAAATAATAAATCCAATAACTTTAGTAAGACACTTTGGAACTACCTAAAAAGTATTGACGTCTAAATTAAGCATTTAAAATTTTATAAAAATTGTTCAAAGCAAATTCGAGTTATTGATGTTTATGTAACTTGCATTCAGACGGACTGTAGATATGTAATTCAGACTCATTTTGGTGTACGCAAATAAAGCTTTACAAGCGAAAGTTTTTCTTATTATTTATTATCTTGTATATATATATATATATATATATATATATATATATATATATATATATAACAGCAAAAATATCAAAAATATCAAACAGCAAAATTGTCCAATTGTTAGATTAAGTTGTGAACCGTTGAATCATAGAAATGATTAAAGATATCTTACTGGAATTCTCTGAGGTTTTTATAACACTATTGGACGCTACTTTGAGCAATAAGAATGTATAATTATTCTCCAAACTTAACAGAAGAATCCTGATGAAATTGATCATAAATGAAAATGACATGTTAATCATTATTTAATCATAGCTAAGGATTGGAAGCTCATGAAAGATTGAAATTAAGTTTTATATATATATATATATATATATATATATATATATATATATATATATATATATATTATCCCAGGGTTATTTTGCAACTTGTTCAAGATGGTCCTCGCCTTCTCTAACCTTCTGTCTGTCTTGGATTAACAAAATACCTCACAGGTTTCACGTACAATTTCATTTTCAAGTCTTTTTTCACTGTTCTTTGAACTGTCATTTCTGAAACTCCTCTCTCACATGTCAAACGTCTTATGGATTAAGTTGGACCTTTTCTCTTGAAAAAGTTGAAACGATGCTCTCTTTTCCTGTTGTGACCTCCTGATCCAGTTTTCCTCTCTAATGTTCCCTCTTTTTAAAATTTATTTACCCTTCTCTTGATGGTTCTTGCAAGGACTTTGAAGATGGAAACTAGAGTATGAATGTTGGTACCATTACTGAACGCCTGAAAAATCTTTTTCCTCACATCATTGCTCAGTTGGGAAGACAGTGGGGCTAACACAAAACGATTTTATTCTGTTCTCTTTCTAGCTGAATAACTCAAAGAATTTTTCAATGATTCTTACGACAAATGGTGTCAAGATGGCTAAACGCCTTATCTGAAAACATGGAAAAAAAGAAACTCAATTAGTTTAACGTTTTCTTTTTAGATATTAAATATTTTGTGGGATGGACAATTATGCTGTTACAAGATTTTGACAATTTTGCTGTTACATCCGGTATATATTGTGTTTGTTCGACATTTACTTATTTCCCACAGACGTCAGGTAAAGGTATTCAAAGATTAAAAACCACATTTACATGTGGCTTTTAGCCTGTACATAATTGGAAGATTAACGAACGATAATTATCATCGTCCCTTATCTGTACACGACTCAATTAAGCTTAGTAAATATCTATATACATATTTTTCAATCACAGCTCGTTAATTTAATTTGAATATCGCATTCTAATCTCAGTCACATCTTATTTGCGTCTGACATTTTCACGCTTGTCTAGATGGCATGCACAACGAACATGGCGGGAGTAGGAACGAGAGAAAAGAGAATGGCGGGAAAC
>OZ038494.1:63995346-63997846 GCA_964036315.1 Acanthosepion esculentum
CCTCTTCAAATCTCCTTCTCTCTCTCTATCTAGCTGTAAGCTTGTTCAAGCCTCTTCGAATCTATCTATATATTTATCTATTTATATATCTATTAACCTCTTCAAAATCTATGTATCTATTCGTGCGCAAAAATTACGATATAAATAAAAAAATATAACTGTAAAAAGATAATTTCAGTAAAGACAAAAGGGAATCATTTCTTTACCGACGCGTCGATAAACAAGTTTTCCTCTTGTCTTTATTCATATAATATATATATATATATATATATATATATATATAGCAATATAAATATATATATATATATATAGCAATATATATATATATATATATATATATATATATATATATATATATATATAGAAGGCAGGATCTGTGTGTATGTGTGTGTGTGTGTGTGTGTGTAACGAATGCACGGCCGCAATTTTCGACGGATTTGCACCAAAATTTACATGCACATGCTCCAAGATAGCGACTTTGTATTACCCAACTCCCATCGATAGTGGAAATAATCGATTTTTTCATGCTTCTACGGCAGTTTTCATGTAGTTTGAGGCCATTTTCTACTGGCCAGAGTGAGAGCCTATAGCTGGCTGCCACGAATAGGCAGGAAGATACTATTGGCCAGAGTGAGAGCCAACAGCTGACTGACACGAATGTTAACTAGCATGCTAGCATGCAAAAAAAAATCGATAGTTGCATTCGTCAAAAGTAGGAAAAATTTAAATCTGCATGGCACTTTACTCCAATTGGATCATTCGCTTGCTTAAACTCAACGTTGATTCTGATTCCGCAGAATTGGGTTGGGTGTGAAAAAATATTTGTTGTTAACATTCATTTTCATTCGGTTTTTCCAGTTACGAGTCCTTTTTTAAAGCTGATCGTTTTGTGTTCATTTCGTTTAGTTCTTTTTTCGTAACAGATTTAATGTTTAGTATAGAGCTTAGAAAAAATTCGCAGTGTGAGATAGGCAAGAAGTAAGGCATGTAGCAACTTCAGCACGGCAAAGGGCACTCCTTTAAAGGCAAGGAAGGGCAAAAATATTTTAAGTCAAGTGATAGGGATTGGTGTATGAGTCGTACGATTTTTGAATCAAGCACGGGGAACGCCAGGCCATGCTGCTAGTATATATATATATATATATATATATATATATATATATATATATATATATATATATATATATGTGTGTGTGTGTGTGTGTGTGTGTGTATTATGAAATGGACAAAGTCCGACAATTATTTAAAACATTTTCATGTTTAATATTTTCCATGGGGACATTCAGGCCGATAAATGTCATTTAATACTGTTTATTATAAACAGAGCATTTACTTAAATATTTGTATCTATAAAAAGAATGTTAAACATAGAAAATGCCTTAAAATACATATATATATATATATATATATATATATATATGTATGAATGCTTGTATGCATGAAAAGGACCTAAGTGGTAAACTAGGGTAGAAAATGGCTTGTAAATTTTAATGCCTCCAAAACGAAACTGCTTTCATTTAACCACTATAGCAAAACTTTCCTGTCCGCTATCAACATGGCTGATGCTAGACTCCTGGAGAGCGACACAATGCGCCTTCCTGGCCTTACGTTTTAAAATGCCTTGAAGTGGAACGACTACACTGAATCAATAGCTGCATCTACTGCAAGAAAATTTGGGTCATTTTGTCATGCCAAAAGGTTCTTTTCTTGTCCATCTTGCACATTGACAAATCTACCATTCGTCCGTGCATTGAATACTCCTGCTATTCATCTCAAGGTTCTTGACAAAATCCAAAGAAAGATCTGTAATGTAATTGATCCTGACCTGGCATCTCGACTTCAGTCAATTTCTCACTGATGTGATATGGCTTCCCTTGGTCTTTTCTACAAATATTTTCATGGCAACTGCTCTGACAAGCTTTTTTACCTGGTTTTCTGACTACATGAATTTAAGCGTGCTACTAGATTGGCATCTAAGTCCGACCCATTTATCCTCGAAACAGTTAAATGTAACCGCCATTTCTACTCCAACTGCTTCTTTTCTCGCACTGTGTAACTCCTTTCCGTTTACTTGCTTCCATGAAAACTACAGTCTTAAAAATTTTAAATGCAACGTCAATCGTCATCGTGTGTCATCTTGAATCCCGTTCATCTTTTATCCCTCCTATACCCAGTCTTTTCTCTCACTTTCACTCTCTGTAACCTCCCGCAAACTAGTGACATTCCCAACTTCCTTGGGATAAAATGATTAATCTTTCTCTCTCTCTCTCTCTCTCTCTCTCTCTCTCTCTATATATATATATATATATATATATATATATATATATATATATATATATATATATCTATATATATATATATATATATATATATTGGATCCTTTCATATTTACGGTGAAGCGTTTTGGTATCATTATTGAAAGACGAGAGAAAATCTCCGTGTTGATACATATTTCTTTTATTCCGAGTACTTTTGATATAGCACAATGTCATCATCAGGG
>OZ038494.1:64000346-64107846 GCA_964036315.1 Acanthosepion esculentum
TGGAGAAAGTCCGACAATTATTTTAGGACATTTTTATGTTTATACATTCTAATAATAACCGCGAATATCAGTGTGTCACTGTGTCACATTTTTTCAATTTTAGTCTGTAGCCCAACAAATCATACTTTCTTGGAATCAGGCCGATTCTTCATGAATCTGGGCAAATTAAAAACATTCCGGGTCGGATCCGCACCTGAAATCCAGAAATTTTGGATTCCCAATTTTTCATTACTGCGATTGTTTTCAGTGATTTTTTACGTGACTTTTTGCGAAGATTTTTTTAAACTTTACTCCTACCAGAGGCCGTAGCCCAGTATATCATAGCATTGTGGAATCAGGCCAACTCCGTGGGCAAATTCCGGGTCGGATCCGCACCTGAAATCCTGAAATTTTGGATTCTCATTTTTCATTACTGCGATTGTTTTCAGCGATTTTTTTACGTGACTTTTTGCGAAGGTTTTTTTTAACTTTACTCCTACCAGAGGCCGTAGCCCAGTATATCATAGCATTGAGGAATCAGGCCAACTCCGTGGGCAAATTAAAAACATTCCAGGTCGGATCCGCACCTGAAATCCTGAAATTTTGGATTCCCAATTTGTTATTACTGCGATTGTTTTCGGCGATTTTTTACGTGATTTTTGCAACGAAAAAAAGGTACGAAAACAATTTTGATAACTTGGAAATAAATTTGCGAATAATCGAACTCAATTGCGAAAGCTAGCGAAAGTCACCCATGAAATAAAAATAATTGTATAGAAAGTAAAGACCTACGTACATCAAATTCTCTTTAAGTGGCAACAGAAGAATTATCAATGAACTTTTAAAAGGTAAGCTTAAATATTAATGCAATACTTAAATGCAGCGATCAATTTTGAGTTGTGTAGTTTATTGTTGCCTATCGCATCTACTCCTCCATAGCTATTGTGATGAAGGCCCAATCAATAGCTCTCTACAGGAGCTAGCTTAAATACATTCCGATAGGGAGGGTTTTAAGCTAGCACACACACACACACACACACACACACACACACACACACATACATAGCCAAATCAATCACGAAGGGAAAAAAAGGTTTTAAAAAAGAAAGAGCCAGGAACATGAAAGTCTGTCGAAAATAATCGCACAGATACAGGTTCAAGGCCCAAAGAAAAAAACCCGATACGAGTAAACAAATAACTAAAGAGCTCAATACAAACGTAGAGCAAACCTAGTCAAACCTAATGAGCCAGGCAAACCTACCAAGGTTTCACGTAGGCAGATCGTCAGGGTCGGTTGGCTAAAGAGGCAACAGTAAAACGACGTATATATAGACGACAACCAAGACAACACCACGTGACCAAGGAAAAAAAAAGACAGAGAAAAAGAAAAAGCAACACCGTGTGTGTGTGTGTGTGGGGGGGTTATAGATTTATTCAACTAACTCAGAGGAGAGGGGATATTTACGAAAACACAAACAATAATGATAACGCTACAATCGGGACAGAGGCTTATTTCAGTAACCAAGCATTTCTGTGTCTACATTTGTTAAGAATCTCGGTTTTAGAATTTAGTAGATCATCAGGTTTATTATATAAAGCTATAGCTAATTTTTCCTCGGTGCATAGCTTACAGAACTTATGGCCCGCTTTATACTTAGTGCATCTTTTTAATATTTCCCATTTCAGGATGGGGTCCTTGCTACCTTGTCTGATTTTCCATATATAGCTAGATAATGTAGTGCTATGTTTAGTCTTTTCATTTTTGAAACTACTCATGTGATTATAATATCTTTTTTTTAAATTATCCTGAGTAGCTCCTATATATACTTTAGGGTTTATGTCGCCTATATCCTTGTAAATTTTCGCCTGATAGACCACGCATTCTTGTTGACATTTACCCTGTAGGGGACATGTATTTTTATTCCTACAATTACAACTGGGGAAACTAATGCGTGGATTGTCCCTAGTTTTTTTCTTATTAAGTCCACTAATTAAAGTCTCTACATTAGGCATGCAGCAATAACTAAGTTTTACATTATTTTTGTTAAATATCTTATGCAACTTAGTTTTCTTGGGGAAATTCTGCTCTAGTAGGTTAAAAAATATTTTACCAATTCTCGTTCTTACGGCTATGTTAAATGGTGTGTTAAACCACAAAATATTTCTATGCCTGTTATTGCGTTTATTCTGAGTTCCAGTGTTATTATCTATGTTAATATATTCCAATTTTTCTTTGTGTCCACACTTATGTAGGGATTCCTCGTAAACTATTTTATTAGCATCGAAAATGCGTTTATCCGATGAATTAGTTGAAAGCCTATAGCTAATATTTTTAGGAATATGTCTTATGATATGTGCCGGGTGATTGGATTTTATATTTAAATATTGGGGGTCCTGATTCTCTTTCTTATACGGGGATATAGAACCATTTTGTAAATTTAACGTAATGTCTAAATAATTAGTAACTTTCAAATTAGTTTCAATTTCGAGATTAAATCCGTATCTGTTAAAAAACCAGTGTAGTTTTTTACGGATGGTATCGCATTTTTGGGGGTTACTTTTATCTACTATTATGAGTCCGTCGTCGCGGTACAACCCATGGTTATTAAAATCTATGTGATCATTAAGTTTATAGAGCAGCAGGTAGGTTTGTCTTGGTAGGTTTGTCTGGCTCATTAGGTTTGACTATATATATATATATTTTTTTTTTCAGATGGAATATATATATATATATATATATATATAGATAGATAGATAGATATTTTCAGATGGAGTATATATATATAATATATATATATATATATATATATATATATATATAGATAGATATTTTCAGATGGAGTATATATATATATATATATAGATATTTTCAGATGGAATATATATACATATATATATATATTTTCAGATGGAATACATATATATATATAGATAGATATTTTCAGATGGAATATATATATGTATATATATATATATATATAGATATTTTCAGATGGAGTATATATATATATATATATATATATATATATATATATATATATATATGAAGAAAGAAAGATAATATAGATAGTCTGAAAAAGAAAATAGATAGAAAATGCATATCCCGAAGTAGATAGATAGACATTGAAGAAACTGAGATAGATAGATAGATAGACCTTGAAGAAACTGAGATAGATAGATAGATAGATAGATAGATAGACATTGAAGAAACTGAGATAGATAGATAGATAGATAGATAGATAGATAGACATTGAAGAAACTGAGATAGATAGATAGATAGATAGATAGATGATAAAAGATTGGTATAGCTAGATAGATAAATAATTAATAGACTGGAATAGCTAGCTTGCTAGATAAATAGATACTGGAGAAGGAAAAAAATGTAAAGTAAATTTTAAATGTACACGACCTATTTTTAATTCATAATCTGTTTTGATTACTGGGCAATACAAATTCTTCAGCATACGTAGGGAGTCTGCGTGGGGAAATAGGGCAGAAAAAATATCAGGGCTAAACAATAATAAAGCCGGTTGCCATGACATAAGCAAGACACATGACCAATGACGTCATCCGAGCACAGAAGATTTATTCAGAAGCAACAACGGCTGTGCGCAGTTCGAGCGCTTTTTGCTTCAGGCTAATAATAATTACATCTTTATTAAAAAAAAAAAAAAATTTTTTTAAAGATTATAAGCGAAAAGAAGAAAGAAAAAAAGCAAAAATACCAAAAATAAATTTCTTTTCGTTTCGGCTGCTTATTCATTCCATGACGTCATCTATAGCTGACCTTCTTTTCTATTTTTTAAAGAAATATTTAACTTTTTTTTTTTAGTTCTCTCATTATCAATGCCCTCTTGAAATGAGCGTCATTTTCACTCTATCAAATATATTCTTTCGTGAAAACCTGCATCTCTCTCCCACTCTATCCGTGTATATGTATATATATATATATATATATGTATATATATATATATATATATATATATATATATATATGAGAAACAGCGGATAATTTATATATAGTGCTCAATATTAAAAATATTAAAATAATATTAAAAATGGAAAAATATATATATATCCGTCCTGGATATGACGTTACACTACGTCCATCAGCAATGAGGTTTTGAGGAGCGTAGAACCACTTCTTAATTGCTGATCCCAGATTCACCCTGACCCGGGGTGGTAGCACCTGTTAGGGTCCCAGCTATGGGCAAATAGCTAACCCCCAAACTGGGGTCAAAACACTATGAAAGTGTAAAAATATGTTTTAATACCAGAAATACTTTGTAAAAAAATTATTACCAGCAATACATTTTTGAAAAAAATATTACCGGCAATACATTAAAAAAAATATATTACCAGCTATACATTTTTGAAAAACAAAAATTAACAGCAAAGGAAAATTATTACTAGAAATACATTTTTGAAGGAAAAAATATTACCAGAAAGAGATTTTGAAGGAAAAAATATTGCCATAAAAAAGAATGTATAAACATAAACTCACACACATACATACATACATACATACATACATACATACATATATATATATATATATATATATATATATATATATATATATATATATATATATAACCAAAATGTTTTAACTGATGTTTTCTTTGATTGTGCAGTTATTTTTTTTAATCCTTTCACCCCAATCAAGGCGATAATGCTACTAGAAGGTAAGGGGTTATTGGGAGTGAAAAAGAATGAAAAGACTTTAGTGAGGAGCAAGGACAATAAAAGAACAGGTTTCAGGAAGACAGAAGATGCTGATTGGCATTAAATTTAAATTTTTTAAGATTGTAGGTGGCAGGGAAGCAAGAAATCAGAAGGGAGTTCCACAGTCGAGAAGTGTGAGAAAAGATACTATTAGAATATAACGGTAAAACGATGAGACCTAGTTGCTAAACCAGTAGAACGCTTAAAGTCATGCGATCGAAGCACCAAGGAGGAAAGAACATCAGAACAAACGCCATGAAAATATTTGTAAAAAAAACAGAGGGAAGCCATGTCATGGCGGTGAGAAAGTGACCGAAGTCGAGATGCCAGGTTAGGATCGATAACATTACAGACCCTTTTGTGAATATTGTCAAGAATCTTGAGATATAGAGTAGGAGTACTAGACCAGATATGGCAGCAGCATTCAATGCACGAACGAATAATAGATTTATAGATGTGCAAGATGGACGCTGTAGAGAAAAATTGTCTGGCACGACACGATGAACCAAATTGTCCAGCAGTAGAACTAGCAGTTGATTCAATATAATTAATCCACTTCATGTCAGTGGAAAACATGACCCCAAGAAGGCGAAATGGCCAGAGAATGCGTCGGGAAAAAAAAACACTTGTTAAAAGCAGCAAAAGTATATAAATTTGAATAATTACGTTGTTGCATTTTGATGTTAACAAAGTTTAGAGCCGTAGATAGAATTGAATCTCTGCAGTTTTCTTTGCAGTAGCATTCTTTTGAACGTATCAAAATTATCGAATCCTATTTTGTTACACAATAAACAGATAAATAAAATAAAAAATTAAATTAAACAAAAATGAATAAACCTGTAAGAAAGGAAACGAACAGCAGGATAGTAAAAAGACAAACTTTTTTAGGAGTTGCAAAGGAAGTTGTGGAGAGCCATGATCGCTTACATCCTTAAGGTTCACAGTAGAATGGCGTTACATTAACAAGTCTTTTCCTTTTAGTAAAGCAACGCGCGTTCGCAATGAAAAAGAAAGCCGACGCTGAGATTATGGATAATTGTTAAGGGATACTGAAGGTCAATGAATGGTTATCCGACGATGAATAATCTGATGGGAAAAAAGATCTCTAAGGGCAAGATAACTGTGTAAAGAAACAATTGTTTCTACCACGTTTGACAGGCAAGGAGCGGTATGAAAAAGAAAAAAGAAACGAACAAATCATCGCTTTAATTATGGTCACAAAAGAACGTGTTCTAAAACAGCGGCAACAACTTTAATTCCATGTTCATTGAAATGTTGGAGATTTTGTGAAGTGGTTGCTTTTACGGGAAACAAACGTTCTGAGATTTTTTCGCTATGTTTGTTTTGTTTGTTTTTTTGTAGAATTTCGGATGGATTAATAAAAGGGAATGGTTTTGAATAAAGATGCAGAAAAGGCATTTTTCTCGGAAAATGACTGGGGAATACAAAATAACCTTTTGTTTTTATATTACTTCTTCCGGCTGTGTCAAAACATTTTTACGCATTTTACACTCCACACTTTCTTAAATGTCTTTATTCTGTTTTAGATGGAACCTATTAGGCATAATGGCTGAAACGAGACTAAACTGTGGAAAGAGAAAATTCATCCTAGATTGTTGGGGCGAAGGCAGAAATGCTTCAAAAAGATTCACCAACGCGGCTCACCGTTGCTCGCAGCAGAGATTAATTTGAAGCGGAAGGAACAGTCGATTATTTTCCACCAGTGGATTTTTTTTTACTTATGCTAGACACTTAGACGATAGTATTTATCGTACAAAACTGGCAACGATCGATGAGATAATAGTAGCTAGTGAAAGAGAATCCACCCAAATAAAAATAAAAATTTGAACTGTCTAATGTAATTCTTATCGGGAAACACTATGAAGAAGACACAACAATTTCCACCCAAAATATTTTGTTTACTTACTTTCCAGACATGGTGGTAACAAAAAAAAAAAAAAAAAAAAAAAAAAAAAAACTGAATTAAAAAGTAAAGGAGAATTATAGGAATAGATAGCGCGATGTTTGTTATGATTTGAAAAAAAAAAATTTAGCAGTTCACAATAAATCTCAAATATAAAAATAGTTACAATAGAAGCAATGCAGAATTTTATATAGTGAATTAAATTAATATTAACTCACTTGTACAAATTTATTATAGTGCCGAAGGTTTTAGAGCATTAACACTGTTTTAATAAATTATTTTAATTCAACGGGTTTTCTTTAGATATACTTATGTTATACAGTTGTTTCGAAATAAAAGAAGAATGATTCAAAACTCCCACACCCACAGAAATGTCAGTACTTATGGAAACATTGACTATATACCCTTATAAACCGATTAGTCCTATTCTAGGAGTCTACAAGAAAAAAAAGGGTTTGTACACATCTGACAATATTTGGTACATATGATATCAAAATCATTGCATAACTTTTCTATGAAAAGAGCCGATAATTTAAATTAAAGACAATCTTAAGGTTCATTAGAACTGAATAGATATTTCTTCGAATATACAGTTCGTCTCACTGACGGTGTTCTTTGTGCCGTTGGCTGGGAAGAATCGAGACTTGGTTGGATCACGACTGCCTTTTCAAACTAGGAACTATGTTTTCTTTTGTTGGCGAAGTCGTCTGTTTTTATCCCACAGTCTATTTTTTTTTCTGTCTAAGGGGCACATCTGCTTTAAATCTCCTGTCTTCATAAATTTAGCTTGGCTAGCATAAAAAAAAAACATGTACGAAAATTCTTTTGATAGATTTTGTTATTAGACATCTTTCCCCGCACGTGAGAAAAAAAGAAAAAGACGAATATAATTTTCGAGTGGCGAAATCCTGAAAGGACCCTACATCAAATATAAACTAACCAGGTTTCTTTTTTTTGGAAGGAGGTGGGGTCTACGTAGCAGCAGGAGGAAATGTGTAAATTCTTCCTCTTTTCCTTCTTCTTTCTCAAATCATTGGAACAATAGAGACGTTAACATCGTCTGATTTCGAAATCGGCAGCAGATTAATTTTTAATCAATTTCTTTTTAAGGATAACTATCTTTTATAACTGAATATTTTTAAATAAATCTACCCTTTATTTTATTTAAATTTTAGATTTTACTATTAAAATCCATGAAATAATAAAATTTTAGATTTTACTATTAAAATCCATGAAATAATAAAATCGATGTCTAGTACTTTATAGAACTGCGTTGTCGTCTATGTCTGCAGCACGATGAATATTAATTTGAACATAAACGCTAGCCCAAAAGAAATAAATATCTATTTTTTATATTTTGAATCATAGATATTTGATTTAGTTTGATTGATAATAATAAAAATTCAAATTCTAGCTTTTAATTTTTCCTGCCTACGTCGCCATTCAGAAAAGGCATTCTTACAGAAACACGTGTAAAAGTTTTTCTTGAGTATTTTTTGAAGATTCTGCGAGTTGTAAGTGTTGAAGATGAGCCATTTCAAAGTTTGTAAGCTAGCCAGCAAAATATGGTCACACGAAGATATCTGAAAATATTATTGGAAGTAAAGGAAGGTTAAACTTTATCATCATTTGAAGGCATACAACTGCGTTCAAAACATGTTAAATTGAAGCCATAAAATTGTGTTCAAAATATTTAGATTTCAGCATTAAATAAGTCATAGAGATTGATATGCTGCTAAAAATCAACCAACCGACACTACGCCCCCCACCAGAATGGTACTTATTTAGTTCGGCAGGCTTATTTAATTTTAAAATTTGTATCTGCGGCACGATTATTTTGTTCCACGCTATTGTTATTTCCATGGAAGATGTTCTAACGCGCTAGATCTCCAAGTTCTACTTGTGCAGACATTTACAGTTAAGACCTGCCATGCCGTTATACACAGGCATGAACCAGCCGCGTCCCCTTCCCTTCGTAAGAAGAAAGGAAGTTCCATTTGGCCAGCTTTTTCGCCAGTACCTTTACTTTATGGAACAGAATCTCAAAAGGATCACTACGATATTCTTACCTTTTAAGTTTATGGTCAACCGTTTCCTATTGTACGTGTCCTCGTAGTCTGTACTTACTTCCACCTTTCCCCTCTTACGTCCTCATTCAGTATCCCTCTATCATCAGTGGCTCTTAGGCCTTATATTGGGTGAAAATTCCCGGCGGAGCCGAACAGCTTATTGGAAAATTTCCAATTGCATTCTTCTTTTTTTTTTAAAGCTTTTCACCCCACGAAAAGCAGGAGTGCCATTAAAATGCAGAGGATTGTGGAGTGTGAAAGTGAGAGAAAATGGTGAGTGTAGGGGGATTGAGGGAAGGAAAAAAGGGCAAGGATCAAGACAACGGAAGATGGCGATTGACGTTGCATTTAAATTTTTGAAGTTTGTAGTTATTAGGGAAGCAAGTGAGTGGGATGGGACTTCCAATGTCGGGAAGTGCGATAAAAGAAACCGTTGGAGTAGAAATGACGGTTACATTTAATCATTTCAACAGTAAATGAGTGAGATATAAACGCCAATCAAGTAGCACGCTTAAATTCATGTAGTCGGGGCATCAGGGAAAAAAGCTCGTCTAAACGGCACTTGTATTTGATACAAACGAATAGATACTATTTACATTATTCGGACTATTGTACTCATCTTTGTTGCCATATTTATCACAAGGTTTCGAACGTTGTACGCTCTGGCCTTCTGCAGGAGGTTGGAATGTTTTATTTTGCTCACTGTGGTAGACTGTTCTAGTTCCAAGTGCCATATATAATGGATGTCAGTTATCAGTTATCTCCCGCGGTCTACCGCAAAAAGTAATGGCAACATACTGCGGGGAAAATTTGCCTAGTCAGTCATGTATCGAAAGATGCATGATCGCCCAAACGTCTATCACGTGTAGTACATGTGACTGACTGATATGAGTTCCACTAGAAGTCTGGGGGGAATCTTGAGCCACATTAGACGTTCAACACAAGGAACCTTCTTGAGAGAATACCCGTCAGTCATAAAAGGGGAAAGTTCGGGTCTATGGCAACGCCTAATTTCACCATCATGAATCTACACCTAGATGGAACTCCTTAGTCGGGCACAAGGTTAAAATTGTGGGGCACTAACAACATTTTAAGTTAATGATTTGTTAAACAAGCTTGAAAGCTATCGTTATCCATCGTGCTCCGTCCTGGGTATGACAATAAACTACATCCGCGTCCTGGGTAAGACTACGTCCAACAGCAAGACCTCTGATCAGGAGGTTTTGAGGAGCGTGGAACCACCTCTTAATTGCTGGTGTTCCCAGGTCCAACCTGGCCCGGGGTGGTAGCACCTGTTAGCGTTCCAGCTATGGGCAAATAGTTAACACCCAAACTTGTGTAAAAATAGGTTTTAATACCAGAAATACTTTGTAATAAAAAAAATTATTACCAGAAATAGTTTTTGAAGGAAAATTATTATCAGCAATAATTAAAATTTACAGGGAAACATATACTGTTAGAGTGTGTAGATTTTGATCTCGTGCGAACACAATATTACCAAGTGAGTAATTTAAAAAGAAAAAACTTTTTACGAAAATAAAATCATCCAAGATTGTAAATTTCCTAAAAGAATCTGGATTGAACCCCAAAATATGAGTAATTGAAAAATGGTTCAAATATATATGTATACATACACATCTTTTTTTTAATCAAACTATCGCTATGAATCTATTTCAAAAATTTTGTTGGCATTAAATGACCCAATGAGGTTGATATGCCATAAAACAAAACAACCAGCCAACTATCCATCGTGCTGATGTATGTTTGGGAAGATTTGTGTGAAAATGAATGTAAAAGTGTACGTGCGTACGTTTGACGCAGCAGCCCACAAGAGACCAATTACTGCTTGGCAGGTGTCAATGCTGACCTGTGTTTGTTACTGTGTTGAACCGCCCATTTTATCAACTCCCAGAAAGGCGGCTAATGTCACTGCTAAGTGGCAAATGCAACTGTTTTGTCTAATCAAGGATTTTAAGAGAAAGTTTAGGTCGACTAAATTCGATGGCAAGTTGGACAGGCTTTTATCTCGAATGCTGCTGAAAAATGCCAGACGGACAACGAAAGGACTCGAAAAGAATTCTGGATGTATCTGTAGTCATATGATCAGAAGTGGGCCGAACTGAAACCTATTCAGCACCCACTATATCTACCTATTTTACAAAACCCAAGAGCCACTCAAGATAGAGGATTACTAAGTGACATTGATTGATCCATTCATTCATTTTTTACGTATCATCAACCCTTTGTAGGTTACTTTAAGCCAAAAAATATTTTTGGATTGCAAGAATTATATTTTGTGATAATAATGATTTAATGATATAAATTTTACTGATTAACCCATAGCTGGGGGAAGAGGTGGATTCCTACCTTTACAAGGGATATTTGCGCGTAAGGGAATATAACGAACCCAACTGGAAATTGAACTAGGTTCTACGATTAACAATTCCGGGCCATTATCCATTGCAACAGCGGCAGATCCAAGCTTACAACACCTGGTATTCTCAAGCCGTCCCTCATCTAGGTGCTGACAAGGATCGACGTTGCTTAACATCGGTAATGATACGGGAACCAATATTTCAACGGGATGTGGCCATAAGCTTTACTGAGTGAGGTTATTGAAAGGCTGATAACGGTTGACCCATGACATGAAGAGGTTAAAATTGTGTTAAACGAGGAAACATCATTTAGGGAATCGGCTCCATAAATTAGCGGTTTCTGGGGTAGAAACCGTCCGAATGGAACTCCCCCTTATTAATGGAATAGGAGGGGGAAAGGCAAGGATTCGACCCTGTATTCGTGGCATAGCAGGTCTAAGCTGTAAATGTTTGAACTAGAGGAACTAAGGAATGTAGCTTGTTAAAAATCTATCTATCTATCTATCTATCTATCTATCTATCTATCTATCTATCTATCTATCTATCTATCTACAAGGTCTGATCAAAAAGTATCGGTGCTGTTGTTGACCATGTTCACCGTAGTCTTTGAATATAGAATCCAGTGCAGTACATAATATGTTCAATAGAACAACGCCAATATCACTAGTAGCAGCTGTTCAGTAATTCTTCAGGCTTTCAATATCAGAGGTTGTCAGTGAAGATATTCGGAGAAAAAACAAAATGGCTGCCTTTATACACGTCGAATTGAATAATTTGAAATTTCTGATTGGTTAACTCTTCTATGGTCAACTATAAAATGAGTCAGCTCATTTTGGTTGGCTCACTAGTATATCAAAGTACCCAAAAACTCTAACAGTTGTTGCTATCGCAACAGAGCTAAAGTAGGCAGAATGAAACCACTTGACAAATATTGATCTTGAACTCTGTCGCGGATACACACTAAATTATAACTTTCTTGCTCACTTATAGCAATGCTTCGAAGGAGAGTCTCACCACACCACGGAGATTCCTTCAGTGCCCATGGTCAGGCACAAAGTTCTTCAGATCCGACAACCACCACATTCCCCAGATCTCTTCCCTTGCGACTCTTTCCTCTTTCCAAAAATCAAATTCCACTTGAAAAGAGAAAAGATTTCAAGACGTCGAGGAAATCCAAGAGAATACGACGAGGCAGCTGCTCGCAAAAGGAGCTCCAAGAATGCTTCCATCAATGGAAACGATGCAGGATAAAGTGTGTGGCGTCAGAACGGGATTACTTTGAAGGGGATTAAATGCCGAATTTATATGTGTTGTAGTTTTTGTTTTTATTGCACCAGTCCTGAAACATTTTTTTTTTATCAGACCTGGTATTTATTTGTGCATATGTCTATGCGTGTGTGTCCGTGTGTCTGTCTATGCATTGTGCTGGTATGAAAATAATGTATATTTTTACAGTGTGCACAGACATTATAACGGTTATCGATACCAAAAGTGAAATAAAATGAGCTGTGTTCAAATTGCTAGAACATCTACTGCGTTCACTTTGGCATGTCTTCTCCTTACAGTTATGGGTTAAATAACAATGTAGACTAGTAGCTCTAGTCTTGGGTGGCAGATGGATTATGAGAGAAGTAACCTACGAAGGGCACCTCGAGGTGGTGTAATGGTTAGCAAGCTTGTCTCGCTAGAATAATTACGACTAAGTAGTGTGTTCGATCCTCACTGGGTGCCCCATACTTTCGGCCTTGTGCCACATTTGGGCTACGCTTGGAAAATCATGAGAAGTAACCTACGAAGGCAACGGAAAAAGGCTCCCCCATCTTTCTCAAGAAGTCAGACGGAAAATGGAGTACTGCTGTCATATACGGACAGGAGCTGCCCAGTCTTCAATTTCCAGGATTGACAGAGTTTAAAAGCGTCTCCACGGGCTTGTGGGTAATGAATTATTTCCCACCACGCAATCCCTTCCCCACAGATGAAACATTGCAAGCCTCTCGCTACTCTATCTTTATTTCCAGAAAAATGTTCAGGCGAACTGCATTCACTGGTTCCACCACGTAAGACCTTCACACTTACGACTCGCTATGCCACGCGCATTATAGCCAACCATTCACATTCCATTCGCATACCATTGCTGAGATATAATTTCTACTCAAGAAGCTTCATCACATGTACCACTGCCGTATGGATCCGGCTCCCAAGAGGTTGCTTCCCCGATCCCTTCAATCTTGGTCTGTTAAAGTCTAGAGTCAACCGTTATCTTCCCCACACATCTCCGTAAACTGTCCCTCTTGCTCTGTGAGACGCTACCGCGATTGGTTCTTGTGCCTTGTACATGATGAACACCATTGTAAAATAAAAGAAAATGATGCATGCTGGGATTTAGAAGTCATCTTCCTGATAAATCCTATCGTCCGTTGCACATTTCATTTGATGAACCGGAGAAGAGGTTTATTCCTTGTTTCTTCTTCAGGATTGGGTTTCAAGTTCCTTCTCTTAAAGTCTTCTCATTTCTTTTCATTTTCACAGATTAAAGCGTTGGTTTCACCTCTAGTAATCCGGTGTTCACAGGTCCACCCTCATCCGGGTGGTAGCATTTGTTAGGGTCCCAATTAAGGGTGAACAGTTAGGCCCAAAACTGGGGCCAAAACACTATGTAAGTGTAAAAATAGGTCTTAATACCAAAAATACTTTGTAAAAAAAAATTACCAGCTATACATTTTTGAAGAAAAACTATTACCAGAAATAAAAATTTTGTCGGCATTAAATAACCCATTGAGGTTGATATGCAGTAAAACAAACCAAACCAAACCAGAAATACATTTTTGAAAAAAATTATTACCAGCTATACATTTTTGAAAAAAAATTACCAGCTATACATTTTTGGAAAAAAATATTACCAGCAATAAAAATGTTGTCGGCATTAAAAAATCCATATGCTGTAAACCAAACCAAACCTCCATTAATCCCTTGCGTCTTGCTTGGGATTAAAAATGATTAAAAAAAGAAAAAAGAAAAAGTAAGCCGACTATGGTGAAATCCGAACACGAACCTCGCTGTTGGAAACCGAATCGTCTAACTACACAGTTAGGTAGCTAGATTTTTTATACATATTTCTGTAATCGTCCATTATTATTGTTCATGAAACATGGGTTGATGATCATCAACTCTGTCCGAGAGTTTTATACATAAAAAAAAAACATACATACACGGCCAGACAGGCAGTGAGACAATCAGAGGTTGTACCAAATGCACAGAGAAATAAATTGTCATTATCCTCTTCTTTGACTTTGGGGGTTTGCTAAGCATGACCTTAGGGAAGAGAATGTCATCAGTGTTTAAACTTCATAGTCATCGCTGATAAAGGGCGACGTGATACATTTGTTCAGTTTCTATTGTACTGTAAATTGGCCTCTGGGAAAGACGGGTAGGAAGCAGATTAGATGGTTGCAGTGTGAGGGTTTGTTTTTATTTTTATTTAAAAAAAATAGATTAGATAAGTAAAAAGGTATGTGTCTGAGATATAAAAAAGGAAGGAAAGACAGATAGAGGCAGTTTATTATGTAGGTAAGTAAAGCAAGTGTTTGATAGCCGGTGATTTGGAATAAAAACAGAATTGAGGTCGCATGTTCTAGAATGGTTGCTAGTTAGCTAGTATTGTATGCTATGCTGAGTGAGTTCGATCTTCGTATAGATTCGGACAAATGTAACCTTATGCCAGACTATGCTGACAAGAAAATAAATATTTGATAAAATAATGATAGATGCGAAAACAGATATAATCTCCTTCAGACACACATACAAACAGGCACACACGTTAGGTGGAACGCGTTAATTTCTTGAAAATTTTGAATGGACACATCTTTTCTCCGTAAATTTGGAACGCCAGAAATTACACCAACATTAGTTCAACAAGTCGAATGGACGTGAAACATCATTAACCAATGAAAATAAAAATACTAGAATGTCCTTTTTCTCCATATCTCAGTCTCTGACGAAGCTTACATAAAATAAAAATTGTTAGATTGATAAATGTTTCTCATTTGTTCATTATCTTATTAGACGTGCGTGTATATATATATGTATATATATATATATATATATATATATATATATTAGAACGTCCGCTTTCTGACCGTGAGACCCGGGTTCGGATCTCACCACGGTTGATTTGTCAGGAAGTAGACTTCCTGATGTTATCGGTCTGGAGGATGCGATCCCAGCATACGGCACCTTTGGAAAGTGCCTGGGACGGGTTAGCACAACCCTTATGCGTGAAATTGGGTAGACGGAACCCCTGGACGCCGTCGATAGCTGTGACCAAGGGTTTGAGTGTGCTGGCCTTCTTCAGATTGTTGATCACGCTAGATAACACGCTGTCTCGTAGGAAAATGTAATATATATATATATATATATATATATATGTGTGTGTGTGTGTGTGTGTGTGTGTGTGTGTATGTGTATGTGTGTTTGTGTGTGTAAAGTGTATATATATATATATATATATATATACACACATACATATATAGGGAGAGACAGACAAACAGACAGAGAGATAGAGAGAGAGAAAGTGTGTTGGAGAGCGAAAGAGAGTGAGCGTGAGTGAGTAACTGATAGAAAGAAAGAAAGACAAAGAAAATTAGTGTGTGTGTGGGTGGGTGCGTGCGTGAAGGAGAGAGAGAGTACTCCCCAAAGTATTCTAATTTTATATGTTTAGAATATATGCTATATACACACACACACACACACACACACACACACACACACACACAACACACAACACACACACACACACACACACACACACACACACACACACACATATGGACGCACGATGGAGTAATGGATAGCGGGTTGGATTGAGACATTACATTCACTTACGTGCTAATAGCCTTCTTCTCCCTCCAGCTATAGGTAAATAACTGAACAGACTGGCTTCTATAGCCTTGGATAGCAAATGGTCACAACCTGCGAAAGGTCGTTTTGTGGACCTTGTCGCACCAGATTTCTGTATTCGGGAATGTTTCTGCACAAAACCTTCACTACTGCTTGACCCTCATACGTCGAATTCGACGGGAGAGTCGAATATATATATATATATATATATATATATATATATATATATATATATATTAAAGTCCTCTTTGGAATAATCCCTACCAATTACTAATTCGTTCTATTCGTTCTCATTTTCCCTGTATATATATATATATATATATATATATATATATATATATATATATATATATATATAAATATATATATATATATATATATATATATATATATAATCATTCAAGCAAGAAAGCCTTAGGAATTCTTCCAAACTAGCCACCCATGTGTGAAAATGAAAAGAAATTACAAAGATCCGATTGTAGACTGGAAAATTAAAAAAAAACAACCTTACAACAATTGTAGTAATATGTGCAACTTTTGTCAATAAGAAAAGTTAGCAAGAATAACATTTCCAGATAAAATAAACCTTTTGAATGGGAGATCGGAAATTATGATTCGTTGTATACATTCTAAACAGATTTTTTCGAGTTCATATAAACTAAGATGAAAAGAAAGTATGTACATTTCATTTAAACCTTCATCGATACATTTCCAATACCCTTGTTTTCCCCCGCCTCATCCTCCTCCCCTTCAATCACTCATCACGTCGTGCGTTTGTTTATTTAATTTTTAAATAATAAGCGTTTATTTATTAATTTTAAAAATAAATAAAGCGTTACGAAATCAATTGACCAGAATCACCTGAAGATATCAGCGGAATCGGCTGATCTAATATATATATATATATATCTATATATCTATATATATATATAAAGTGAAACGTGGGAAAACAAAAAATATACGAATAGAAGGTACACAATTGAACACTCCACCCTGCTGCATATTTCCCACAAATGCAATGTTGCAAAACTGTCATTACTCCATCGCTATTCCCATGGCAAATGTTTAGATGAGCTCCATTCTTTTGTTTCATCAAATTCAGATCTTTACTTCTACGCCCCATGTCTTTTCTACGGAGTTGAATAACCATTATTTCCGTTGTTTTTTCCATTGTAGAAGGAAGATTCGCTCCAATAGCTCCGGAGTGGGTGCTCACCCGAACTCTACAATCTTTACCTCTTCAAAGTCTAGTCGCTATCTATTTTGCTTATCCTCATAAATCCTACTATTTACTACCGCATCTTCTACTAATATCTCGCACCTCATTCGTCATTAGCATTTCAACTTGAACTCTCTAGCTTGAATGGCTCTTCAGCCTTGTATTGAGTGAAATTTATTTTTAAAAAATAGATTGGTAAGAACAGACTGAGTGAGATATAAAGATGAGCCAAACGTTATCTAACAAGTTACTTTCTTGAGAAAAATTAGAAATGGTGAAACAAATCACACTATTATTATTGTTCTTGTCCTTCTTTTCGTTAGTTAGCATGGCCGTTACGCCCTGCCAATACATAATAAGTGAGTAATTTAGTGAGGAAATAAAATAAAGAAAGAAAGAAGAGAAGATGGAAGTGGACAGAGATAATCAGATTAAGCTGATAAGAACAGATACTACACTTAGATCATAGCTAAAATGTCAACAAGCGATTGCATTTACTAGCCGCTCCACGCTGGCAGGATGTGACACAAAGTTAGATTAATGTGGAGAACCTGGGCGCGTGCACCCGGGTCAGGCCACAAAATAGCACCGCTCCCGAAAGCATCAGCTACACTGCCATCGGTATTACTACCGATCCCCCTTCATTAGTGCAATGAGGGAGGTACTGCTGCGAAATCGGGCACCTCTCATAATATTTTCAATTGCGCTTTGTCCGAAGACAGAGACACAAATGAAGGTTAAAATCTAGTTTATCCGCCTGAGAGTAGATACTACACTTTGATCCCAGCCGAAAGGCCGAGAAGCGTTTATTTTTAGCGCGCACACGTCGCTACCGAAGTCGAGGCTTAAAGTGAGTTTAACGGCAGTACCGTGGGAAAATTACCCAAGCCCCCAATTCAGACGCCCATTCCCAAAGGAGAGGCACTGTTTGGGAGGAAAGCTCCCTGGGGCTTGGGCTTAAAATTATTTGAACCTTCTCGAGCCAAAAGGCCGAGAAGCGAGTGTGACCGCGATAAAAGCGGCATTTTCAGAGGCACAGTATCGAACGATGGAAACCGAGCAAAGCAATCGCCAAAAATCCAGTTACCATAAATAAAATAATAACGTCTGCTGAATAATTTTAAAATTATTAGGAGAAATCTTCGTAAGACGGGGACTTGGCAAGAAAGAAAGAAAGAAAGAAAGAAAGAAAGAAAGAAAGAAGAGAAGAGAAGATAAAAATGTTAAACGTTTTCATAACTAACGGACTATTCCGTTTTGACTGCGTAGGAATACAAAAGACACGCTGTTTGCTTTCAGTGAGAAAAGGAAAGAAAGAAAGAACGGAAAATAGAAGTGTTTGACGTCTGTTTCAGTGAAGTGGAAAAAGCAGTCAATTTCAAATCTTTTCATTTGTATCCGCTTCTTAAAATAACGACCAGCATTCATATTTATAATTGTTATTGCAATATTTTGTTAAAGTTGTTAAGCTCAAATATTTAACGATGCGATAGGGGAGTTTCTATGGCTATTTTATTGTCATACAACTCGCTATGAGTTTATTCAATCATTAACTTAAGAGTTAAGAATTAAAAAACACAGAAAATTATTATTATTATTATTATTATTATTATACAGGGTAATTAAAAAGTAACTCCCTATTTTACGTATGATGAACTCTCCCGTCTAACTATAATTATTACAAGACGGGAGAGTCCATCATGCATAAAATAGGGAGTTCCTTTTCAATCATCCTGTATTATAATTATGCTTAAACCACCCTTCGTTAGTTCAAACGACCGTTACGCCCTGCCAATAGGGGAATTTCCATGGCTATCTTATTGTCATAGAACTCATTATGAGCTTATTCAATCATAAACTTAGGAATTGAGATTCATCAGAAAATACAAATAGGAAAACCGTGAAATTTCCATGGGTCTTTCTAGTTAATGAATAATGGCGAAACAAATAATTTTGTTAATCATTTTGTAAATGTGAAAAGCCTTGTTGCTTTCAGCGCCGGAGCAGGTAAAACGGGACACAAAGAGGTTTTCTTTATTCTTTACTGTTGATCGAAACAGAGGCTTATTGTTCTCTCTGGTCATTATCCAGTCCTCCCGAACTGCTCACCTGAAACCGACGTTAAATGACTTCCTATATATAAATGGTGGGCATTAAATGAGGCTTGGCTTCTTAAAGTGGTGATTATTAGGGAATGTCAGTTACTTACAGCGGAGAGAATTTCTTTATGTGCGTGTGATGGCGAGGGCGATGGGAGTGTATACTAAATTTGTTATGAACGGATAATATGGTCATTACCATATATACGCTTAGTCCCCATAAAAAAAAACCTGTAAGGACGCTATAAAACTGAATAAAAACATTTTCTTGTCCGTCACATTCAACTAAACATGTATAAAAGAAGGATTGCTAAACCCCACCCCCATTGCTACAAAATCAACACATTATTCTAAAAATCGAGTCATCGCTTTAGTAATTCCACTGGAAGTCGACTATCGCTTCCAATGACGGTCGATTAATAACTCAGACTCCAGGGATTCCCATTTCAAAATATAGTTTCTTTCCTCTGCTTCTGAGTAAGATTCATCCTTTAGGTTAGTTTAAGCATTTTTGTTCTTGTTTTCCTGCCAAACCATGGAACTATTAATTTTTGTGTGCATAGAATGAACAAAAGAGCCGGTATTCCTACTTGGAGATATACAATTATTTCAGTGCGATTTCACGATTATTTCTGGTAAATGGATATACAGGGTGTCCATAAAGTCTCTTTATATTTTAAAGAATGCATTACAAAAGCAAATGAACAGACAAATATGTAGAAATTGTTACAAAATGTGGAGTATCTGTCTATATATCCCAAGTTTTGGTTCACCACTGCTGTAGCCTGGTATTGAACTCACAACTCTTTGGGTCTAATCACTGGATCTAACCAACGTCTTTATCCACTGGACCATATGTCCTTGAGTGTCAAGGAGAGTTGAGTTAAAGGGTAACAACTGAGACACCCGGAAGAGGCATGACACGTGGAACTAGAACAACCTACCCTGGTGGACGAAATAACGGATTCGGTTCGAAATTCCAATCCCCTGAAGAAGGCCGGAGCGTACAACGACCGAAGCGTTGTGAATATGGCAAGGAAGATGAAGATAACAGTTCGAATAATGTAAATAATTTAAGTAAAATGAGGAGTAGATAATGATGGTTTTTTTTTTTTTACTAATTTAATACACCATTATATGGGCACCATTAGTTGCACGAAGCACATCAAGTCGGTACTCGATTTCGTGCCATAGCCTCATCAGTGGTGGCAATGGCATCAGTGATCTTTTGCTTCAGATCAGCGATGTCCCATATCTTTGTTCGATACACGATATCTTTAATATAACTCCATATAAAAAAAGTCCAGGGGAGTGATATCCAGATGTCTGGAAATGTTTGATTTAAGAACCCACGAACATGTAGTCCCCAATGTTGTGGTGCATCATCTTGCTGGAAAATGATAGTTGGTTGAAGGTCATCTAGTCGTGGTGCCACATCAATGGCCTTTGTAATGTATTTTTTTAAATCGCAAAGAGACTTTATGGGCACCCTGTATATTAAGTGTGTGCTCTAACTCCACTGAATACCATGATCTTACAGAGGAACTATAGCACCAATCTATCTAATCTCTTCGACTATACCTGCGCATATGCAAGCACAGATGTGTAGAGATGAATACTGATTATTTAAGCACCCCGTACAACACCCTAAACAAATCTACTAATAGAAAACAACGATTTTGCTTTTTCATCCGATACTAATATACTGATGATGAGGTGGGTGCTATGCCGATGACATTGGTATTCATAGATAGGATAAGAATGATCTTGAAAAAAAAAAGAAAAAAAAGAAGAAAACGACACGTTCTACCAAGTGTTCCAAGAAATAGGAGTCAACATAAACCTTTCCAAATTATAAACCTTAATCTAGAATTTGAATGAAAGCAATGATGGCACATACCCTGAATCCATCATAAAAAAATTGACGATGTGAAATTGGTAAATATTAAACATTTCAAATACCTCGGCGTATAGATCAGTTATAACAAAGTTAATATTAGAGATAAGGAAATTGAATATAGAATACACTGAGCAGAGGTAGTTTTGCACAATACCACTATTGCTACAAAACCAATACATTAACCTAATGACTGGTTCAGAAACATTTAAACTATCAGATGCATACAACAACTTTCTCAGATCAATAATTAAAAATGGCTTTGAGCGAATGAATCTGTTGGCGAAGACCGTCTTCCTTCGAACCGTGTGGAGTGCTGCTAGAAAATCACATACAAAAAGAACAGTTTGCACTATTTACATCGTTCGGACTGTTAATGAGTTGTGAGTTCAATACCCAGAGCAGAGGGAACAAAAACTTGGGGAATTGAGTTACTGAAGGGAATTAACTTATACTGAAATATCCCCCCCTAAATAATGGTACGGATAATTTTCGAAATTCCAACGTATATCACTTGAAGAAGGTCGGAGCGTACAACGACTGAAACGTCGTGAATATGGCAATAAAGACGAGGACAATAGTCCGAACGATATAAATAGCGTAAATAATTGCAATAACTCATCTCAGAAATATAGACAGAAAACGAACTGTACCAGATAACAGAAAGCACATGACTTGAAGACTGTCAGCACCAGCAACAACTAAAATTAATAGCACATGTAATGAGAAAATAATAACATAATCAAGATGTTGATGTTCCACACTACTCCAAATAAAAGGTTAGGAAGGAAATCCCCATCAAAACTGGAAAGAGCAATAACAACTTGAAAAAAACTGTTTTCCAAGAAAAGATGATTTAATAGAAAGCTTTTATAAATTTCAACCGACGATAGCAATGGCTATTCGGTCAAATGGTTCCTTATAAGTGTACGGCTAATATTGACACTACCATATAGCCCCTTAGTCCTCATAAAAAGACACTATAAAACTGAATAAAAACATTTCCTTGTCCGTCACATTCAACAAAACATGTGTTAAAGAAGGATTGATTGACACGACAGTGACTATTACGGCTAATAATGCAAGACTCTTCGCTAAGTCAAATCAAGTTCTCTCGGTCACTGTGTGTTTATCTAAAAATAAATACGCTTAAATTCACGTTCATCCCCGCCGTGCGCCAACGGCACAGTGGTAGAATCCCCGATTGACGCCAATTCAGTCGAGTTTCGAACCTAGCTAGTCTAGCCACACTGATGCACTGATGCGCTGTGACACAACGAAATCAGCATAAGGGTGAGCTGAAAACTGCAAATTACAGGTCGGGGATGCTAAAATCAAGCAGGCACGGAAATTTAAATATGTGGGAAGTGTTCTAACAGAGGGACAGAAAGTACGACACTGAGATCCAAAGACATATTGGGATGGCCAAAGATGCATTCCAAAAGCTAAGCAGAGTATTAAGAGACAGGAAAATCTCGTTCGAAACCAAGAAAAAAAAAACTTAACTGTTACGTGATATCTTTCCTGTATGGCACTGAATGCTGGACAATCTCAAAGATGAAGAAGAGACTTGAGGTAACAGAAATGTGGTTCTACAGAAAGATGCTGAGGATAGCATGGGCCGAACATTTGAGCAACAACGAGATTTTGAAGAGAATGGGAACAAAAAGGAAACTTACAGTTAACATCAGGAAGTGGCAGTTGAAATTTCTGGGGCGCGCGTAATGCGGAAGGAGGGCTTGGAAAATCTGATACTCACAGGACAGATAACGGGGAAGAGGGACAGAGGAAAGCAGCGCGTAACATATTTGATGGGCATGAGAAAGTGGATAGCAGAACAGAGTTTGGGAGAAATAACAACAAGACAAAACTACAAGGAACAGGGAGATGTGGAGAGCCATGATCGCCAACGTCCTGAAGGGACACACCACATAAAAGAAGATATAAATACTTGTCACAAAAATACTTACATTTGGCTTGTTAAAGTCTCTCAGAGGACTGGACACGTCAGCTAAGATAAATTTTCTTTTTGTCTTTATTCATATTGTCCTTTTACAGATATACACTATCTGAGATTTTTCACACACACATATCTCTCTCTCCCTCACTCTCTCTCTCTCTCTCTCTCTCTCTCTATATATATATATATATATATATATATAAATTTCGACGTTAAATAATTCATCACGGGTTGATTTGCCATTAAATCCACTAAGCAACATAGCCAACTAACACTCTCATATTGAGTACGGTCTCCACACATGCATGCGCGCAAATTCGCATAGTTAAGCAAACAGAACGCATAAAAACTGTAATAAGGAGTAAACGATAGGAAACGCAAGCGAAGTGATGAAAGAAAGAAAGAAAGAAAGAGAGAAAGAAAAATAATATATAGGAAAAAGGAAAGGAAGAGAAAGAAAGCTAAATAAAAAATGAAGAAAGAATAAGAATAAGAAGGGAAAGAGAAAACCACTAAAGAAATATCGCCAAAAATCCAGTTAACCATAAATAAAAGAACATCGTCTGCTGAATTATTTTAACATTATTATTAATAGAAAACTTCGTAAGGCGGGGATTTGTTTAGAAAGAAAGAAATAAAGAAAGAGAGAAATAAATAAATAAAGAAGAAATAAAGAATGAAGAAAGGAAGATAGAAGTATTTAACGTTTCCTGCCAAAGAATCATAAATAATGAACTATTCCATTTTGATTGCTTACGAAGACAAAAGACATACGGTATTTGATCTCATTGAGAAACCGAAAAGAAAAAAGAAAGAAAGAATGAACGAAAAACAGAAAGAAAGAATATAATGCATAGAAAAACGAAGGAATAGTGGGAAAGCGGAATAAAAAATGAAGAAAGAATAAGAATAGGTAGGGAAAGAGAAAACGCTATAGAAGAAGAAGAAGAAGAAGAAGAAGAAGAAGAAGAAGAAGAAGAAGAAGAAGAAGAAGAAGAAGAAGAAGGAGGAGGAGGAGGAGGAAGAGGGCTGGAGGATGAGAATCATTTGTTTAAAGAATGGAAAAAAACAAAAGCACATTCAAAAGTGGATTATATCAGAGTGTTTTTGTAATAATAATGAGCGGTCGTGTGAAGGCAGGTTGATAAAATAAAGACATCCCGCCAGGTGTCAGGATGGTCGGTGTGGTCACGTGTCAGCAACATAGAGAAAATAAAGACATGATTTTCATCTCCTTTGCTATCTGGGCAACACATGAACACGCAAATGAACGCGTGCTTGCCTATATGTAAGATGGACGGCCTATTTTTCAATTAGACTTGTTGCTAAAACTTGGTAGCAAGTGTGTGTGAGTATGCATGTATGAGCATGTGATTCGTTAAACAAAGGGCCTCATATATCATTGAAAAACTTATTTTGATTATTTAAGCTTAATTTATATTTAATCTGTCTAAGCCTGCAGATGTAACTTTCTATAGGTGACTCCGGTGATAAGTAAGCGATTCTCACTGGCCATTGTTAATATCCGAAGGTTTTACTGAAAACGTTTTCAACCTGACTACAGAATTGACCTTAAATTATCACCACCAGTCACGGTGAATATTTTTGTAACTCGAGAGATTTATTCTCCCATTGGAATTTCCCCCATTATGGGCATTATTATATCCGTGGTCCGACATTTTACGGGCGGAATTGAATGGCTGAAAGGAAAAAGAATGACAAACGTGCTTAGTTCTCAGAGAGACTGTTATGATACTGAGACATACTCAAAACTATATATACATGTATACACGTCTCCCACGCGGAGAATAATACTGTGACAGTGGGATCTCCGCGGGTTGATCAATCAAAAAAGGAAAGAAAGAAAGAAAAAAGGATGAGAAAAGAGTTAACTGGATGATAATTGTTGAAATTCGCAGGTTTGAAATGGATTGAAAAGTTGAGAAGAAAATTAAAAATGAAATCTGTTCAAAAATCATGTTTCAAAATAATTCCAAAGAAAATCGAACCAAAATTTAACTAGACAGAAATCATTGAGATTGAGCAAAACGAAGACTACCTGTTCTTCCCCACTTCCCGCAGATGAGAAAGAGACTATTAATGTATCCTCGAAGATGTCAAATAGAAAAACATATGTTGTCGATAAAGAAACCCGGGCGGTTACCGAAATAACATTTACTATTCCTCTGGACAAAGAACCAGGAAAAACATCAGGCTTGAATCAGCCACCCAAAAGAAAAGTGTCCCTACAATTATAGCTATCAGCCTGAAGGGTTCGTTCATTAGAATTTCTGTGACATTAGTCAAGAAAAATTTTATACCCAACATTAATTCGAATACTTTTGGATACAAGTGATAAAGAAAAATTAATTACTATTTTGGAGTGACGCATAAACAGAGGAAAGATAAACTTTTGTTTTTATCAATAAAAAGATTGGGAATAATTTTCTTTCTTTTTCTTTTCCATCCATGACAAATCTTGAGTGGTCTGGTCGATCGAGAAATCACAGCGTGATACAAGTTGATAAAGAAAGATTAATGACTGGAAATCCCTTTTCGCCTACACCATCTGAAAATTTGGATTCGTCACAAAAACAGGGTTCCAGTCCTTGGGATGCGCTGAGGTTGGATGCTGAGAAAATGGGAGAAGGAAGAGTGAGATTAGCACCGCCTATATGGAGCAATGGTGCGAGATGAGTCATGAAAAGAGTTAGAGTTTGATCCCCCGACAACTCTCAAAAGGGGGCTGGAAACCACTCCAGTAAACATATTTTCAGAATATTGAATTTTAGAAAAAGGTTGATTCTAAGGGTGGAAGACAACCTAACCCAGACCCTAGTCACCCTCTCCCCTACCGGATGCAGGAGTTCATATTAGATGGAGGTTTGGAAAACTAGAAGAGTCCCCACATTGCTGTTACTGGAATTCACATCGTTCGCCAAGACCTCCTGACCAAGACCTCCTGACCAAGACCTTGTGCCGACCCTGAACACCAGAACTTAGAAATTTGTCGACCTGCCTTCACTTCAGTTTGTTTCATCAGCGATCTTCTCATCTACGCTAAGTCGAATGGAACCGTGACCATTGTCACGATACCAGTGACACACGAGCCACGCGTTAACGAGTGAGTAGTCAAGTAGATGGTAACCACGGTGGTCTGAAGGAGCTTGAGGACTAAATCAAGGGTGTGAGTTACATTATTGGTTACCGTTAACCAGGATCAACACGTGGGGTTACAATATATCACATATTTATACACAGCAAAGCAGAATGTAAGGAGAGACAAAAAAGAAAGTCTTACATATATGGAAATAATACTGTACCTGGAGAAGCCATTTTTAGGAGGCCAGGTTCAAATGGGCCAGTTTCATCTATGTCCCAGGCGAGGACATATTGCATGAACGGGAAACAGCGAGTGTTGGCTTTTTCCAAATTGACGACTGCGAGCTGGAGATGCATTCTATATCTGGGAAAGGCATATTCCCAAAGAGAAACGGCACCATGGACTTGTAATCTTCTGGGGGTGCAGATTTAGCTTCTGCACGTCCATGTAAAGTTTACAGTGTAAACGAACTGAAATTTGACTGTCGCTTTTCATTACTGCATGGAGTGACGTCATTAAGCAGTCGTCATGTGACCGACGTGTCTTATATCCACCGAAGGCAGATAAGCGCCTTTTGTATCCTTACAGCTTCAATCTCAAAGATCCCCCAGCCATACTTTGAAAGAAAGTGCTTTACACTAGACCTCAAGTTTCTTCTTTGGTACCTCGAGATGATGAATTTAAGCGGATTACTAGATTGGCAGTTAGGTATCATCATTTTACAGTTGAAATAACTAGATGTAACCGTAAATTCTATCCTAACAGATTCGTCTTTCGCATTTCTCGCTTGTGGAACTCTCTTCCGGCTTCCTGCTTTCCAGTGAGCTTTGATATTCAAAGTATAATGTCAATCGATTTCTTATGTCTCCTTCAAAGCTGTTCTTTTATTGTCCTCTCGTTTTAATAATGATTGTTAACATATTCTTTCACGCCCAGCAATCTCTTGCGTCTTAGTGGTTTTATCGCCTTGCTTGAAGTGAAATATTTGAAGCCATATATACAATTCATCACTAAAGACATTGGGAAAATGGACGGCTCTTTATACCGCCTCAGGAAGTATCAAACTTGTCCTTCCATGTTCTATGTTTACAAGAGTCAAATCAGTTCAACAATAAAGTATTGCTGCCATATCACGGATGGAGTTGCCCAGTCCTCTCTTTCCAGTTTCGACAGAGTTAAAAACCAAAAAACTTTTACGTGGCCTTGTGGGTGATGAATTAACTTCCACCCTACAACCCCTTTTCTACAGACGAAACTCCGGAAACCTATCGCTATTTCCATGGAAAATGTTCGGCCAGACTACATTGCCTAGTTCCACTAGTTCAAACATTCACAGCTGAAACCCGTGGAGGGGGCGGGAGCGAACAGTCCTAATTCCCTTGGCATCCTATTGGTAAGAAGTAAGTTCCATTCGGACAGTTTCATTCACAACTTCTTCCCTCGGGGATGCTTCCCTGACAACTACACTCTTAACCACTTTAAGCTCTCTCAGCTGTTACCTATCTTACATATCCTCATAATCTAAAATTATTACGTCCATAAAACGTCGCCGTTCAGTAATCGTCTACCTTGAGTGACTCTTGAGTCTTGTAATGTGTGTAACATCACTGAAAAAAGAAAGAATCCACACGCATCGAAGTGTCAACAAGTCATTGCAAATAATGTTGAATTTATAATTGAATAAAATGTAATTGTACTTTAAACTTTTATGAATAAAGTTGTTAAACAAACTCTGAAATTATTTATGACCCAAACTCGTGGAAAAATAACATGTTGATCCTGTCCTTATATGAACATCAAATCTGAAGATGAGCACTCAACAAGGTTTTGGTTGCTTTAAGAACATAATAAAAAATGACATCTTTTTACTGTTTTTAATTATTTGAATGAATCACTGATATTACTTTGTTTTGCCCAACATTTTCACAGATGCTTGACAGATCCTCGGCAAACGTACCGATCCATACTTCAATAACACCATCGTTTCTCCTGTTAGTGACGCGCTCACAAAGTTAATTTAATAGAAGGCTCAGAGTCGAACAAATTTAGGAACAGTAACTTGTATGACTTGCACCCAAACAAAAATAAAGAATATTTAGTATCTGTCTATATTTCTGAGTTGACGTATTATGTACACTATTTACGTTGTTCTATCATCCTCATCTTTGTTGTCATATTTATCACAACGTTTCGGCCGTTGTACGCTCCGGCCTTCTTCAGGTGGTTGGAATGTCAAATTGAACCCTTTATTTCGCTCGCTGGGGTAGACTGTTCTAGTTCTACGTGCCATGTCTATTGGATGTCAGTTATTTTAAAAAAATTTTTTTTTTTTAAGCGTATCACCCCAAGCAAGGCTGGAGGCCACTATCACGCATGGGGTTACAGAAGGGTTGGAGGAAGAGCAGATAGGAGTGGTAAAGGAGAGGATGTGGAGAAAGAGAAAGACAGTGGGTCGATCAAGGCAAGGGGGTTACAGAAGATTTGGAGCGAGAGCAGATAGGAATGAAAGATGAAAGGATGTGGAGAAGGGAAGTGGATAGATCAAGGCAACTGGAGATGTCGATTGACGCTACACTTAAACCGTTGGAGATTGTATTTGTCAGGGAAACAGTAATAGGGAAGGGAGTTCCATAGGCGAGATGTGCGAGACATGAAGCTATTGGAGTAAAAGAAACGTCTACATCTAACAGTTTCAACGGTGAAGGGGTGGGAACAGGATGCCAGCCTCGTAGGACGTTTAAATTCACGAGGCCTAGGGACAAGCGAAAGCAACTCCTCGGAGCAATTACCGTGAAAGTACTTGTAAAAAAGGCAGAGCGATGCAACATCGCGTCTGTGAGAGAGCGACTGCAGACGAGATGACAGATCAGGGCCAATTACATTGCATATCCGTCTCTGGATCTTATCAAGAACCCTGAGGCAAACATCAGGGGCCCCAGACCATATATGGCAGCAATACTCCATGCAAGGGCGAATGGTCGATTTATAGACTTGGAGGATCGATTCCGGGGAGAAAATTTTCCTGGCTCGGCACAGGGAACCAACTTTTCTTGCGGTGGCTGATGCAACTGACTCGATGTATTTATTCCATCTCAGATCAGCGGACAGCGTGAGACCGAGCAGCTGCAAAGAGGAGCTCTCGAGAAGTTGGTCTTCAGATATTCTAATGAGATGCAGGGATGGATCCTTGTGGTGGTTAATGGAGAGCAGTTTTGTTTTAGAGGCGTTAAAGTTGACCATCCATTTCTCTCCCCAGTTCACAACCGATTGGAGGTCCTTTTCAATTTGAGCTGCCAGGTTAATTTTGTCCGCCTCACTAGATTTGTGTTTGAGGAAGGAGTAAATAGTGGTGTGGTCAGCGTAGATGCCGACTTGGGAGTCTATGGCGTCAGGAAGGTCGTTTATAAATATGAGGAACAGTGTAGGGCCAAGGATGGAGCCTTGAGGAACACCTGCGTTAGTGGGATAGGAGCTGGAGATGAATCCACTGAGAACAACCTTCAAATCCCGGTTTGACAGAAATGATTGTATTAGGTCAAACAATCGACCTGTGATACCATAACCCTGGAGCTTGCGAAGGAGGCCGGCATGCCAAACTCTATCGAATGCTTTGGAGATGTCAAGGGCCACGGCACGAGCTTCGCCGTTATTATGGATAGCTTGGTAGACAAACTCAGTGATGGCCGTAAGCACATCGGCAGTAGATCGGGCAAAGCGGAAACCATACTGCTTGTCTGAGAGCAGATCGTGGGATATCAGGTGATTAATCACTTCGGCGTTGATAATGGCCTCGAAGACTTTGCCGAAGAGGGGTAGGAGACTGATAGGACGGTAATTGGAAGGGTTGGAGGGGTCGCCAGAGTTCTTAAAGACTGGAACAATGGTTGAGGACTTCCAGCAGTCAGGAAAACAGGACTCCTTGAGGCAGCGGTTGTACAATTTAGAGAGGGCAGGCGCCAGTTCAGGTGCGCATTTCTTCAGGAGAATGGCTGGTATTCCGTCACAACCGGTAGCCTTGTGGTGATCTAAGTTAGAAATAATGCCCAATACCGACGACGGGGTTATGTGCAAGCCGTCCAGGAGGGCCTCATTTCTGGGAGGGAAATCGGGCAAGGGTACCCCTGAAGAGTCAAGCGTAGAATTGGAAGAAAACTTCCGAGCGAAGCATTCGGCCTTGTCGGCAGAGGTGGTCAGGACCTCAAACTGATTGAACAGGGGAGGAATGGAGGGTTTGTTATTATTCAGAACGCTCTTGCAGAGGCGCCAATAGTCTTTGGAGCCAAATTTGCGGGATGCAATACGTTCCTTCATCCGAGCAGCAAATAGTGACTTGGCATCGTCGAGGGTAACGCTTACACTCATTGCGTGCAGAGGTAAATAGACGTCTCAGTTATCTCCTGTTAATTCACCTCTCCAAGTTCTCCACCGGCTTAACCAGGTATTGAACTCACACTCTTTGTGTCCTGTCACTGGATCTAACTAACGCCTTTAACGCCTTGTCCTTGAGGACACATGGCGCATGTTCCTAAATTTGTTCGACTCTGAGCCCTCTATTAAATTAACATTGTGGGCGCGTCACTGTGAGTTTGAGGATGTCGAATAAATGAACACCCACGAAGATAGGATTTCCGAATGAGTTCAAATATACGTATAGTACTATGCACCTATCCGTAGGTCAGCTTCTTTGCGATAATATAGGCAATTATAGATACGGTCGATTCTAGATATAGAAGGATTTCTTATAGTAATGGTAATATTAGCCGTGTCCTTATAAGGAAACATCTAACATTTTTTGACTGAGCAGCCAGTATCACTGTCAATAGAAATTTATAAAATCTTTCTCTTAAAACAATTTTTCAGAAAAAACAGGTTTCTCAAGTCCAGTCCCTGTCAGGGTTCTTTTCATTATTGATGGGGGTTTCCTTCCTAACCTTTCGTTTGAAGTTGTGTGGAATGTCAACATATTCATTATGTCATTATTCTCTCTTCTAATTCCATGTACTATTTTAGTTGCTGCTGCTGTTGATAGTCCTCAAGTGATGTAGTTTATGTCATGTAGTACAGTCCTTTGTTTGTAATTATGTAGCGCCAGTCCATAATGTTCAAAGAAGTATTGTCTTCTCCAAGACCCTAAGGTTTCACTTGCTCGAAGCCATTTTTAACCATTGATCTTAGAAATCGGTTGTATACAGCCGACAGTATAAATATATTAGATATTAAATATCTAAACTGGTGGAACTAAAGAAATGGAAATGGTAATATTACTTGTTTCCTTATAAGGAAACATTCGGCATTCATTGAGCGCACAGCCAGTACTGCTATTAGTTGAAATTTATAAAATCTTTCTCTTAAAACAATTTTTTCAATAAAATAGGTTTCTGAAGTCCAGTAGGCGTTATGGCTCATTCCATTATTGATGGAGGGGTTTCCTTTCTAACCTTTTATTTGAAGCAGTGTGGAATGTCCTTATTTTCTCTTCGAGTTATATATGCTATCCATTTTAGCTGTTGAAACTCCTCAACATATAGATTCTATCATCTGGTACAGTTTTTTTGTTAGTGATTCTGTTTTTTGTCTCCTTTTTATACTGACTGGACCGACCAGCCTTTGACTTTCCCATTCCGTAATTTATTTTGTTCCTGTCTTGCCTCTACCGACTGAGCTACTTCATTCTGCCCAGCGGCAGGATACAGTGGCCACTCTTATTTTTCTGTGGGCTGGCCGGGTACTAAAAACATATTTTATTTTGAATGTTTGGTTGTACTTTATTTTCACTTTCTTTCTTTCTTTTTATGTGCCATGTCCTTTCAGGACGTGGGCGATCATGACCCTCCACCTCCCTCTATCCCTTGCACCTCTCAACAAGTCCCTTCCCTCTGCTTCCTCCTCCAGACCACGTTCTGGCATCCACTTGCTTAAGTCCACCAGATACGTCACGCGTTGTTTTCCTTTGTCTCACTTTCCCTCTATTCGACCCGTGAGTATCAGATTCTCCAGGCCCTAGTTGTAAAGATCTAAACTAGTGGAACTAAAGAAATGATAATGGCAATATTACTTGTTTCCTTATACGGAAACATTCGGTGTTCATTCAGCGAACAGCCAGTACTGCTATTGGTTGAAATTTATAAAATCTTTCTCTTAAAACAATTTTTCAGTAAAATAGGTTTCTCAAGTCTAGTAGCTGTTACCGCTCATTCGATTATTGATGGGGGTTTCTGTCCTAACTTTTTGTTTGAAGCAGTGTGGAACATCAACATCTTCATTATGTCATTATTTTCTTTTCGAGTTATATGTGCTATTCATTTTAGTTGTTGACGCTGTTGAAACTCTTTAACATATCGATTCTATTATCTGATACAGTTTTTGTTAGTGATTCTGTAGCACCAGTTCACAAGGTTCGAAGAAGTATGGCCTTCAACACGCTTCACAGGCTTTACTCGATCAAAGCCATTTCTAACCATAAACCTTAGAAAGCGGTTGCATACAGATGACAGTTTAGTTATTTCTGAACGGATTTGTCACCATGCATCGCACCCACATGAAAATCTCAATTTGACGAGGTTATTTAAGTACATGATTTGAGTTATCAGGTTAATGCTTTGGTTTTGTAGCAACTTGTGGTATTGGGCGAAACTATCTCTAGCACAACCAATTCTACACTCAATTTTCTTATTTACAATACTAAATTTGTTATAACTGGTGCATACACTAAAGTGTGGTGCGTGTGTGGCTATGTCTCTGTATGTGTATGGCTTCATTTTTACGGCTCCAAAATTGTCTTCCCTAAGCATGCCTGATGCTGACCCCCAGGAGAGTGACTCTTTGCGCCTTCTTAAGTTAATGGTTTCTGTTGAGAGGATGTGGAAAGATTATATTGAATCAATTGCTAGGTCGGCTGCTAAAAAATTTCGTTCACTGCGTCGTACTAGACAATTTTTTTCGCAAGAATCGATCTTGCACATTTATAAGTCTACGATTCGTCCATGCATTGAATAGTGCTTTGATAAAATCTAATGAAGAATCTGCAATTCTATTTCGACTTCAGTCACTTTCCCACCGCCGTAACTTCTCTGTAAATATTTTCATGGTAATTGTTCTGATGAGCTTTCCTCCTTGGCACCTCGAACTAAGAAATTTAAGCGCAGTGCTAGATTGGTAGATGTGTCTTATCATTGTACAGTTGAAACGACTAGATGTAACCGTAAATTCTATGCTGATAGTTTCTCCTCATGGACTTTTCACTTGTAGAAGTCTTTTCCGGCTTTTGGCTTCCAAGTCAACTTTGATCTTCAGAAGTTTAAATGCAGTCAATCGTTATTTTTTGTCTTAATTCCTGTTCTTTCTCGTTTATAATGCTTTTCTTTTTCTCATGCTTATTCACACTCTGTGACCCACGTGCGTTTTAGCGGCTTTATTGCTTTGCTTGGGTTAGTATTCATTTTTTTAAAAAGTGGTGTGCAAAGAGGTGTTTAGGAGAGAATAAATGGGACGTAAGTAAGTATGAGTTAATGAACGAGGCGCGTGGGAGATTTTCTTTGTCTTAATACTGACCGGTTTCTTTCTAGAGGTTAGACTAGAGCGACAGCCTAAATCCTTGTTACCTGCGTTTTCCCATACTAATATCTCGTTATCGCCATCACCGTTACTACGACTACTACTACTACAACTACTATCAGAACTAGTATTACTGCTGCTCTTACTGCTGATGTAAATGTCCGTTTGACTATTCAAACTACTTGGCAGCATCTTTTTCGCACCTGCGGGTTATTTTATGTCGTGTGCGAGTGAGGCCGGGGACAATTGGTATGCTATATGCGTGCTAGGTCAGGTTTCAGGCGCGTAGTTATCAACTAACATTATCAAGCGAAATATGCCCGCTGTGAGAACGTGTTGAAAGGGTGTCGTTGTTTGTAAGTGAAACGACCAAAGACACACTTTGTACACGTTCTGATAGAATTGGTTGGATTAAAAATACATTCTTATTCTTATGCTCTTATTGATAATTTTATTAGTATGATCACCCTTAAAAATATAACTTCTTTTTTTGTTGCTAAAAGCCATTAAGCATTTTAGCAAATGTATCTTTAAACTTAGTATTTTCATTATACTATTATTATTATTATACTAATCTTCTTTTTATATTTCCTTTCTCTTCTTTTGTTGTTTTTTCTTTGTTTTTGTTTTTTTTTTGCTTGTTCTTTGAAGATTTCCGTTTGGTCAGTTTAGTGTTGATAGATGTATTTGATAACTTTACTTATGGTTTGGTTTGTTTTATATATATATATATATATATATATATATATATATATATATATATATATATATATATATATATAAGTCTACTTGTTCTAGTTACACACACACACACACACACACACACACACACACACACACATATATATATATATATATATATATATATATATATTGTCATCCACAGACAGACTGTTTCGCTGTATCACAGCTCATCAGTGTGGCTATATATATATATATATATATATATATATACTCCTGAAAAATTTATTTCGGTTGAGCTCTCTGGGGAGGAAGTGTGGGTTTGTAAACAGTGACTATTACGACTAATAATGCAAGACCCTTCGGTAAATCGAATCGAGTTCTCTCAGTCACTGTGTGTTTATCTAAAGATAAATACGCTTAAATTCACCTTCTTCCTTGTCGCGCGCCAACGGCTTGGTGGTAGAATCCCCGACTGTCGCCAATTCAGTCGGGTTTCGATCCTAGCTAGATGCAACCGGAAGTCTAGCCACACTGATGAGCTGTGAAACAGTCTGCCTGTGGATGACAATATATGCTTGAATGCCGCTCTTTGTTGATCTTAGTGTTCACTTTGATAATTACATGCGCTCTATACCTGATATTGAGCAACCATAAATATAGCATACCTTAAAATTTCCAGCTTTTGTTCAGGGCTAATCCTGAGGATTATTTATGCCACTAGATTGCTTTATTATATATTATTTATTTATTTATTTATTGTTATTATTTTATTCATTTATATATTCACTTGTATATTTCTATATCAAATATTTCCTATACTTTTAAGTTTTGTTATTTGGAATAAAGTGTATTAGATTAAATAATGGAGTTTTATTTTGTATTTTTAATCATTCTTTGGCTGTAAATGGAGTAGTAGGAATTCGTTTCGTGCCTGCACTTATCTTTTTATATGGAAGTTTATCTTGTTTTGGAAATGTAACTGTCGTTATTTTCTTCTCCAAGCAAAGGCTAGATCGTTTTCAGGTTTTATTGTCAACTGATGCCTTTTTTCTTATTTTCCATTTTACTTTTGGTGTTTTTTGGTTTGTGCTTTTGAGTTGTTATATATACTTTGATAGAGTTGTGCGGCATATATAGATTTTGTTATTACATGATACTTTGTGGGGAACATTTCTCTTTTTTCCAGCGACCTTCTGTTATTCCTCTTCGTATATTATGCTATTTTGTAGGCAGTTTCCCTCTAGCGGGCATTCATAATTTTGCGCTGCATGTTGGGTCTGGTTCGTGGCGTGATAGAAATGTTTCTGTTTGTATTTCTTATGATTTTTAGTATGTTACTTACAGCAAGAAAAGCCAATAAGGGACGAGCCATGATCCTCGAATTTATGAAAGGGCATGGCACATTAAAAAGATACCTATTGTCATGTTTGATTGTCAAGTTTGTATGTTTGGCTTGATAATATAATCTAACTGGATATGTGTGTATGCTGTTTACGTAGTTGGAATCCCGGTTGGAACTAGTGGTATTCACTTAGAACCTTTGCTATTGAGAAAGGTATGCATTTAAATTCTTATATTCTTTTCCATCATTAGAGCTCTTGACAAAAATCTTTTAACCCTGGCATGCCAGAATGGTTGAGGAGAAGACGGTAGATAGAGGAAGGGTTGAGCAAACTATTGATACATGACCACTTTACCGCAAATATAAAATACAATAAAATAAAGATAAAATCCAAAGAAGAATCTGCAATGTTATTGGTCATGACCTGGTATTTCAGCTTTCTTACCGCCGTAATGTAGCTTCCCTTTGCCTTTTCTATAAATATTTTCATGGCAATTATTCTGATTATTCTCTATGCTACCTGCTTTAGGAATTTAAGCTCACTACTAGATTGGCAGCAAGGTCTCATCATTTTAAAGATGAAAATCTTCTTAATTCTTGTCTTTTTATTGTTCCCTGTCTTCTTGATTCATGTTCTTTAATTGTTCTCGTTCATTAATAGTCTTTCTTCTCATATCACACTCAGTTTCCACCTTGCTTCTTAGTGGCTTTATTACCTTGCTTGGAGTGAAAGGATTCAAATCATAAACAGTAAGTCGCTGCTGAACTAATCATCAACTTTTACAGAGACCAATCATATAATTACTTATCTTCTTTGCGTTATATCCAATCTGAAAGCTTATTATATTCTACGTAAATGAGTCAAAATCTTCGTCTGTCGCAAAGATCTAATTTCCTAAAAGTTTTCACTATAAGAAAATCTGGATTAAGATTCTCAAATCCAATAAACAAGAATTAGAGTTTCCATTTACTTTGTTAATGAAATTAAATTTAATTTAAACATTATCAAATCTTTTTTTTTTATCCGGGATAAGCAGATATGCTTTTGTTTCATATATAAAAAAAATTTTTGTCACATCAACTGGTCTTTTATATTTAAAATTTATATTTAATATAATATAATATATAAAGCTCAAAGTTTGTCTGTATGTATATATCCCTGCTCTAAACCCGGAAATAGAGCATTGCTACCTTACCTGGGCTAGTGCTATCAATCCTCACAGTCCAGCCTCGACAGAATTCAAAAGCGCTAACACGGTCTTGTGGGGGATGAATTATTCCCCAACTTGCAAATCTTATCCCACAGACGAAACGTTGCCAGCCTTTCAATACTATATCGTTATTACTATAGCAGATGTTCGGACGAGTAACATTCCTTATTGCCACCAGCTCAGACCTTCACAGCTAGAACTTGCCGTGCCATGTTCACGGTGGCAGACCACCCTTCGTGTTCCGTTTGAGAAAAAAGCAAGTTCGACTCAGACAGCTTCTTCCCCGGAACTGTTACTTTGCGGAAAAAAACTCCCGAGAGAATACTTCCTAGGCAGCTACAATCTTGGTCACTTTAACCTTGGTCAACCGATATCTAATCTATTCGCCCTCATCATACACTATTACTTCCCCCTCCTTGACAACAATCTCACTGAGTGACACTCTACCATGAGTGTCCCTTGGGCCTTGTATAGATGAACCAATATATATATATATATATATATATATATATATATATTCTTTCATTCTGTGTATTTGTTTGTTCACTCGAAACCCTAAAAAATAATTAAATATATAAAAAATATGCTTCCCTTTCTATGTATGTGTGTGAATGTCCGTTCGAAAACTGAAAATTAATTAAATAGTGATTTTCTAAGCCCGGCTTAGAAGTGGCACAAGGCCGAAAGTATGGGGCACCCAGTGAGGATCGAACTCACTACTCAGTCGTAGTTATTTTCCAAGAGTAGCTTAGATGTGGCACAAGGCCGAAAGTATGGGGCACCCAGTGGGTATCGAACTCACTACCCAGTCGTAATTGTTCTAGCGAGACAAGCTTGCTAACCATTACACCACCTCGAGGTGCCCAAATAATTTTCTAAGCGTATCTTAGATGTGGCACAAGGCCGAAAGTATGGGGCACTCAGTGAGGATCAAACTCACTACCCAGTTGTAATTGTTCTAGCGAGACAAGCTGTCTAACTATTACACCACGTCGAGGTGCCCGAATATTAATTAAATATATACAAAAATGCTTTCCTTTCTCCGCGTGTGTGTGTGTGTGTGTGTGTGTGTGTGTGTGTGTGTGTGTGTGTGTGTGTGTGTGTGTGTCCACTCTAAACGCTAAAAATTAATTATATATATACAAAGATGTTTCCTTTTCTGTCTGTGTCCATATGTCTGCTCGTAATCCTGAAAATTATTTAAATATATACAAAGAAGCTTGACGGAGTTAATTACTGTTCGCTTTTCATCGCAAAATACAACAGACTCGTAATTTGTATTTTGTCGGTGAATAGTTTCGTCGGTTTGTCAGCCTGAAAAGACCAGAAAGAAAATGAATTAAAACTTATTAATTATTAGTTTATCTTTCATTTTAGTTTCAATAAATATAAAATATGAAATTAGTTAAAAGATGAAATGATTTTAAAATATCAAAGATGAATGGAAAGCAAGAAACCGGAAGAGAATTCCACAAGCGAGAAGTGAGAGGGAAGAAAATGTTAGCATAGAACTTACGGTTGCATCTAGCCATTTCAACTGTAAAAGTTTGAGACCTTGTTGCCGATTTGATACTGTGCTTTATTTCTTAAAGTCTAAAGTACCATAGATGAAAGTTCATCAGAACAATTACCAGGGAAATATTTATAGAAAGGTTACAGGGAAGCTACCTTACGGCGTCGGATGAGTTATTAAAACCCAGATAACAAGTCAGGATAAATAACATTAGTCAACAGGATTTTTGGTGCCAAGAAGCAAAACACATTTTTTAGCTAATTTGATGGTGGTTATTCCGAAAATGACCTTAGTTTTCATGGTTAGCTACCGTTTTTACTATACTGAAATTGCTCATTTTTGCAAAAAAAAATCAAGATCGCAAAATTTAGTTAATAAAAGTCGTAGAAACCCATCAATTTTCAGGTTGGCCGAGCAGTTTATGTTAGCCAGCTGAAATAAACTATTTTTGTAAGAAAAATTATTTTTGAGTCAAAACTTTTAAAATAAAAGTACCGAAGTTTTCCAATTTATCGCCAAAATTCAAATTAACTGATAAACGTTATAAATAATGCACTTTAGTAAACCTGATAATTAAGGTGACATCAAAATAATGAAACCCTAAAATCTTCTGTTTGAGATTCGTAAATTTATCCCTTCACTACGTGTTATGGGAACTTACCCATAATAATAATGGACTATTCCGGACATTATAAATACTGCGCCTGAAGAGGGAGCAGAGAGGATTATCTCCTGTCGAACTCTCTGCTTTGGCAGAGAGGAACTCGGACGAGGCTTTGCCGCAGGGCAAAATTTCGTCCGGGGAGGTAGACAGTCCCTGAACCCGTTTATACGGATTCTAATGGGCATATTTTTGGCCAAGCCTACGGGCTCGGAGAACCCACATTAAACCGGCCTTGTGCCACATATGACCCATGTGGGAGGGGTTGTTAAATATCGGATTATTGTAAGAACATTGGAATAGTGATACTTGTCGAGACAACATAGTTCACTCTAACCAAATCTGATTGTTATTACTAACACTTCTACTTCTTTTGTACATATTCTGTTTGTAATATATCTGTGTTATTCCATACCTGTGTTCGAGTTATTCTTCATTGGTTCTACCTTGGACCATCACCGTGGTACAAGGAACCTGGACCATAACACTACGGAAGGAAACCAAGCACGTTAAGAGCATTTTGTTTTCACAGTTGAAAAGAAACTCCGAGTAAAGACATCCCAATTGAATGCACCCATTCCATTGTACATGATACTGCTGGACTATCAAAAGGGACTTAAATAACATTGAACATGGCAGACAATCAAGAAAGAGAAAGTTTTTACTATAGTTCTTATGTTCACGAAAGTTTTATTTCTGCTGTTAGTTTATTAAATGATTCGATGAAAATATTTGTTGGTCTGGTTATATATATATATAATTTCTCGATCACTACAATCTTGGCCTGTTCAAGTCTACGGCCAGCCGTTATTTTCTCCACATATTCTCATAAACTGTTCCTCTTACTCTGTAACCTTCTACATCGAGTGGTTTTTGGTCCTTGTATAGAGTGATCATTGCAAAAAGAAAATGTTCTGGGTGGAAACAAACAATATAGCCGGGAGAATGTCAGAGTAGAAAGAAAATAATTCAATTTGGATTCTCTTCACTGGTAGATTATTGAAATTATTACGGAGTCACTAACTGGGTGCCCTGTGATTGGATGAAAAACAACCAATCACAGGCTTCCTTTTTAGATTTTCACGAAACCCGACGAGTGCGGTTTTTACGAACCCTCTTCCTCTTTTGCTTGTGGGACCTTCAGAGACAACATGTTCCCCGTCTGCACTCTCCGTCATCTAAATACCATGACGTGTGAGGATTTGGACAGCAACTGAAGCACAAAAGTCAAGGCTCTATTTCTTCAACCCAGCCAAAACGACACAGGAAATGTAAAACTGTTAAAAGGACGCATCTTTCAGATAAGGTCCGCAAACCCGACTGTTTGCAAGAAATTTTCCTCTCTTTTCCTACAATACAAGTATTTTTCAAACATTTTCATCTGTGTTTGTGTTCCTTTCTTCTTGCCGGCGTCACAATATTTCCGTTACCAAATATAATTGGGAAAACCCCATTAAGATCTTCGTAACCGAATTGGTATGTCGTCGGCTATGTTAAACAGGCTCCAAAGGATAGGAGATGCGAGTACAGTTTCAGGTAGAGGCTACTTTCTTTTTAAATTTCTGAGCCATACTGCTTACTTAACGAACATTGAATTTAAAACAGCTTTCGCGCAGAGATTAAAAGCAAAAACAACAGCAAAAAAGAAACACTTTTTTTCTGAAATTAATAATGAAAATGTTCTATCTAGATAATATGAAAGAAAAACAAACGTTTATGATGTTTAATCTGTCTTCATTAACCCATGAACAACTCGTGGGTATTGTGCATTTTGAAAGCATGTTAATACGTCAGGCTTCTTTTTTTTCTGATTAAAAGGTTTACAACGTACGCAGACAAAATGTATGCTCACATTCACCTGCCTTGGTAAGTATACACGCCTTGACAAATTCATATTTTATTACAGAAACACCTTCTTCAGAAAAAATGTTAATACTTCCTATTACATGTTGATTTTAAAAAAAACTTACCAGCAGGTGAATCGACTTTGTAAAGCGCTTAGATGATTGAGAAAATCACAATTGTTATAAAAATCTACCTCCTTTTCTCACTTTCTCTTTCTGTCTATCACGAACACGTTTAGGAATATGCATTGATAAAGTCGATTCTTTGAATGTATCTTGAAAGTATAACGTTATTTACGATTAATTATTTCAAACTTTTTATAATATGTTTAGCTCAATTATTTTACTTTTATGCTATCTTCATTCGCATTTCACAATCTTATTCGTTACGCATTTATGACTGGAAATTTGAATTAAGCTATTCGAGTTAAGCAAGTATACAAAAACAGAAATAGGAACAAAACAAGAATGTATTTTCTCACTGGATTCCTTTAACCGATACAGCGAGACGATCTTAACAGAAGTGGAAAATCTAATAGGGTTTATTGTTGGCGGATATAATTTTAACAGCGTGAGATACGCGGCAAACACTGTGTTGACGTACTCGAAAGTTAAAACTAACCCTTGATGTAAGTAAATGATAGTCAGAGAAGGGGAGAGAAATAGATTGGATAAAATAATATTCACACTACACAACGCTCAAGAGCCACTCGAGGTAGAAGTTTACATACGGAAAGGGCTTTAGAAGGAACCGGAAACCCAATCGTAAACAGGAAACAAGAGTGAACCTTTACACCTGTTCAAAGTAATGGCGAGGCGTGTGAACCTAACAATAGGTAAACTTATCTACTCCTATTGAGAGAAGAAAAAAAAAATAATTAAGGAATAAAATTTCAAGCGGAGACGTCAGAAGTACAAAGCTGAAGGAACCGGAAACCCAATCTTGGAAACAAGGGATAAGCCTTTCCGCCTGTTCAAAAGACCGGGAATGTGTGTGTACATGAATATAGACACTCCTATCTTCTCCTATAGGGAGAGGGAAAAATAATTATTTCTGAATAACATTTGAGGCGGAGGCGTCAGAAGCACAAAGTTGAAGGAACTGGAAACCCAATCTTGGAAAAAAGGGATAAACCTCTCCTCCTGTTCAAAAAAACTGGGGAGGATTGTGAACCTGACGATAGGAAAACTTATCTACTTCAATTGAAAGATGTAAAAATAATTATTACTGAATACAATCTAAGTCGAAGACGCTAGAAGTACAGAAATGAAGGAACCAGAAATCCAATCTTAAACAGAAAACAAGGGATAAACCTCTACTCCTGTTCAAAAGACAGGGGAGGAGTTTTAGTGGTATTATTGTCTTGCTCCAGGCGAATTGATTAAAACAAATATTATTTCTATTTTCATTTTTAAATTGCTTAGCATAAACCAGATGGGAAATATTCAGCTCTAAAAGAATATTAAGAAAACATTTTAATTTTTTAGTCTAAAAAAAGAGACAAACATAACTTTTTTCTGTATCTGTCTATATTTCTGAGATGAGGTATTATGTACACTATTTACATTATTCGGACTATTGCCCTCATCTTTGTCGCCATATTTATTTAGTTAGATCGAGTGACAGGACACAAAGAGTTTTGAGATCAATACCTTGTTAAGGCAGTGGGGAACTTGGAGAGGGGAATTAACACGAGATAACTGATAACTGACATCCATTAAACATGGCACGTGGAACTAAAACAGTCTACCCCAGTTAGCGAAATAAAGGGTTCAGTTCGACATTCCAACCACCTGAAGAATGCCGTAGCGTACAACGGCCGAAACGTTGTAATAAATATGGCGACAAAGATGAGGACAATAGTCCGAATAATGTAAATAGTATATCTTTTTCTTCTATTAGAAGTGCATATTTGACGACTTAAAACCTAACGCGGATTACTCTTCTATATGCTTAAGCAATTCTTTCCCTAAAAGAGCCAATGCCATTTATCAGCAGGAATCTTCAAGTTCTGCTTAGTTTTAATTTTGAACTTAAATGATAACTAGCAGTTTCAAAATATTGTTTCCATAGTTACTGGTAAGTTGTTTAGTTGAAACCAGATTGGAGATATTTGACTGTCGGGAGAAGAAAAATTAGTTTATAACTTGATATAATCAATCTTCTTTTTTTTTATTTGTCTTTATCATGTCGGGAGGTCAGTTACTATACCAGGTCCCTCAGCCCTTTTCAAAAATGGTAAGACGAATTGTTAGAAACCCTATAGGATGGAAAATAGAACCTATCTAAACGCTGAGTAACTCATGTGAGTCAGCGAGCACCTGAATATAGGTGGTGTCTCAATAAATTTACCGTTGAGAAGGCAACGGGAAACCTCTCCGCTATACACCTTCCAAAGTAAAAGAAAATGGTTATAAGCAATACAAAAATACAAGAAAATGTCGTGAATTTGGGGGATTAGCTCCATTCGGACTGTGATTCCTCATTCGGTATAGAGGGACATGTGTCCCCTGATCGTCATTGAAAGACTGTTCGCAACAAAAGCAACATATTTACTGGGGCATGGATTATTAGGTGGTACTATTGAAGAGGGAAGCTAGAAAATGTTAAGCAATTATATTTCGAGTGTATGCCAAACTAGATGGATTGTAATGTAGACTTCAGAAGCAACGAATACAGAATAATATACACAAGCGTGGAGAAAAAAATGAAGGGGAGATGGAATAATATTACATAGAGACATAAATGTGTTTAGGGTTACTGGCAACTATGACTCTCTTGAAAACGCAATAGGGAACATTGCAATAGAACCATCATAGTAGCATACGCTATATTGTTGCAAAGCACGGAAGAATTAAATAAGTTTTATAGCAGAGTAGATAACATCATTGGTACAATGTCATGAATGATATTTTAATGTTACCTACAGGTTGCCCAGTAAAAATGTGGTACATTTATTATCACTGTTTTATCTTTCAAGAATAATTGACCTTGAATAACCATGAATAAATATCTTGAATATTCATGACCTTGAATAATCATTCGACTCTCGCGTAATTACTTAACTCTGATTGGTTCTTTTATGATTTATTTGTGACACTACAAATTTTCACTGGTACTAGTTGAAAGGAATGTGACACTATTGCGACACTGGTAGTATGAAATTAGGATTAAAAGGCTTCATGTGAAAACCCCGTAAAGGAATTGGAAAAGTGGAAGGGTTAGAAACGTTAAGGCGAATACATGAATTGAAATATAGAGCAGGAGAAAAGAGAAATGTTTTTTTTCCTTTCTGATCACCAGAAACTCAGAATGGAATGTTGAGTTCAAAATATGGTTTTGTAAACGTGCAAAGTGGGCAAAGATTTTAATCGGTCATATTGAAAAGTCGACAGCAAAAAAAATTCTTTGATGTCAACGACATAGATAGAATTTATAAACACAAAGTTTGTTATCGGAAAAATTATTGTTTTGAATAAATAATCACGGGCCCATTGTTGTCAGGATATAGAAAAGAATGATAAACAAAGTTTCTTGTGGAAGAATGTGTTGTTTTGAATAACTGACCGCTTTGTTTGAAGGTCAGTGTCGTTTCCCCAAAATTGGAGAAAATAATTAATTGATATGAATATTGATGGGTCCTGAGGTGCAGTGAGAGTTGGGCGAAATATATATAAACAGAACGCTTAAGCGACCCAGCAGTTTGGGCGAGAGACGACAAGAGACGCAGATGAGACAAGACGGCAGCGGAAGAAGGAGCTGTTGAGCCCCAGGTGACCGGCTGTGAGAGAATTCCTGACCGACCTCTTTCTTTGTTGATTGGACCCGCTGCTAGTTTTAGAAGAAATAGACTAAGTGTCACGATAGAGAGTTTAACGGGAATAGTTAATTTTGTTGTATCAAAAGCTATATAAACCAACTAAAAATTAACCCGGCGACCTTCGTTTATTTGTTATGTTAATTTTATCTTCGCCAGCGGAAATAAAAATGGGGCGTCTATTTCAAATAAGATGTGTCCACTGTTTGTAGCACGGTTGAGCCAAGGTCCGATCCAGCATTCAAGTAGGGACGAAATACGATCTTCACTGCTCTGTGGTCAAGAAACAAAATGTGGGACAGAAACAGATGAAGGAAAGAAGCGGAAAGCAGATAGCCATCAGTTGACCAGAGGCAGTACTTACCAGCGTAAGAACAATCCAGGATCGAGCCGGATCGCATGTGTTATAGATTAATTGCTGCTCGATCTTATGACTCGTCATTTAAAGGTTATTTGTAGACAAACTTCGTCTTTCGTTCTGTCCTTCTCGTATGGCTAAGCTCACTGATTTTGAGCGCCAAGTTATCGTACTTTTCAAAGAAGATCAGCCGACGTGGTGATTGACGAAATGTGCATCAGTCGTCACCAGTTTTCAAGGGTTGTCTCACATCTTTCTGCATTTATCACTTTTCTACTGGGCACACCGTGTAAAGAAAAACAAGTGATTAAGAGAAGCTTGTTTAAATAGGTTCAGCTGAAACTGTTTTGTAGCTTCTGAATGTACGAGGGTCATTCAATAAATAAGGGGAATTTTTCGGTATAAAGACTTCTAATACAGATAGAAGCTTACTTTTTCTTTTCTTGTTTTCAACGTAGTCTCCCAGCACTGTCACACGCTTTTCCCATCTCTGCACAAGCTTCCGTGTTCCCTCAGCGTAAAAATCTTTGGACTGATGTCTCAGCTAGTCGCTCACAACACTTTTGACTTCATCGTCACTTTTAAACTTCGTGCCTCTCGTGAACGCTTTCAAGTGACCAAACAGGTGAAAGTCTGAAGGGGCAAGGTCTGGGCTGTAAGGGGGATGAGGGAGCAGTTCCCAGCCCAGCTCGTTGATGGTCTGCACCGTTTGGGCTGCTGTTCTGTTTGTGCTCTGTAGTAAGCATCTTTGGCACCCACCGGCAGCTGACCCTGTGTGCTGTCCCAGCAGATAAGCTCAAAGTCCTTTCAATGTCATCCACTGTCAGACTGAATGAGGTCATTGACTGATTCGATCACCTCAGGAGACCTCACTTCTGTAGGCCTCCCAGGCCTGTCTTCATCCGCAACACAGCTCCGTCCTTCTTTAAACAATTTAGCCCACTTGTAGACATTTTTTTGTCTGAAACATGTGGCACCATACACAGTTGACATTCTCCTATGAATTTCAACTGGTTTGCACCCTTCAGCAACCAAAAACTTGATAACCGACTGCTGTTCAATCCTGGAGCATGCTTCTTGGTCGGTTATCTTTGTTAATCGGCAAAACTCTGAAAGTTTTTTTTTTAATCTGCAAAAGAAATTAAATCCATGTGAAAAAGAAGTCAAACAAAAAAATAAAAATAAAAAAGTGTAAGCTTCTATCTGTATTAGAAGTCCTTATACCGAAAAATTCAACTTATTTATTGAATGACCCTCGTATTTTGTAAAAAAAACCCCCTGCAACTGAGACACTGTGCAAGCAATAAACAGTTAGATAAAATTCAACGAAACTAAAATATTTCGCTTGCAATAGTGATATCCTGTATTGATTTATAGCGCAAGTTTAAATATTTTTGTTAATTAGCTGGTGAGTTCAAAATCAAGCAAAAACAGAAGTTTATACGTCCGACAAATATTTACAGACGATGAATAATACAACACCAAAAACGCGTTGAAATAGCGAAAGAAGCATTGTACAAATTTTTAAAAGAGCTACAATGGAGAGAAAGTTGGGAAGCGAGATGAAGGCCCATATCCTGAAAGAATAAGAAACAGTAGTATTTGGTTGGTATATGAAACGAGATGGATAAGTAATGGGTTCTTCACAAATGACAAGTACAGAATAATATATGAAGGTGGAGAGAAAGATGAAAGAGGAGTAGGAATAATATTAGATAAAGATATAGAGAAATATTAGGAACTGTCAATCAGAGTTCTCGTAAAACTGAAAGGAAAGCCTTTCAGTGTATCCATAATAACCGTATACGCACCATCGACACAAAACATTGAAGAAGAATAACTAAGTTTGTAATTAAAATTCTAATGAACAGATCTTGTAGCAGTAGTGATCAGAAATAGAGCAAAATCAATATACGATAATGGTGACGTTCTAGAAGATATCAGTAAATCTATCTTCATGGCGATACCAAAAATAAACAGGTGCAACTGAATGTGAGCTCCATCGGACAATTAATGATGTTCATGAATATGCTTATAGGCAGAACTCTAATGAATAGATCTCGTAGCAGAATTAGACGAGAAAGAACAATGATACTTTGTTAAAGTATTTGAAGCAAAAAAAAAAGAAAAAGAAAAAAAAGCTAGCTTCATGATCAGAGTAAGCAATACGAAGTACTTATAACTAACTTTTGTAGATTACGCAAAAGCATTTCATAAGATACAACAAAAGAACTCATTTTAACTTTTAAAAAAATCAATTTCACCCCAAGCAAGGCAGTAAAGCCACAGAGAATCAAGAGGTTATTGGGTGCAGAAGAGTTAGAACCAGGAACATTGCTAAGGAGCGAGAACAGAGGAAGAGTAATCAGGTCAGCAGATATCGATTGACATTGCTTTTACATTTTTGCAGATTAAAGTTGGCAGCAATGCATGGAGTCGGAAAGAAGTTCCACAAGTGAGAAGTATGAGAAAAAAAATGTTAGCATAGAATTTACACTTACATGTAGCCAGCTCAACCGTATATTGGTGAGATCTTGTCGGCAGTCTAATACTGCGTTTAAATTCAAAAAGTCTAGCTACCCTTGTAAAGAGCTTATCCGAACAATTACCATGATGTATTTATAGAAAAGGCAAAGGAGGCAACCTTATAGCAGTGAGAAATAAATAAAAATGAGTGATGGATGATGGATCTGAGCTTCCTCAAATCGCGCCCTCAGAATCGAAAAAATATTGATTTGCTATCATTTAAGAAGGGGATCTTCTGTTCATAATATTTATACAGTGTCAAATCGATCCCTGAATCTTTGCACAATTATCTGGAGAAGTTGTTCTGAGTCTGATAATATACCTTCAGCATAAATATATGTTCCTTATTTCATAATGTTTTAAATATATGTTCATTATTTCATAATGTTTTAAATATATGTTCCTTATTTCATAATGTTTTAAATATATGTTCATTATTTCATAATGTTTTAAATATATGTTCCTTATTTCATAATGTTTTAAATATATGTTCCTTATTTCATAATGTTTTAAATATATGTTCATTATTTCATAATGTTTTAAATATATGTTCCTTATTTCATAATATTTTAAATATATGTTCCTTATTTCATAATGTTTTAAATATATGTTCCTTATTTCATAATGTTTTAAATATATGTTCATTATTTCATAATGTTTTAAATATATGTTCCTTATTTCATAATATTTTAAATATATGTTCATTATTTCATAATGTTTTAAATATATGTTCCTTATTTCATAATGTTTTAAATATATGTTCATTATTTCATAATGTTTTAAATATATGTTCCTTATTTCATAATATTTTAAATATATGTTCCTTATTTCATAATGTTTTAAATATATGTTCCTTATTTCATAATATTTTAAATATATGTTCATTATTTCATAATGTTTAAAAAGGATACTTGTTTCAAAGGTACAGATTGAAATAATATATAGCTTTTTATTGACTGCTTTAACCATTTAAAAAAAAAAGGTTTGTTTGAAAAAGGATTCCACTAGTATGTTAATAACAAAAGCTTTGGCTGAAACTCTGAAGTTACTTTGCAGATATAAAATATCTAAATAAATTTATATATCTAAAATTGTTAAACATTTTTCTCTTAAAAATTCTTGCTTGTATTGCTGATGCGTAAGTTTCAGGAAGAACACCTGAAATGTCATTTTTTCCCCTGCATGTAAATCCATCTACTCAACTTCTCTCTCTTTTACTTAATGCTGCATCCATCTACAGTGCTCGGTCATCGTAGGTCTGGTTCGTATGGCAACCCTAAACCTTCTGTAAATGTCAGTCCTCCCTTTGTAAACCTGACTCCATATATACACTCATTTACAGGTGAGATCATGGAGGAGTGCTGAACGTTTCACTTCTCTGCTGCTTTTTCTATTTCTCTCTCCATAAGCAGGTGGTAGGATTTAGGCCATTCTTTTGTGTATTGTCATTTTTTTTAAAGATATCCAAATTGGAATGAAGACTATTCTCACTGCACTTGGTGTCATCTTCTTCCATTTCTGTTTGGCTAAAGGCCAAGGTGTATAAAGGATCAAGAGTGATGTTGTTTTGAGTGACACATAGTAGAAGGCAAGATTTACAATTTAATCGGTATCATGGAAAGCAGTAAAGCCAAAAAAGACACAAGGAGGTCACTGAGTGTGGAAGAGTTGGAAACAGGAACATTGCTAATGACGCATAACAGAGGAAGAGTAATCAGGAGAACAGCAGATAGCGATTGGCTTTGCATTTAAATTTTTGCAGATTAAAGTTGGCAGAAAAGCATGGAGTCGGAAGGGAGTTCCACAAGCGAGAAATGCGAGAAAAGAAACTCTTAGCATAGAACTTACGGTTCATATCTAACCAGCTCAACTGTAAATTGGCGGAATCACGTCGCCAGTCAAGGTAAGCTCGAATTATATGAGAAAGATAGGATAATTCGCAACATTTATTACGAACAAAGCGCCTGCACGTGGACAGGAAACGAGTTAAGCAAGTACACAAACGTAGAAAGTGAGGTAAGACAAGGATGTGTTTCCTCACCGGATTTATTTAACCTATATATCGAGATGATCCTAAGGAAACTAGAAAACCTACTAGGGTTTATTACTGGAGGATATAATCTTAACAACATGGGATACGTGAAAAACACTGTATTGATAGCAGACTCAGAGGTAAGCACTAAAACCTTATAGAGAAGAAAGCTAGGCGAAAAAGGATAGCGAGAAGAAAGTACTATCTATCTATCTATCTATCTATCTAATAGTAAAAGTCTGTGAAATGTGCGTACGTCGGCCGTCGGACGCATAATGATTTAAGTTTCTTTCCACTTCTCTCTTTCTACCTCTCTCTTTCATCCTCTCTCTCTTTCCACCTCTCTCTCTCTCTTTCTACCACTCTCTTTCCACCTCTCTCTTTTCACCTCTCTCTCTCTCTTTCTACCTCTCCCTTTCCACCACTCTCTTTCCACCTCTCTCTTTTCACCCCTCTGTGAGGGCACGCGTGCTTATTTATATTTCAGATTTCTTTAAGCAAACAATATTTTAAATATTTAAAAATCATTTTTTGCCATATCTAAAAAATATTTTCTAATGAATATGATTTTAAAATATTTTTGGTATATTAAAAAATATTTTTAAGTTAAACTGATTTTTAAAAAAATGTTTTAAGTGAATAAGATTTTAAAATACGAGTTGTTTATACAGGAAGTATTTTTATTTCAACTTTCTTCAGACAGAAAATTCTTTTAATGTTGCAATCAACTTCAACGTTTTATAACTTGAACCATCAGTAACCCAACGGGTCACGGGTCGTCTAAGAGGGTAAAATATATGGTCGTCAGCAATAAACGGTGCCAAGAGTGTGAGCTTCGAATTGGAGATATCAAAATCAAGCATTACAGACGTTTAACTCTGTGGGTAATGTAACAACAGACGATAGAAAGTGAAACACAGAGTTTTGAAAGTGCATCGGAATAGCGAAAGAGGTCTTCCTGAAACTAAGCAAAGTATTAAGGAAAACAGTGTCGAGCTTCTATGCCATATCTAACTCCATCTAAGGCAGCGAATGCTGGACAATTTCTCTACAGATAAAGAAGGAACTCGAGGCGACAGAGATGTGGTTCTACTGGTGAATGCTAAGAATACCATGGACAGAACATATGAGCAAAGAGAAAGTTCCAAAGACTAAGGTAAGGCAGTTTAAATTTCTGGGATGCTTTATGAAACAAGAGGGCTTGGAAAACTCAACACTCACAGGACAGACAGATGGGAGAAGAGATAGATGTAAATAAATAGTAACTTACCTAATAGGTTTGCGTGAATCAATGGCAGAGCGGTGACAAAAAGGGATGCTGAAGCGTCAGATATTGCTTAGAGGTACATGAAATTGTAGAGAGTCATGATGGGACTGATTCTGAAGGGAAAGGGTACATATAAAAGATACGTTACAGATAAAATTACTGTTGTGACCAAGTAAATGATTAAAGAAATAACAAAACAAGTGTTGCAGATATATCATATATTAAACACTAAGTACAACAGAAGAGTATTACACGACTAGTGAGTGTGTGTCGGACGACCCAGCGTTCAATCTATTCGACTGTTAATATTTAACAGCCCCCACCCGCAACGAGGGATGGATGTTGCACAAAGTCGAGTTTACCGTGGGTTCTCCGAGCCCGTAGGCTCGGCTAAAATGATTCCCTTAGAACCCGCATAAACGGGTTCAGGGCCAGTCTACCTCCCCAGACGAAACTTTGCTCTTCGGCAAAGCCACGTCCGGGTTCCTCCCTGCTCGAGGCAGAGAGTTCGACAGATGAACAATCTGGTCGACTGTTATATTTAACAGCCCCCCACCCCAGGAGGGATGTATGTGGCACAAGGCCGAGTTTACCGTGGGTTCTCCGAGCCCGTAGGCTCGGCCAAAAATATCCACTTAGAATAAACGCATAAACGGGCTCAGGGTCTGTCTACCTCCCCGGACGAAACTTTGCCCTTCGGCAAAGCCTCGTCCGGGTTCCTCTCTGCTCGAGGCAGAGAATTTGACAGTTGAACAATCTGGTCGACTGTTCCCCAAGGCTTTCTATCCTACTAATCTTATAGTAGGCGGAAGAGTCCAGCATAGACTCTTTAGAGGGAGAACACCACAACAATTACAGACATCATTTAAACAGCGAAATGATATCAAGGACTTGATTAAGAACTGGAAGTGTTTTAAAATAATTATTCGTAAACAGAGTAATAACACACACACACACACACACACACACACACACACACACACACACACACACACAGGGATGAGATAGGATGGGATGGAAAAGTCCGGACTAAATACACCTTCGCTTTATGTTTAGTTATTTGGTCAGAAATGAGTCGAAACAAAAGCATTTTAGCGTCTCTCTCTTTCTTTTGCTCTCTATCTTTTACTAAAAGTTTACGCAATGCAAGTCCCAAGAACTACTCAAGGTAGAGGTTTATCGAATGAGTTTGTTGCATAGATGTAAAAGGATGAAGTAACAGAAGATAATCAGGATATATAGGATAGATAACGGTTGACACTAGATTTGTGGGAGATTAATGTTTTTTTTTCAAATCTATATCTTCTAGCTTTATATTCGTACTGTTTACGTTTCGGATACGAAAATAAAGCTAGCGACTTTGAAAGTTATCTCCCGTTGAAAGAAATTTTCAACTGGAGATTACTGAGCCTTGACTTATCATGACAATCTACCGTGACCAAATTGTTAACAGCACGATTCAGCTATGGGAGTGGTATCACTGACGGCAACAGGGAATACAGACTTGATTCTTATCGGGAGGCGATTATTTTTGTTTGGTAGGAATTATTGATCTAGGCCAGTTGATATGATTTTCACTGTTTTCAAAAAGCAAAGATATCATCTCAAACAAGTGTACCCACTAAAAACCAATTTATTGTAATAATGATAATATGTGTGTGTGTGTGTTTGTGTGTGTGTGTGTGTGTGTGTGTGTGTGTGTGTGTGTGTGTGTGTGTGTATGAACGTTTTTTTCGCTCTTTCAAGAAATTTGCAAGGAAGTGTATAAAAGTTATTGCCCCGACTCGTTTTCCGAAATCTGAAAATCTAATCAAACATGAGCATTATTTTGGTGAGGAGTGGATTCCTGGTTGGAATGAGAACTTTTCAACACACACACTTTTATATATATATATATATATATATATATATATATATATATATATATATATATACATGCGCATGCGTGTCCTGCTTCACTTTCTTTTGCTATTCAACGTCAGTTGCATCGATTTTCCTTTTATTTCTTTGGTCTCTTTGGAATAATCACGCTTCTTTGTGTCCTAAGAGAATATTTTCTGTATCACTATTTAATATAATATCAATAATTTGAACTGCGAATATCAAACAGCATTTTTTTTTCTCTTTTATTTTGATTATTCAAAGATATCCACTTGGCATCAAAAGGAACAAATTGGACATTCAATCCATCATTCTATTGCAGTATATTAATTTTAATTCGAGGTAAATAAAAAAAAGGGTAGGAGACATGAGGAAATGTTTTCAAAGAAGTGAAAGGGAAAATAGCAGAAAGAAGACGAAAGGAATGAAAAGAGCATATAAAGAATATATAATGAAATATAAGGAATATATAATAAAATATGAGGAATATATAATAAAATGAGGAATATATAATGAAATATAAGGAATATATAAGGAAATATAAGGAATATATAACGAAATATAAGGGATATATAATGAAATATAAGGAATATATAATGAAATATAAGGAATATATAATGAAATATAAGGAAGATATAATGACATATGAGGAATATATAATGAAATATAAGGAATATATAATGAAATATAAGGAAGATATAATGAAATATAAGGAAGATATAATGAAATATAAGGAAGATATAATGAAATACGAGGAATATATAATGAAATATAAGGAAGATATAATGAAATATAAGGAAGATATAATGAAATATAAGGAAGATATAATGAAATATGAGGAATATATAATGAAATATAAGGAAGATATAATGAAATATAAGGAATATATAATGAAATATAAGGAAGATATAATGAAATATAAGGAAGATATAATGAAATATAAGCAAGATATAATGAAATATGAGGAATATATAATGAAATATAAGGAAGATATAATGAAATATAAGGAAGATATAATGAAATATAAGGAAGATACAATGAAATACGAGGAATATATAATGAAATATAAGGAAGATATAATGAAATATAAGGAATATATAATGAAATATAAGGAAGATATAATGAAATATAAGGAAGATATAATAAAATATAAGGAAGATATAATGAAATATGAGGAATATATAATGAAATATAAGGAAGATATAATGAAATATAAGGAAGATACAATGAAATATAAGGAAGATACAATGAAATATAAGGAAGATATAATGATATATGAGGAATATATAATGAAAAGAGTATATAAGGAATATAAAGATAAGATAAGGAAAAAAGAAATTGTTATCAAAGGAGACACAACACAGAAAGAATAAAATTAAAAAAGAAAAAAGAAAGAACATTTCTTGTGGGGAAAAAAAGAATACAATGAGTGATAAGGGAGGGAAAGGCAGTTAAAAGCAATGTAAAGAAAGTAAAAACATTTTTTTATCGAGAGACAAAACAATGACATTGAATAGAGAAAGAAAATTTAAAAAATTGGTATAATAACTCAAATCGTCGAACTTTTTTCTCTCGATAATCTCATTGTTTCGTTTTCGCTTTTGTTGCTATGAAAAAACACTTAAAATAAAGATAAAACTCCATACCAGTTAAAGTTAGTAATAATAAAAGCTGGTAATGCATGAGCGGATAGTGTAACAGCTATCGGTGCGAAAAGACGGGTGGACAACCCGAGTTCAATTTCCAGACTAGCCTGTTACATTCAATTTCGCACAGATTCCCTTGAGAAATGCGTGAGTCCATCTCTTCTTCCCGTCAGTGTAGACTGTGCTCTATATTGTTAGGTGTCAATCAGCTTAAGAGAAAAAAACAAAATCTGAATTCCAAACCATGTAGAAGGCAGCGGATAAACACGAAACCTTTTCCAAGAAGACATGGCTTTCTTCAGATGATAAAGAAAATAAATCTATGGAAAGCTATAATCAATTATATTGCGAAGGGATAGGGTCATCATAAATACTTCATTTCATTTTAAAAATATAAGATATAAATACTTCATTTCATTTTAAAAATATAAGATATAAATACTTCATTTCATATTAAAAAATATAAGATATAAATACTTCATTTCCTTTTTAAAAAATAATAATGATGATAATACTTCGCCGAGAAATACAAATTTAAAAACAAACAAAAGATCAAAAACAAACAAAAACAAACAAATACAGTACTTCCTCGATTATGCGTAACTCGATTTTCCGGACTCCGGTTATCCGAACGTGATATTAAGAGAAACACTGAAATCATGCTATCATTTTTCGGTTATGCGAACTGAACCTATTCTAAGATTTTATCTTTAGAGGAAATTTTTGAGATTTTAGAGAACCATACTTAACGTTGAAAATTTTAATTTCAATCACCAAAGCAATGATTGTTTGACAAATGTTTCAGCTGGTTGAGCTTCTAATCAGAAGTTATCCTTACAAATACTTACAATATGATGGAAATACCTACAATATGAGGAAATACTTTTACTTTAAAAATACATCTACTTTAATCCTACAATCAGCTAGAAACAGACAAAAAAGTGGCACATTTTTTAAAAATTAAAAATAAACTGCAGAGAACCTTGAAGAAAACATTCGAAAATGTTATTTGATCATATGTTTAATTTATTTAAAAAAAATGACTTTTTTCTTCATTCTTTTTCCATAATTTAAATATTCAGTTATTCGGAATTTTAAATTACTTTGAATTATCTGAACATACTTTTTCAATCGCTGCTCCAAGGTGTCTGGATAATCGAGGAAGTACTGTAATATATATATATATATATATATATATATATATATATATATATATATATATATATATATATATATATATATATATATTACAGTACTATATATATATATATATATATATATAGATTACATATGTATATATATATTACAGTACTATATATATATATATATATATATATATATATATATGTGTGTGTGTGTGTGTGTGTGTGTGTGTGTGTGTGTGTGTGTGTGTGTGTGTGTGTGTGTGTATATATATCGGTCGGTCGTTGAATGAAGAATGAGTTTAAAATGTTAGATTTCATCTTCTGTCCGTTCTGAATTTAATTAGAGCAGCTAGTGCATTTAACTAGTCTCCTATGAGGAAAAAGCGACGTGAGTTCGAGTCACAGTTATAGCTTATACTTTTTTCAGATGCTTTATATTCATTCACTGCTATAGATCGACAAACTCAGTAAACAGTAGAAGAAAATACAATGAACGTAAATACGAAAATACAATGAACGTAATAACGAAAGTGAAGTAATGAACAGAAAGGAAGAAATAGCAAAAAAAAAATGAAAAACAATAAAAAAATAAAAAAGCGATAAAAGAAAGAAAATGTAGAAAGAAAAAAAGGAGAAGAAAAGATAAAATTAGAAGAGATTTATAAAACTATGCCAAATACTAAAAGAAAAGTGTACATTGCAAAAAAAATAAATAATAAATAAACATTAAAATAGAAAGAATTTGGTGTAATGTGCTAAAAAAATATGTCCAATCAGAAAAGAGTTTAAATAAAAGCTTCCGCTTTTTCGGTCATTTGGCCACAGATTGCGAAATTGGTCGGAACGAGAACTTTTCGATATTTTCTAGTATAGGAAAAACAAAAAAGAGAAAATGTTTCTGAATTTTTAAGGTAAGGAATTATTCACTGATTGACTTGAACTCGTGATGCCACTCTATTTGTAATAACCACAACGCGTTTCTACCATTGTAACTTTTGAATTTGTTCAGGTCTTTGTCCGTAGCTGCGATTTTCGAACCGGACCGTTTATTCAATAAACAAGGCGAGATTATTGTCATTCGGCTATAGATGATATCAGGTATCATTTCGGAATAGAAAAGCGATATTACAAGCAGGAACTAAAAAGAGTAAACACACATGAGATATCCTGTAGCAGGGGATGCTTAATGAGAACAATCTACGCTTGTGGGTTAAATAAAGATTTTGGCTCCAGAAGACTACCAACTACGAAAGACACATAAAGAAGGCAGGAGAGTATAACGATCGAAACGACAGGAACACTAGCCGATTAAGTAGACAGATTAACGAAAACAGAAGAACGCGTAAGCAAAGGAGTCTTAAGGAAAATGGAAACAAAAGTGTGTCTTATATTCAGAATCAGAAAGAGACATCAGAAAATTACTGGATGCATTATGAGAAAAGAGGGCTTGGAGAATTTGACACTCACGGAGCATATCGAAAGGAAAATGGACACAGGAAGGCAGCAGAACACATACCTGACGTCCTTGTATGAATGGATGGCGAAATTAGGAGCGAGAGGTTTGACAAAGGGATAAATATTGCAGAGGGCTACAAAGAAGATTGTGAAAGGCTCTGATCGCCCACGCCCTGAAGAGACATGGTATATAGAAGAAGAAGAAAAAGAAGAAGAAGAAGAAGAAGAAGAAGAAGAAGAAGAAGAAGAAGAAGAAGAAGAAGAAGAAGAAGATTCTCTAATAATCCCGTTTGGCATTGACGATGGGACAGTTGTTAATCTCTTGAACCGAAACCATTTGAACGTGTTGCAATCTTAACACCTTCAGCGACTCAAATTGCTCTTCTTTCAGTGAGCAGCCAATGAAACCGAGCATTTTTCACCTCTTTGCGATAATGAATGAAGAATGACGGTTAATCAAGTGTCGAGTGTCATTTCCTTGGCAGGCATCTGATCCGGTGTAGTCTGGAGATTATCCAATTTTCTTTTTGACTCGGCGTTTCTGATAGTTAATCCGTGTGTACAGCTACTTTCTTGTTGATTTCATGCTCCTTTGCCAAGATACAATTTTCGTTCATGTCGCTTGGTTAATTTTGAAGACTTTTAGGGTCACGAATTTTACAAGAGCATTAATTGATGTTTGCATGAAGAAATTCTGAATAGCCGTCAAGGGTCTCTGAATATAGTAAGTTGGATTTAAAAATTGTGTTATAAGCTGATAAATACTTCTTCACTTTTTTATGTGCCTTTCCTATAAATCACATCAATTGTTCTAATGAGTTTTCCTCTTTGTTACTGTGACTTTATTAATTTGCAGCTAGGTCTCATAATTTTACTGTTAAAATTACTGAATGTAACTGTTATAGTAATTTACCCACGCACGCATGGACTCTCCCAGCTATAAACAGGAGCAGGTACTGCCTTTTGGAGAGTGAAGTTTTCAAGCAGTCAGCTCTGACAGTCGGACCGAACATTCTTGCTGTAACACTCTCGTTTGTATATGTTTGTATTACTGTCTCTGTCAATATATTTGTTTAACTCAATTCCTCTCTTGTGTCTTTAATTCTGGCTCTAACAAGGCCACAGCAGTAACCGTAAGTTCTTTTCTGATGGATTCTTCTCTCGCACTTCTCGCTCTTGAAATGCTCTTCCAACTTCTTGCTTTCCTGACAACAGTGATCTTCAAAAGTTAAAATGTAACCTCAATCATCATTTTCTATCTTTTTGAATCATGTTCTGCGTCTTAGTGGTTTTATCGCCTTGCTTTAGGTGAAACGATTAAAAGAAATTGCGTCCATATTACTTGGTTAATTTTTGAAACTCTTAAAGTTACGAATTTTACAAGAACATAAATTCGGGTTTGCATAAAAAATTTAGATCTGTCAGCTGTCATCGAATCCAACAAGTCGGATTTAAAAACTGTGTTACAAGCAGATGAATTAAATACTATCTTTTAATCATTTATCGAGTATGATAAATCCAAAATAGAGAAGGAAGTCCTGGGTATGACGATAAACTATATCCGGCAGCAAGGCCTCTAATAGAGGGAGATTGGAGCCATTTTTTAATTGGTGACTCTGGGTGGTAGCACTGGTTGGGGTCCCAGCTATAGGCAAATAGTGAGCCACCAAACAAAAACAACACACTATGAAAATATGAAAATACATTTTTACAGTAAAAATAACAGCAATACAGTTTTATATAAAAATATGATCAATAATACACATTTTTGAAGCAAAATGACCAGTAATACAGTTTAGTAGTCATTTAAATTGTATTCAAATTATTTGTGGACTGATATTACAGAATCACAAAGAACTGCACCGAATAGCAGTTAAAATCATGTCAGGGCTTTCAAAAGCAGCAAGAACTAAAATATGTAGCACATGTAACTTGAAGAGAAACTAATGATATAATCAAGATATTGACGTTTCACACTACTGCAAACAAAAGGTTAGAAAGGAAACCCTTATCAATACTGGGGGAGGGGAAGCGTTAACGATTAGTGAACTTTAGAAACCCATTTTCATGAAAAAATATATTAATAGAAAGATTGTACAGAGTTCAACCGGAAGTCAGACTGCCTGCTCGGTAAATGTTTACCGAATGTTTTCCCATAAGGAAATGGCTAATTTTAACATTACCATTCCCTTTGGACACTTCGATGTTGTCTAATGTTTAGCAACACACACAGACACAGACACACACACACACACACACACGTACCCCCCATATATATATACATATATATATATATATATATATATATATATATATATATATATATATATATATATATCGAATCCATTACATTCACTTACGTGCTAATACCCTTGGGAAAGGTGTGAATCCTCTTCTTCTCCCTCCAACTATGGGTAAATAGCAGGACAGACTGGGTTCTATAGCCTTGGATGGCAACCGGTCTAGGAGAAGGACAACTCTGCATTCAAAACCTGCGAGGGGTCGTTTGGGGACCTTGTGGCATTCGTTGTACCAGGTCCCTGTATTCGTCCCTCCAAAAAGTGTGGATGGCCCTGCACAAAGCCTTCACCACTATAATCAAATCCTGTGTGGGTGTCGGGCTTTCAGTTTCTGGGAACTGATCTGTCTGACCCTCATACGTCGAGTTCGATGGGAGAGTCCATCATATATATATATATATATATATATATATATATATATATATATATATATATATATATATATATATATATTGGCTTAACCATGTATTGTTGATATCCTCTGATCGAGTGAACGGAGTAATTACTGGAGGGTTCGTCTACGAATCTCTAGAGTCGGGATGCTGAAGGCAACATCAATCAGCTAAGTGACAAATTTTATATTTATATTAATCATATATATATATATATATATATATATATATATATATATATATATATATATATATATGCTTTCATTTTAAACGTAATTTTCATGAAAAATGCGTCTAATAAACGCTTAGACATATACTTTTAAAATCCTGTAAAACAGCGTAACTGTTATCGAGCGAGGAAAATATAATCAGCAAATCGAGTTCGAATTTCAGCCGAGTCTCTTGTGTTCATCTTACACTAATGTCTTTCTTTTCTCCCCACCCCAACTATGGGTTAAATGACAGAACAGAATCAGCTTTTCAGCCTTGTCTATGAAAAGTATATTCTGATTTCAAAACCATGTAGAAACCAACAGAAAATCACGACACTATTTCCTAAGAATTCATGGAGATTCACAAGTTTTAAGAGGAAAGTGTGGAGAACCATGATTGAATCTATTTCTTCTTCTCGTCAGTTATGAGTTAAATAGTCGAGTAGACTGAGCCGTCTAGCCTTTGGTGGTGGCCTGAGTAGAAGAAAGGCGACTATGAATTCAAAAACAGTGGAGAAGGCGACAGGAAATATTTTATCTATTTTTCCCAGTAAGCTTCACAGATAATAAAAGAAACGGAATGTGTGGAGAGCCATGACTGCCTAAGTCATAAAAGAAAATGGTATTGGAAACAAATCCTGTACTAATCCTGCTCTAAACAAAATCACAAAATGTACTGGGTAAATGCTGAAGTAGTAGCAACAAGCAGAAATAATTTATCCATCAGAGCGTAGGTGTATATTTGGTTTTCGTGTTAAGGTGACGCGTAAATAATGTGGTCGGCTTTGAAGACCTTCGAATCTCCGATTGTTTGCTTGCTTTAGGGCCGGGATGCTTATTAGAAAGTAACACAAGGGAACCGGAAGTTGACGTTTCCCTAACCTGTGTTATTCATTCATTTATTTGTCTTGCACGTCGGCTAAGCTTTCGTGACACTTGCTTGACAATTGCCATCATTGCTAAAGTGCTTAGGTCTGGCCACGTTTGCGTAGGATGTCATCAGGAAATTATGCGTCGTTTTCATCGTCCTCTCTAACACGTTCCCCCATCTATCTATCTTTTTCGTGCTGCACTGAAACAATATTATATCGTAATGCTGTATAATCTCATCTCTATCTATAAAAGGCAGGATGTGTGTGTGTGTGTGTAACGAATGCACGGCCGCAATTTTCGACGGATTTGCACCAAAATTTACATGCACATGCTCCAAGTTAGTGAAAGTGCCAAGACCGACTTTGCATTTCCCAACTCCCATCAATAGTGGAAATAATCGATTTTTTCATGCTTCTACGGCAGTTTTCATGTAGGTTGCGGCCATTTTCTACTGGCCAGAGTGAGAGCCTATAGCTGGCTGCTACGAATAGGTAGGAAGATTCTATTGGCCAGCGTGAGAGCCAACAGCTGATTGATACGAATGTTAACTAGCATGCTAACATGCAAAAAAATCGATAGCTGCATTCGTCACAAATCTGCATGGCACTTTACTCCAATTGCCTGATTGGCTTGCTTAAACTCAACGTTGATTCTCATTCCACAGAACTGTGTTGGGTTTGAAAAAGTATTTGTTGTTAACATTCTTTTTTCATTCGGTTTTTCCAGTTACGAGTCCTTTTTTAAAGCTGATCGTTTTGTGTTCATTTTGTTTAGTTCTTTTTTCGTAACAGATTTAATGTTTAGTATAGAGCTTAGAAAAAATCGCGGTGCAAGAAGTAAGGCATGTAGCAACATCAGCACGGCAAAGGGCATTCCTTTAAAGGCAAGGAAAGGCAAAAATATTTTAAGTCAAGTGATAGCGATTGCTGTCTGAGTCGTACGATTTTTGAATCAAGCACTGGCAACGTCGGGCTATGCTGCTAGTATATATATATATATATATATATATATATATATATATATATATATATATATATATATGAATGATAAAATAAAGAAAAAATAATAAACATATATCAATCTAACATGTTTCATTTTTATTAAAGCTTCGTCAGAGATTGAGAGAAAACAGACAAAAAGACAGAAACTCTTGTATTTTCAATTTTGTTACCGTCAGTTCTCGTTGGTCACTCACGTATCACGTCCATTAAAACCGTGGATAATCCTCTGTGTAGGTAAGTATGTGAAGTTTCTTCTATGTCTAAGCGGGCATCGGATGGTAAGGTGTATTCGTAACTGTGTACGTGTTTCTGTCTATTGGGAGTTCTAATGTCTTCATCTTTGTGTCGTCAGCCAGCGCAGCGGGGTGGCGCTTCATTCTAATCTGGGGTTGAACTCTTTAAGCATGTATTCTATAGATATAAGTTAGATTCTTTAGGAATGGATTCAAAGAAAGATGGCGATGTAATGTAATGTTTTAGGCGTGTGTTTATAGTTGGTAATAATGTTAAGTTTTCAAAGTATTTTCTCCTTAAAGAATTAGGTTCTTTTTTAATTAGAGTGGCATTAGTAAAATCAATGTTCTGTCCAGCATAGTTTCTATGCAATACGACAGCGTTAGATTACATGATCTGTGGAAAATGTCATGAAGCCATTTCTGAACTTAGGTTTATGGTTGGGACCCGGAGGAATATGTGTATACAACAAGAATAAAAGGAAATAATAATAATAACAATAATACAAACTAAACAAGAAAGTACTCAATAACCTACTGTACATGAATGATCTCAAAATCTTAGCTAAAGACGACAACAATTTTAAGGGTCTCCTCAATAATGTAAAATGTTTTAGTGACGACATAGGTATAGACTTCGGATGAGATAAATAGGTATAGACTTCGGATATGATAAATGTGCAAAAGTAACACTCAGGAAGAAAGGGAGAATTATAGAAACCCACTCAAAAGATTTAGATTTTGTCACAAAGATTAGAGAACTAGAACAAGAATAAGCCTATACGTACCTAGGAATTAGCGAAGGAGATGGAATACAGCACACCCAGATGAAGGAGAAGGTAAGAAAGGAGTACTATAGGCGTGTGCGTCTGGTACTGAATACCGAGCTGAATTTAAAAAAAAAAATAATATCAGCTACAAACATCTTCGCTGTCCCTGTGCTGCAATACAGTTTCAACATTCTTAACTGGACCATAGCTGACATTAAGCGAATGGACACCAAAACGAGAAAGCTTCTTACCTGCCACCACATGCAACATCCCAAGGTTGATGTTGATCGTCTGTATGTGCCCAGAACCGAAGGAGGCAGAGGATTAGTTCAACTAGAACTGTCTTACAAAACTAGAAACTATTAGCCTTCAATGATACCTAGAAGCCACAGAAGACTGGATGATGATCTGTGCCAAAGAATATGAAAGTAGTAAGTGATTTTATTCAGTAATAAAGGAAGTCAACAGGTTCCAAATGGAGTTTCAAGTGGGTGAAGAAATACAAGTAAAACATAATACACTGACTGAAGGTGCCAAATACTTAAAAAAACAAGAAAGCAAAGGCAAAGGCAACCGACCAGATACAGAAATGATGGCAAGATAAACCGCTCCACGGTCAATACTCTGCTCGTACCAAAAAAGCTGATGTAGACAAACCCCGTACCTGTTAATGGCTACGTAGTACAGGGTTAAAAACTGAAACTGAAGGTTTTATACTTGCTGCACAGGACCAATGCATGCTAAGTAGAAATTACCAAACACACATACTGAAAAATTGTGTTAGTTCAAAATACAGATTCTGTGATAAATATCCAGAAACAATTGACCATCTTTTATCCGGATGCGCGGTATTGGCACTCACTGAATATAAAACACGGAACGACAGAGTGGGCCAATGTCTGCACTGGAAAATCTGCAACACTTACGGAAAGGAAATTGCAAGAAATTGATATGAACACCACCCAGACCGGTTACAGAGATAAGACCTGTAACAATTTTATGGGACTTTAGAATACACGCAAACAGAACAATCAGAGTTAATCGCCCTGACATCGTGATTAGAGACCGCAAAGACAAAATGTGCCTCCTTATTGACATGGCAATGTATCTTTGAAGATCTTCAAAAAACTATCAAAATACAAGCACCATTAAATCAAAATCTCAAAAATGTGGCGCATAGGGACATTAACAGTTCCAGTTGTAGCTGGAGCTCTCGGATTGATTGGAAAAGATTCCAATACACTCATTGAAGGAATCCCTGGTAGCCCATGCCTTAAAGAAATACAAAAAATTGTACTCACAACGGCTTTATCTATGTAAAATATGTGCGATTTGTTTCAAAACTGCTCAGTGGAAAATTTCATGACGCCATTTCTGGACGGGACCCTGGAAGAAATGAGTATACAATAAAAACCAAAGGAAATAAAACAACAAAAACAACAACAACAACAACAACAATAATAATAATAATAATAATAATAATAAGAAGAAGAAGAAGAAGAAGAAGAAGAAGAAGAAGAAGAAATACTGGTGAAAATTTCACAGTTTTGAATTTTCTGATAAATCATAATTCTTAAGTTAATGATTGCGAGTTCTACGACTACAAAATACCCGTGGGCAATCGCCTATTTCAAGGTTAAATATTTGGCATAACAATTTTAACAAACTATTACGATAACAATCATAACTATGAATGATGGTCAACATTTAAAGAGGTCGGAGGGTACAGATAAAAAGATTTAAAATTGACAAATATTTCCATTTCACTGAAGCAGACGCTAAACTCATGCAAACATTATCGCCTCTTCTATCTATCTGTTTGTTTGTTTCTTTCTTTCTTTGTTATGTATGTTTTCTTTTTCTTTCTAAAACCAAACTGCGTCTCTGATATATCTTTTTCTTCTGTCTTCCCTCGCATTCAAGACGGAATGGTCTATTATTTATATGAGGCAATGACCGGGCATAACTCACGTACTAACGGAGGAGCAAGCAGATTTATAACATGATTGAAAAGAGAGAGAGAGAGAGAGAGAGAGAGAGAGAGAGAGAGAGAGAGCATTACGAGGAAAAATACATATTTCATAAGCAAAATCAATGATTTGTTTCTACCTATCTGAGGATATATTGGCACATCTATCTATCTATCTATCTATCTATCTATCTATCTATCTATCTATCTATCTAAACATAAAATAGTAAAAAGTGAGCGTTGATAGTAATAAAACAGTGCTCGATATACATGAACAAATGTAAAATTTATACTACTAATAAATAAATATAAGTTTTGTTGCTTACCTTTTGGTAAAACTCCGAGTTTCATGCACGTGGCAGTCGTCAGGCACAGATTAAAAACTGATCGTTATGACCTTTAAATATTAATATTTATAGCCTACCCTTAATATGGTGGAGCAGTTCATTTACAATGTTTAAAATATGAATCAAGCGGAGGTTTTATTAAATTTAAAAATAACTTGACCTGTCGCACAACAGAGAGGTCTCAGGTGTCAAGTAGGACAGTCTCCGGGGAAACACGTGATCAATACTAACCAGTAAAAATCTACTTTTGAAGAATCACATGGTTGGTATTGACCAATCAGGTTGAATTTATGGATATCATGACTGGAGGAGGAATTTGGCAGAACCCCTTATTTGTTCGGGTGCGCGAAATAACTTGGGCAGCCGTCGTAAGCAGTCGTCAGGAGAAGTTACCAGACTCCACCAGTTCGTAATAGTCTCCAGCACTAATTACTTTACCAGACATAAGTACAGAGAACTTACCTGAATCAGTGCTCCGATATTGTCATGATCTTCATCAATGACCTTCCCGATGTCATCAGTTCCCAAGTTGGCATCTACTATTTCTCCTGCATAAATAGTAAATCTGGTATCGTTGACAAAACTAACCTGGCTGCTGATCTCGAAAAGGACATCCAGTCTGTGGTTGACTGCGACAGGAAATGGCTTGTAAACTTTAATGCCTCCAAAACGAAACTGTACCCACCACAGAGAACTCTCCCCGACTCCCATCAGAATGACTGATTCCCAACTTCTCGAGATCTCCTCGTTGCGCCTGCTTGACTTTACGCTGTCCACCGACATGAGGTGGAATAAATACACTGAATCAATAGCTTCATCTACTGCAAGGAAAGTTGGTTCTCTGTGTCGTGTCAGGAAGTTTTTTTCTCGTTTGAGTCCATCTTTCAAATCTATAAATCAACCATCCGTCCTTGCATGGAATATTGATGTCATATATGGCCTGGTGCTCTCGCTGTACGTCTCGAGGTCTTCGACCAAATCCAGAAACAAATATGCAAGATGATAGGTCCTGATCTGGCATCTCGTCTACAATCGCTATCCCACAGACATGCTATGGCCTACCTCTGTCTCTTCTACGAGTATTTTTACGGCAACTGTTCCAACGAGCTACTTTCGCTGGTTCCGGAACTGCATGAATTTAAGCGAGCTACCAGGTTGGCATCTTCGACTCACACTTTCACTGTCAAAACGGTTAAATATAACCGTCTCTTCTACTCAAATAGGTTATTCTCCCGCACTTCCAATCTGTGGAACCCCCTTCCTTTTACTTGCTTCCCCGATGACTATAATCGTCAAATATTCAAGTGTAATATCAATCGACATCTGACACCCTGGGCTTGTTCCCCGTCATTCTCTGTATCCCTTACCCAAACGTGCCTCTTTACTGCTGTTCTCAATCCTCTGTAATCCATTGCGTGCTAGTGGCACTCCCGCCTTGCTTGGGGTGAATTGCTTAAAAAAAGCTAATATCTATACTCGCAACTTCAACAGTAGTGAATATTGCTAACATCAAATTATAACTTGTTATTCTTATAAGAAGAGAGTTAACTTATTACTTGAGAGTAATAAAAATAAAAGTACGGACGATTTCATCTTGTTCCATAACTCTAGCATATTTGTCGAATACATCTTTTCCAGGATCTGAACAAAACAACGTGTTCTAGGAAAAACCGATAGAAGATTGCCGAAAGTGATGACTGAACCACTCAGAAGCAACGACCAGAAATGACTAAGACCCTAGCGACCGTGGGTAGGAGAGGAAGCGGTTATATTAAAAGAAATCAACATAACATTATTTCATCATCATCATCATCATCATCATCATCATCATCATCATCATCATCATCATCATCATCATCATCATCATCATCATCAATTTGGTTAACACTTTTCTCCATTTTTATAAGGCCTCCAGAACTCAAACGGAACTCATATACAGAATCCATCGCTACAGATAATGGCAAAATTAATAAATTCATTCAATCGCTCGAGGAGAATAAAAAAGCAATCAGATAAGAAAGAAATAAAGAAAGAAAGAAAGAAAGAAAGAATGAATCAGGCGAGAAAGACAGAAAACAGAAAGAAAGAAAATCAGATCATAAAGAAAGAAAGAGAGACAAAGGTAAACAGACGTAAAAAGAAAAAAAGAGAATCAGATAAAATAAAGCAATCAGGTAAGAAAGAAAGGAAGGAAGAAAGAAAGAAATCGGGTGGTAAAGAAAGAAAAAGAGAAAGACCGAGAAAGAAATGCAAATAAAAAAGAAAGACAATTACATAAAAAGAAGCAATCAGCTAAGAAAGAAAGAAATCAGGCCATAAAGAAAGAAAAACTCAGGTCATAAAGAAAGAAAGAGATAGAAAGAAAAACAGACGAAAAAAGAAAGAAAGAGAATCAGATAATATAAAACAATCAGGAAAGAAAGGAAGGAAGGAAGAAAGAATGAGGTGATAAAGAAAGAAAGAGAGAAAAACAGAGAAAGAAATGAAGATAGAAAAAGAAAGAGAATTACGTAAAAAGAAGCAAACAATCAAGTAAGAAAGAAGGAAATAAAGAAAGAAATCAGGTCATAAAGAAAAAGAGAGAGAAAGAAAAACAGATGAAAATTTCTTTTTTCATCTGTTTTTCTTTCTCTCTCAGAAAGAGAATCAGATAAAATAAAACAATCAGGTAAGAAGGAAAGGAAGGAAGAAAGAAATCAGCTGATAAAGAAAGAAAGCGAGAAATACACAGAAATAAATGCAGATAAAAAAGAAAGATAATTAGATAAAAAAGAAGCAAACAATCATGAAAGAAAAAAGGAATCCATTCATGAAGAACATAAAATAATCAAATAAAACAATCATGTAAGAAAGAACGGAAGGAAGAAATCAGGTAAGAAAGAAAGAAAGAAAGAAAGAAAGACAGAGAAAGAAATGTAGATGATAAAAGAAAAATAGATGAAAAAAGATGCAAACAATCAGGCCATAAAGAAAGAAAAAAAACTGACCCCCACACATAAAAAAGAAAGAATCAAAATATAATAAAACAATCAGGTAAGAAAGAAAGAAATCAGGTGATAAAGAAAGAGAAAAAGACAGAGAAAGAAATGCAGACGATAAAAGAACGAGAATTAGATAAAAAAAAGAAAAAAGAAAGAAAGAAAGAAAGAAGATGCATCTGGTTACAACAGAAAATATATTAATGTTTTATTTCTGTTTCTTTAGGGGATACTGTTTTTCATATCTAGTAATGTCACGTAATGGCTTCTATTTTTGTTTCCTCGGAAATTACAACAGATGCAGTGAACATAACAACAATGCCGGAGCAGCTGTTTCGCTACAAGACACCGTTTTCTCAGGCAGTCATCACTGGCTCTGTATTTTCGAGTTGCTCTTCATTTCGTAGGTGCGCGAAGAGACGCCTGGAATATGGCTCATCGCACGCATCTCTGTCGACACTGTTGAAATGCATTACCAACCATCTAAATAGGCCCACCTCCATTAGTTGATGTTCGTAAACTTTTGGCAAGCGTTGATGTATGTCAGTGGGTGCAATTGTCTTCTTTTTTTCCGTTCGGAGGAATTCAATGACAAACCTCTGCTTTGTACGCATGTTCATGTCAGAAGGCATTTTGCCAGTCAGGCGCTCAACTGTTAACTGGAAAGTTCAACCTCTACTGCCATACCACTGATTCTGATATCGCAGTGCGAGCATGATAAAATAGTAGGCGTTACTTTCGGAGCGACTCTGGCATAAATGTGCGAACACTCGAGGAATTTAAACAGCGCGCATGACTTGAAAGTCGTACTGAATTTTATTGTGACCATCTAGCAGTAGTATTCTTTGTTGTGAACCAGCTTACTAGCACGTTAGAAGACTATTTCGAAGTGGACAGTGTGAAATAGATTTAAGTAGTTAAGTACCCAGGACTTGTTGAACGACGGTTTCTCAGTGGTATCTGACATTTTGTAAAAAATTTGATCCACTTCAGTATAACTGTCATCCTTTTTTCTTTTTTACTCTGCCGGTATTGAGAAAGGAGCTGACCGTACTATTCCATAGCTCCGGCGACTGATTATTATTATTATTATTATTATTTTACTACCTCTAGCCTAAATGAGCCAAAATATACTACAAAGCCAGAAATAAATAGACCATAGCAGGTTCAAATGTCCTGTGGGCCAATGATCATCATTCTAAAATGCGTTATTTGGAAATAATTTCTAAGCGATAACTTAACAGGAAAGCCGTAACCAGAACATGTTGAAGAACGGTTTCTCACAAGTATCTGCCATTTTTAATTTTAGTTTGAACTGTTAATGGATGTCTCTACTTATACTAAGTTAAAACTTAAAACTTCATAACTTTCCCTTTTTAAAAAAATAGAAGAAGATAGGTCTCCCTATCGCCTGGTCAATATTAATTTCTGGTTAGCTCCCTTATACTGGGATGCTTGTTTTTCAAAATATTCCATAGCTACAACGAAAAAAAAAAAATTAAATTTAAAAAAATAATTATAACAGAGCGCATTCACGCGTGTTTTTAAAAATCAACATCACAACAATCACAGTTACAATAAGTTTGCATTTGTAATTCATGCCTGAGGATGATCTAGGAGGAGATCGAAAGTACTTGGGTAGAAAATGTACGGCGCCTTCCTTGAAGAATTTCAACTTAACATCAAGAAGCTAATTAGAGAATTAGAAAGGATTATTATAAAAAATAAATAGACATGATTGATTTGTTTGTTTGTTTAACTGCATCAACTCCTTTTGGGCCATTTAAAACTGAAAATTAATTTTCTTGAGACCTCTGAAGTAATTTCATAATTTTACTATAAATATGTATTGTTGGTAATTTAAAAAAATGTATAGCTGGTAATTTTTACTATAAAAATGTATTTTTATACTTTCATAGTGTTTTGATTTCGTTTGGGGATTCACTATTTGCTCATGGCTGGGAGCCTAACTGCTTCTGCCATCCCAGATAAGGGTGAACCTGGGAAGCACAGCAATTGAGGTGGTTCTACGCTCATCAATACCTCAAATCTCCCGATCAGAGGTTTGTTCACGGATGCAGTTTATCGTCATACTCAGGACTAATATAAATATACATATATATATATATAATTATTTATTCGAAAATTATAACATAAATATGTTATAAAATCACTACAAAACATATTTATGTTATAATTTTCGAATAAATAATTATATTTGCTCTACTCTGTATTGAGCACGCTTTTAAGAATAGTATTTGTTGGTTATTGGAATTTATTCCGTATACACCAATCCTATACTTGTATATATATATATATATATATATATATATATATATATATATATATATATATATATATATATATATATATATATATATTTTAGAATTGGACATAGTCCGACAATTTATTTAAAGACATTTATATTATGTTTAACGTTCTTTTTATAGATACAAGTATTTATTTATTATAAAACAGAGCATTTGCTTAAATACATGTATCTATAAAAAGAACGTTAAACATAATATAAATGTCTTTAATATATATATATATATATATATATATATATATATATATATATATATATATATATATATATATATATATATGTCTGTGTGTCATTTTATTTTCGTATTAACACCTGAATGAATAGTTACAACTCTTGATTCTTTACATACAGATTAAATATTGATCCAAGCTGAAGTAAATTTAATGTTACAAATCATACAATTGAAATATCTGTCTCACTTTCCAAATCATGAGAGTAAATGAACATTTGAAATATTTGTTAAATGATTTCACCGTTGTTACTACCGGTTGCATAAACTACTAATACATCTAGTTGGCTAGCCTTTCTCAGTAACTACGAGCTTATGGTTTCCAAATGCAGTAACACTAACAGAACCGAAGGAAAGCAATCTGGAAAAAAATTGTACCTAAAATATACCTAATAGATATCATTAGAATTTTTTTAGAAAGATTCCTTTCGTCTGCTTTTTCTTTTTAAGAAGGCGTCAATTTAACCCATATCATTCTGTTGACATTTTCTTTTGTTCATATAAACTGCTGGCCAAAAATTTAACGACAATTAAAATAATGAATAAATATACCTGTTGCGTTGTTAGATTCAACCACTTATTTGAGTAGAACCTCGAAAATAAAAAATAAAAATGGAAAACTTTTCTAGCGTTTAATAGGGAAAATTTAAATACTAGGAAATTAGGCTAAATGCTAGGTTGCCAAAAATTTAAGACCATATTTAATCAAAGTTCTAACTAGTAAACACGTAACGAGATTTAGCCATTTGTGTTCAAGCATTAGGGCTGATTTTTACAAAAATATATTCAAGCGTTAGCGCTGTCAGCGTCTCTCTAGTTACATTAGGTAAAAACATGACAAAAACTAAAAGAGTTTGAATGTGGCAGAATTGTCGAGCTGCAAAAGCAAGGACTCTCTCAATGTGCCATCAGTGGTGAGATCAGACGTTGCAAAACTGCTGTTGAAAATTTCTTAAAAGACACTGAGGGGTACAGAGAGAGAATTTCAAGTGGTCTATTCAAGAAAATTTCGTCGGCGTTGAGCAGGAGGATTCGAAGGTTGTACGGCATGACCCCAACCGGTTATCGAACCAGATTAAGGCTCTTATGAACGCAGAATGCGACTCAAGAACAATAGAACGGCATTTCCGATAGAAGGTCTTTAAAAACCGTAAACGTCTTCAAGGTCCACACTTCCTACCCCACCACAAAATAGCTCGGATAAACTTTACGAAACGCCAAACATGGGACATAGAAAAGTCGGAGAAGGTTTTGTTCTCTGATGAGGAAAAAAAATCTGGATGATTCAGATGGCTTCCAACGTTACTGGAACGATAAGCATATCCAATCGGAGACATTTTCTATACGACACAGTGTCGGAGGTTCCATCACGATTTGGTATGCTATGTTCTTCCAAGGAACAATGGAGTTTCAGGTCTTACAGAGGCGTTAAACTGTGACTGATTACATTGGCATGTTAGAGAGCATCCTTATTGAGTGAAGGCTCTCGCTTGTATGAAAATGACTGGATCTTGCGCGACAACGTTGAAATCCATAATGCCCTCATGACAAAGGAATTTTTCATGGCGAATAACGTGATTCTTTTGGACCATCCAGCGTGTTCACCCGACTTAAACTCCATTGAAAATGTTTGGGGTGGATGGTAATGGAGTCTATATAAATGGACGTTAGTTTCAAACAGTACATGATATTCGTGAAGCCATCTTTACCACTTGGAGTAACATTCCAGCCAGCCTTCTGCAGACGCCTATATCGACCACGTCAAAGCGAATAATTGAAGTATATTTACAATGACGGTCATACAAATTACTACTGAGACGTCTTGTCGGGCATTTGCTACTTTGTTTAGGACTTTTTAGGTATGGTCTTAAACTTCTGATCAGCTCGTATTTAACCTAATTTCACAGTATTTGAATTTTCCCTGTTAAATGCTAAAAAAGTTTTATTTTTATTTTTCCTTTTATTTTCATTTTTCGAGTCCCGACTCAAATAAGTGGTTAAGTCTAACAACGCAACAGGCATATTTATTCTTTATTTTAATTGTCCTTAAGATTTTGGCCAGCAGTTTATATGAACAAGAGAAAATACCAACAGGATGATATGGGTTAGTTAAATTGCTGCCTTTTTAAAAAGAAAAAGCAGACGAAAGGAATCTTGAAAAAATCTAATGATATGTCCTAGGTATATTTTAGGTATAATTTTTTTCTTTATTTTTATTGGCCTTAAGGTTTTGGCCAGCAGTGTATTTAAGCGATAATTAGAAGTTTAAGTCAATAATATTACAATCTGAAAGAGAACGTTGAAAATTCTGGGAGATATGAGGACAAAGAGCTTGTAGAATTGTGCATTTACAGGATATATTAAAAGCAAGATAAGCAAGGGAAACTACCTACTTAATGAGATAGTGCATGGATGGCTGAACATGAAAGTGGGATGTTAAGGGTTCAAAGGTTAGAGCAGCAAAATGCATAAAGTTGTAGAGAGCAATGGATCCCATCTTCCCGAAGAAAATTGATACGTAAAAGAAGAGCTCAAGTTGGGCATAAAGTAAAAGTGAACGAAGTTTCAGCTTTGTTGATTATCCACTTCTTGTTTGCGGCATTACAGGATGGGAGAGTCACGTAAGTTCAATTCTCGTTGGATGTAGTTTGTTTGTTGGTGCACTGAGATTCTTAAAGAAAATACGGCGTGACGAATTATGAGAAGCGGATTTTTTTTTTTATGTATAAATAGCAACAATAATAGATCGTATCCATTTGTGTTTGTTATTATGTTTCCAGTTCAAGATTAACTCGAGGCTGTCGTGATTGGTTGTCTGAAATTCTGATAAGTTTATAGGATAAGGAAATAGAGGCCTTGGGGAGGGGGAGAGAGATAGACGAAGAACGAAAGACATATAGTGAATCTCGTGAGAAAAGCAAAAGAAGAAAGTGGAATAAATGATAAAAAAAGAAGGAAAAAAGAAGTAAGAGGAAAGAAGAAAAGCAATAAAGTTTAACAAGGCGTGTTGCTCTGGAAAAAAAAGAAAGACAGAATTTTAGTGAAATCCGATAAAAAGCAGAAGAAAGAAAGTAAAAGAAATAATAAAAAAAGTATGAAAAACAGAATGGGAAAAGTAAAAAGAGAGAAAGAAAGCAACAGAAAAGGAATATAAAGATTAACAAGGAAAACAAGACATGTTTGTCGGAAAAGAAAAAAAAGAAAGAAATTTAGTGAAATCCTTTAAAAAGTACAAGAAGAAAATAAAGTCGGAAAAAAAAATAATAAAAGAGAAGGAAAAAGAAAATAGAGAGGAGGAAAGCACTAGAAAACAAAGGTTAATAAGAATAACAAGACGTTGTTTGGAAAAGAAAGACAGGAAGAAAAGACCGATAAAAGGAATGTGACTGCAGAAGTGAAACATTTCTTGATGAGAAACAAAAAGAAGAAAAAAATAAGGCATCAAGAAAAATAAGAATGAAAGATCACGAATGAAAAATAATTAGAATAGAAATAAAAACAAGCAAAAAGTAAACGTTATACATAGTATAGAAAGAAACTGTTTCATGAAGACAAATATTAGATCGGCAGAAAGGAAGTAAATGTCGGAAGTGAAAATGTAAAACGGAAATGAAGAAAACAAATAAAATAAGGAGAGGAGAAAAAGGATGAAAAGTTTTAAGAATTGAAAACATTAAAATATATAAAGCTTGTTGGTACTCCTATGAATGGGAAAAAGAGGGAGGTGAGTGAGTGAGTAGATGAAAAAAAATGAAATAGTTATAACGATCGATTTGCTGAACACCGTAGGCTGAACACGAACTAAAAGTGGATAGAAGATGTGATGTAAGCGAGAGGTTGGGAAAGAGAAAAAGAAAAAAAAAATAAGGATTTAAGAAGTATATTTTGAATAGAAGAAGAAGAAGGAGGAGGAGGAGAGAAAGAGGAGGAGGAGAGAAAGAGGAGGAGGAGAGAAAGAGGAGGAAGAAGAATAACGAGAGGAAGAATAAAAAAAGAAGAGGTACATACATGAAAAATAAATAAATATAGAACAGAAGAGAGAACAAGAAATAGCGAAGTATGATGGAAAGAAATGACAAAATAATGAATGCATTGGGGAAGAAGAAAATGAAGAAGAAGAACGTACAAATAATAAATGAATGACAGTTAAACATATTGAAAAGAAGCAACAAATAATCAATGTATTGCGAAAAAGTGTGAATAATAATAATAATAATAATAATAAAAATAATAATAATAATAACAACAATAATAATAATAATAATAAAAATAATAATAATAATAACAATAATAATAATAATAATAATAATAAAAATAATAATAACAATAATAATAATAATAACAATAATAATAATAATAATAAAAATAATAATAACAATAATAATAATAATAACAATAATAATAATAATAATAATAATAAAAATAATATTAACAATAATAATAATAATAACAATAATAATAATAATAATAAAAATAATAATAACAATAATAACAACAATAATAATAATAAAAATAATAATAATAACAATAATAATAATAATAATAATAATAAAAATAATAATAACAATAATAATAACAATAATAATAATAATAAAAATAATAATAATAATAATAATAATAACAATAAGAATTTATAAAAATAAATAATAATAATAATAATAATAATAATAATAATAATAATAATAATGAGATGAAGAAGAAGAAAAAAGAGAGGTATGCAAAAGAAAAGAAAAGAATAAGAAATAGTGAAACATTGAAAGAAGCGATAAAATAATGAATGCGTTTGGAAAGAAGGAGGAGGGGAGGTGATGAGGAGGGGGAAGGTAGTAAACAATGGGAGGGAAAAATGTGAAATAGTATTAAAGACGTGTGAAAATGAAGAGAGGATAAAGACGGCGAAAGACAGTAACAGAAAGGCGAGAAAGATGGCAACAGAGGAAGAATGGGACCAAAGAGGGAGACTGCTCCCCGCCCGCCCCGCCCACTTAGCAACAAAATGAGAATAGACTGACGTTCGGTAATCAGAGGAGAAGAGCCGAGGAAGACGTGAGAAGTGGACAGTCAAATGGAAAGAGAGCGAGATGGCGATTAGAAAGATGGAGCGAAGCAGTCTTGGACCTCGATTCTACTTCTACGCTCGGCTCGTTTTGTCGGTCACGTTACATGTGATTCAGTCACGTGTCTCTTCGAATCGATATTTGGCTTGTTGACAAGAACAGACGATTTTTGGTTGCGTTCTTCATCATTTTGTCTTCCTCGAGTTTTCTCACTTTTTGGCTTTATCCCTATATATATATATATATATATATATATATATATATATATATATATATATATTTGTGTGTGTGTGTGTGTGTGTGTGTGTAGGATGCGATGGATATATTATCGTCTAAATTACGCAAAAATGAAAATAATACTGACATCTCATTTTAAGAGATATATTTAACAAAATTACATAAAAATATTTTGAAATACTAAAGAGTAAATGTAGTCAATAAAATCGACATTGGCTTCAACCACGGTCTTCAGACAACTTAGGAATCTCCTGCAACTCTTCTGTGTGGTCTCCTTAAGTTAGTGAATGCTGCCATAATTCTTGCCATCAGTTCATCTTTGGTGTTACAAGGTGTTTTGTTGGTCTCCCGCTCAACTGCGCCCCACACATAATTATCAAGGAGATTGCAGTTTGGGGAGTTAGGTGGCCAGATGCAAGGGATGATGTAGTCGCAGAAATTGTCTGACAGCAATGACTTGGGTCTCCTGCTTGTGCGACATGGTGCAGAATCCTATTACCAGACATAGGATCTTGCAGCAGACACCCTCTTAACCCAGGGCAGTACCTCCTCAATGTACTTGATGTAGGCCTCCATGAAGATGAATGGAGGCATAACATTGCTATCACTGTGTGATCACACCAAACAACTTCGTAATCACCATGAGACTCATCCAACTATTCCGCATTCTCTGCACTATCCTCAGATTGACACCTTAATACTCTTCCGGTGCGAATGCCAAGCAGTAGAGCATACCGTTTCCAAATTTCTTGGAGAGCGAATTGCGTTATGGTGCTCTTTTTCTCACAGACGGTGCCCAACTGACCCTACTATGCTGTGTTGTTGACAAAATAAAAAACAAACAAAGCGCATGCACGAAATTAAAAATATAAAATGGCGATAATTTACCCTATATTTACCATACATATATATATATATATATATATATATATATATATATATATACATATATATATATATATATATATATATGATAAAATATAGCTTTAAGGTATGCTGGTTTAAAGTTTTTAATATCAGGGATAGAGCTTAGGTAAATATGAAAGTAAACACTGAATTCAACATGCAACGGTGACAGTCTGCTTCAGGCATATAACAATCATCAGCCATGACGATTGCGTATAAGCACGAAACAGACTATCGCCTCTGGGTGTTGACTTCAATGTACAATCTCGTGTTTGTCTAAAAATAAATACGTCTAAATTCATCTTCATCCGATACCAAATCAGTCGGGTTCCAATCTCGGCTAGATGCAATCGGATGACTAATACACTGATGACCTGTGAAACAGCGAAACAGTCTGTCTGTGGATGACAATATATGCATGCACCTGAAAAAATGATTTCGGTTGAGCTCTTGAGAAAAGTGAATTTGTAAACAGTGACTATTACTGCTGTTGATGCAAGACTCTTCTTTAAGACGAATCGAGTTCTCCGGTCACTGGCGTGTTTGTCTAAAAATAAATACGTCTAAATTCACCTTCATCCCTGCCGTGCCAATGGTTTAGGTGTAGAAATAAATCAGTTGGGTTTCGATCCCGGCTTGAGGCAATCGGATGTCTAGCCACACTCGCCTCTCGATGACATCAAGAAGCCACCTGCCTGATAAATCGAATATGAAAAGATTCGAACCCAGGGCTTATGGTCGGAAGCCGAATGTTCTAACCGCGCAGCCACGCGCAGCCACGCACCCATGAAGCAGTAGTAGATATATGTATATAAATGTATCTCAGTTTGATACAATTCTGCAATAATAACTCATCCAGTAAATATCGAATTGATTAGAATATCTAGGTTTGCCGAGACAATTTGCTAAACATCTACTTTTGGTGGTGGTAGTGGTGGTGGGCGGGGTATGGGCGCCCAAATGTGATCAATTGCACATGCAGTGATTGGTGTCCTTTCGTTATGGCTTTGTAATATTTTATGTGCATTTTGCAAAATTGAATTGCAATAACACTGCTAAGAGACAAAAAAACAAAAAAGAAGTCTTTGTGTTGACGGGAACAGAATCCACTTATACTGTAATGCGCTAAGTAATCTGAAACACATTATGACATTATATAATCATCAGTCACACAGCCTGATCTCCTCTTCTTAATAATGAGATATTTCGTAGTTATCGTAACAGGAGGAATATTCCATTATTAAATCAGAAGACATAATAATTGCGTTTTACTCCTTTCTCTTTAGAGTTCTTTGACTATTTTTCTTGTAATGAAAAAAAAAACAGATTTCATTCTAACATACGATAATATTAATTATACAGATTAAAAGTTTAACTATAGTTAATTGTATAGATACACATCCTTGCTTGCTTGTGCATGAATACTTTAAAACTAAATTTCACGTAATACAAGCCTCAAGAGCCACTCAAGATAGACGGTTAATGAATGAACTGTGTGATATGAATGTAAGTGTAGGAAGTGAAGATTATGAGGATATGGAAGATAGGTAACACTTGACCTTTTACTCGAACGCAGAACCCACGCGGGAGTCAGTTACACGAAGCAACTGTTCTTGGAAAAAAAAATTGACTTAGTGAAACTCTTTCTTACCATAGAATACAAAGAGAATATGGATGAGTCGATCCTATGCACGTGTCATGGCGGGTTTTAGCTGTCAATGTCTGAACTGGTGGAACTAAGGAATATAGCAATCCGAATGTTTGCGATGAAAATAGATTTAGAGTAGCAAGAGGTAAGCTACGTTTTGCCTGTGGGGAAAGGAGTTGTGCGGGGGGAGGGGGATAATTAATTATCTACAAGCCGTGTTAGACAATTTCTCGCCAGAATCTATCTTATATATTTATAAGTCTACCATTCGTCCTTGCTTTGAGTATAGCTGACAAATCTGGTCTGGTGATCCTGCTATATATTTGGAGATTAATGATCAGACCCAAAGAAGAATCTGCAATGTTATTGGTCTTGACCTACCATCTCGAGTTCAGTCACTTTCCCACCGCCATAACATAGCTTCCCTGAAACCTTTCTATAAATACTTTCATGGTAATTGTTCTAATGAAATTTCCTCTATGATACCTAGACTTTATTAATTGAAACGCAGTATTACACCGGTGACAAGGTCTAATTAATTTACAGTTGAAATGGCTATATGTAGCCGTAAGTTGTATGGTAACAGTTTCTTCTATTGCACTACTTGCTCGTAGAACTCTCTTCTAGCTTCTTCCTTCCCAGTTAACTTTGATCTTCAAACATTTAAATGCAATGTCAATCATTACCTTCGTCTTCTTAATTCCTGCTCTTGTATTGATCGCTTTCCTTAATAGTGTTTTGTTATATTCTATAACAAACAGTAATCCCTTGCATCTTAGTGGTTTTATTGTCTTGCTTGGTGCGAAATGATTAAAACAAATCAGTGAAGTAATCCTTTTTACTATTCCGACTTTCCCTTTATTTCTTAATCTCTGACCTTCTATCTCTCACTGTCATATTTTTCTTCTTCTCTTATTGATATATTCTATCTGTTTCGATTTCAGGCTACTCTCCATGTTATTTCAAGTTTTCTTATTAAGACGTACATTTTTTTAAATTTTATTTTTCTGTTTTTATATTTTCCTGCATTAATCACTAATCCTATCAGAGTTCAAAATTTCCTATTTTTATTTTTTTTGCTTATCTCATTTATTTGCATTTTCAAATCTCCACTTGTGCTGTGCTTTCATTTTTTTCCTATTTATAAAGTCGTGTTTCTACTTTCATTTTCACTTTCACTTTCTCCTTTTCGCTTTCTTTGTTCAAGAGTTCTGAGTGATGTTCATCAGCTCACGTTTTACTCTTGTGCGAAATCCGATTCTTTTCCAATAATACTTTCCTACGCTTTCTGCTTGGTGTAAATACTTCGGAGTAGCATTCTGATATTCTAGACGAAAGGTGAAAAAGCAACGTGTTGAAATGTGACGCTGAAACAGAAAATACATAAATAGAGAACAACAACAACAACAACATTGTCTAAAAGTCATGAACCAATAACGTTTTATCTATATTCACGAGACATAACCGAAGTTATTTATTTGCGAAACAATATATAGTCCCATATTTAAGCGCATTAATCTCACCCTTATATATATATATATAAATATATATATATATATATATATATATATATATATATATATATATATATATATATATATATATTAAGCTTACCACCCCAAGCAAGGCTGGAAGCCACTAGAACGCAAGGGGTTACAGAAGGTTTGGAGGAAGAGCAGATAGGAGTGGTAAAGGAGAGGATGTGGAGAAATATATATATATATATATATATATATATATATATATATATATATATATATATATATATATATATATATATATATATATATATATTCAAATGTATATTCTTAAATATAACAGACAACGAATGTCTATTATGTTTGATCATGACACCGCTCTAAGCTTCGTATAGTTGCTTTAATTTCGGGAGAAAATAAAGACAAAAACTGTCCAACATTTGGATATTTTTTATTATGCTGTTCCTCGATCTAAGCTTTCGGTTCACATGAGCCATCATCAGAGTGGTTATTTGGACATTTCAACAAAGATATTCACCATCAAGATGATAGCCTGTTATGTTTACAGTTTGCTATGCGACGATAACAGTCACGGAATAGCAGACGCAGGTCGTAAATTCCTGATGCGATTCTATGACGTCGTACCACACACACACACACACGCACACACACGCACACACACATACACGAACACACACACACGCAGACACACGCACGCACGCACACACACACACACACGCACGCACACACACACACACACACACACACACACACACACACATATATATATATATATATCCGAATGTAATGAGAACGAAAATAATATATAAATTCTAATGTTCACAGCATTAATTCAAAAGAGGGCTCGATACAGATAGTAAAGTAATAATTATTTCTTATAATTGTTTCATATAGACAAAACAATTTACTGGTGAGAACCAAAATTTTGGTTCTCACCAGTCGATGTGCAATTGAAATGCACTGAAACGTAGTTGCATCTTTGTAGTGAGTAAACTGTTTTTGTCTATATGAAAAAATTATAAGAAATATATATATATATATATATATATATATATATATGGAAGAATATTATGTATAAATTGATGTATATCCGAACATTTAAGCAAATTTTAAAGTGATAAAAACAAATGCATAAGGAAACTGAATGAAGTCGGTTAGACTACGTGTCTAGACACATCTGAAAAAATAAAATTTCAGCATACCAACATCTTCTGCGTTTCCTCTTGGTGCAAAATCCTAACCGACGTTTAGATTTTTACATCTTCACTTGCAACACATATTATTCCATCAACATTTAGTCCGCTGAAATACATAATTTTTCTCCACATTGTCATTCATTTAACTAATATATATATATATATATATATATATATATATATATATATATATGTATATATATATATATATATATATATATATATATATATATATATAGTTTTAGCACAACTACACTAACACGTGTTTAAGTGTGTCTTTCAGTTTATCGCAGTTGCAATAACATGTTTTTCTTTGTAATTTAGCCCTGAAAATGATCTTAGAATAGGCCGGAAGTACCATGGTTAAAAAATACAACGAATTCCTTGATGGATATCATCTCAATATCAAGAAACTGATTAGACAAGTTGAAAGAACCAGGATCAATATAAAAATAAGCAGACACAATATGACTAAATTATTCAACAAAATATGTTTAAATGAAAATATGCTGCCTATATATATATATATATATATATATATATATATATATATATATATATATATATATATATATAGATATAAAATTTAATTGAACTTAAAAAACAGACAACCTTAAGGGTCCATTGATTATATTTTATTTCCTCAGGAAATTGTTTTTTTGTTGGTTCCTCAGATCACATTTCCAAGCATAAAAAGTTGTTTTAAAATTTACATATTATTTTTATATGCTTTTGAGGAGTAGTTTTATGTTGATGTAAGAAGATAGAGAGAGGTGGAGGAGGAGGACGACGACAGATATGGTCGAAATTAGAGAAGGAAGGGAGAGATAGGAATAATTTCAAATCTATTTTTATTAAGATACTTAAGAGTAAGGGAGGTGGGTAATGATCAGATATTGACCTATTTAATAAGTCATCTCACAGGAAACGATACAAAGAGAAAAACAGGAAAATATAAGAAAACAAATGGGGTGTGAGGAATATATATATATATATATATATATATATATATATATATATATATATATATATATATATATATATAGTACTTGTTTAATTTATTTAATATAGATTTTATATTCTCCCCCGCACCTGATAAGGTTTATTTAAAAAGATTTTTCTATATTTCCTTTTTTAGTAAATTAAAATTGTTTTTAAAGTGTTTTTCTATATCTCATACCCTTTTTAAAGAGTTATTTTTACTATATTTCACATCATATAAAATTTTCAAATTTTTTATATAATCTATATTTTATATCCTATATTTCGTATTCTATAATTTTTTAATTTTTATTTTTATATTTTTCTCTATATATTTTTTCTTTCTTTCTTCTTTCTCTTTTTTAAAAAATCTGATATGTTACGTGCATTCGAGTATATAGATGAATTAATTTTACTTTTATTTACCTGTTACTGGTTAGCGTGTTTTTTTTTTGCGGGGGGGTTCTGTGGGTTGTCCTTAGTTATTTGTTATTGAAGTTTCCCTTTGTAAAGAACTCTTTATACCGTTATCTGTTTTGATTTATAAGTTAATCTATATTTAATTTTAATCTGTTTAATCTATTAAAACTTAATCTATAATTATTTTTTAATATATATGATTCTATGTAATCCTTTATATTTTAATCTATAATTAATCTATATAATCTTTAAATCTAATCTTAAGTTTAATCTGTGTTTTACCTTTTATTAATCTATTTAAAAATTTTCCTTTATATTGTAAAATTTTCTTTTGGGCTATTACTTATTTATTTATTTTAATTTCTTCTTTTATCTTATTATTTTTAATATTCAGGTTTTTCTTGTTTATATACTAATAATGTCTTAATTTTCATTATAATATTCAATTCCTTTGTTTAATATTGAAATTAAATAATAGTTTTAATATTAAATTCTAATTTTTCTTTTATCTACAATCTTTAAAACTTTTCCTTTTCTTAACTTTAATGAGTGTATTTTTTCATGTCATTTTTTCCAATTTTAATTTTTCCTATTTGAACAAGAGTTAAAATATTAAATATAGGTCATTGTTAATCTTCAACCGTTTTTAACTTCTGTCTAGACTTGTATATGTTCTGCCTTCCTGCCCCCTCACTACTTTGGTGGTTCTTTTCCCTTTTTTTTCTATCTCCTTCTTAAATGCCAATTCCCTTATTTGCAGTTTGTTCCTCTGTTTTCCTCTCTTTTTTCTTCTTTCTTTCTATCCTTTTTTAATCTTATTTAAAAAAAAACATTAGGATTCATTTTTTATCAAACGTTTTAGTATTGACAAGCTCCAGGGAATTTATCCCGAGGAGCGAAATGGCCATAAAAATGGGATACAATTGAGTTTCATTTTTATATAATATAATGTAATATAATACAATATAATATAATTCACCTTCATCCCTGCTGTGCGCCAACGGCTTAGGGGTAGAATCTTCGACTGACGCCAATTCAGCCGGGTTTCTAGCTAGAGGCAACCGGATGTCTAGCCATATTGATGAGCTGTGATATAGCGAAACAGTCTGTGTGTAGATGACAATATATATATATATATATATATATATATATATATATATATATATATATATATATATATATATATATAGTCAAACCTAATGAGCCAGACAAACCTACCAAGGTTTCACTTAGGCAGATCGTCAAGAGTTCGAAGGTTTTTCGACACGAGTATAGTTACCTATATATATATATATATATATATATATATATATATATATATATATATATATATATATTATTTCCTAATATTAATAACTAAATATAATATAATATAATAAAAATGCTAGTTATTAATATTAGGAAATAATATATATATATATATATATATATATATATATAATTTAAGGTATATAAAATCTAACAGAATTTCTGCTAATAACAGAATTTCTGCTAATAATATAAGACTAGAGTGATTATTAATATAGAGTTAAAAATGTTTAATACTTATCGAAGATCAACTCAGAGTTTTGTAATTTTTGAATCACCTATTGGGTCTTTCGACAACAATTAGATGTAAAACATGAAATAGATATAACGATCGATTTGCTAGACACCACAGAATAAAGACTAGGCTAAAGTAGTAGTAGAAGAAGAAGAAGAAGAAGAAGAAGAAGAAGAAGAATAAGAAGAAGAAGAGGAGAGGGAAGAACAGAAAGAAGTTGAAGAAGAGGTCTGTACATGATAAAGAAAGAAATAAAGAGATAAAGATAGAAAGAAAAAATGAATCATTGTTGACATTATCATGAATTGTTTATTTTTAATCGCTTTTCTCTTAATATTTCTTTTTATAGCAACGCTACCCTGGCCACCCATCTACGGCAGTGAATAGATAGTGCATAATCGCAACTAGGTAAGCATTTAAATCAGCTGAGACAATACTGAAGTGAGTTCAAATCACACCGTCAGCCTAGCCTTTATTTCCTGTTAGAATTGTATTCCTCTCTACTGACTAACCATTCGGCTGATATACACCCAAAGTTGAACAATATTCGTTGAAAATAGCAGAAACTTCTGTTTCGTTCTTTTCATTTTTCTCTCTGTAGAACTCAAATTTTGCGAATTAAAAAAACAAACAAAAAATCTTGAAATACCAACTGAAACATTTTTTTTCGTAACTACTCAAATCAAATTTGGCTCACGCAAAAAGGCCGTGGAAACAGTAAAGTAAATTTGGCAACTCCAATAACACTCTGTTTAATGCAGTACTCAGGGAATTCCCAAAACTCAAAGAGCAAGAATTTTTGACTCCTTGAAAAAGAAAAAAAAGGATGCTGTTTGAACAGTGGCTGACATCATGAGACGTCGCATTTTCGTTTTTCAATTTCGATAAGCATTTTACCGACTTTATATTGACTTCTGACAGAAGCTACGATAAGCAAGAGCATTTTGAAAAGACACGGCATCGTTTGATAGAAAGAAAAGTAACATATTGGAAACTGTCATTATTCAAGAAAACGGGAAAGCGGGAAAGGAATTTCTAAAAACGCAATTACACGCCCACGCAGACGGTCGCTCATGCTTGCAAACACGAGTGCCTAGCAGTCCCAAATATAGATAAAAGATAAGCACACGCACACACGCACATGCACACACACACACACATACACACACACACACACGCACGCACGCGCGCACACACAGATGAACACGTAAATACACACATACGTACACATAAAACAGAGAGCGTATTTTTGAATAAGATTAAAAAACAATCAATCATCTGAGAATGCCAAACAAAAATATTAACATACATCAATCTTTACAGATTAGTGTTTTTCATCTTGATTTTATACAGTGTTATATAGGAATAAAGTGTCGCTGCCGACACTGGAGTTTGAACACAGATCACAAGAGAGCAGACACAGGCGATCCCATTTTGAATAAGTAGATCACGTGATAGTAAATGAAATCTATATATGGGAAGTGGCGTGGCGGATTACTATCCGGATCACTATTCGGTGGTTGCTATTCGAGCGAGTATTATCGAGCAAGTACTATCAGTGCGAGTGTTATTCAAAGGCGTCTGACACCAGTATTGTTCAACGGCGTTACTATAGTTGTATCTGCGATTACAAAGTCCCTACTACAACGAACATTACGAAAGTGACAACGATTATTCGGTGACATTACAAAAGCGCCAATGAGTGTTCGTTGGCTTCACAAAATATAGTCACAGAACTCCGGTTGTTGTACAATCGTTTCTTTTGTCGGGTGTTTGACATGTTTGGTAAAATTCTAAGGATTTTCAAGTAAACCTTTTATTCAGTTAACTGGAGTAATTTTTTTTCAATTTTGCGAATGGAATAAGGATGATTCAACCTCGCGTACGGGGCATGACAAGGCGTTGGCTACAAAAGTCAGTAGTGAAACTAAGGAATGTGACTCGTCATAGAAATAGCGATAGAGTTGCGATAGCCTCGCGACGTTTGTGGGAAAGAGGGTTTTACAGTAAGAAAATTGAAATGTTGTAAGAACCCGGGGACAAATTTACTGTGGAAATAATTATGAAAGAGTGTCATAATTGTCTTTTGTATGATGGGTGCTGAAATGTTCTCTGATCTATCAAGAAAGAGTAATAATTTTCCACGAAAAATGATAAAATGTCGAGAGACAACCAGTACATCATTTATGTTAACGGTCTAACGTTTGAAATATATGTGTGTTCAAATCATATAACGTAGTATAGATTTTAGCGTTACATGGGAAAATAACCTTACATCTGAAACTTATCTCTATCTATAAAAGGCAGGATGTGTGTGTGTGTGTGTGTGTGTGTGTGTGTGTGTGTGTGTGTGTGTGTGTGTGTGTGTGTGTGTGTGTGTGTGTGTGTGTGTGTGTGACGAATGCACGGCCGCAATTTTCGACGGATTTGCACCAAAACAGATTTAATGTTTAGTATAGAGCTTAGAAAAAATTCGCAGTGTGAGATAGGCAAGAAGTAAGGCATGTAGCAACATCAGTACGGCAAAGGGAACTGCTTTAAAGGCAAGGAAGGGCAAAAATATTTTAAGTCAAGTGATAGCGATTGCTGTATGAGTCGTACGATTTTTGTATCAACACTAAACTTACTATCTATCTATCTATCTATCTATCTATCTATCTATCTATCTATCTATCTATCTATCTATCTATCTATCTATCTATCTATCAGGTAGTATATTGTTTTTGAATTCTAACAATCGTTCTTAGATTTATAGGAAGAAGACATGCGTCGGTGCGTGGATACTTATTGTATGCATATACTTGTTGATCTAAGATCGATAGCGGTAACCTGAAAGAACCTTTGACATACCATTAGAGATCGAAGTCATCTTTATACAATACTCTCAATAAAGAAACATAAGACATACTCTGAGATGTGCCAAATCGTTATCTATCTATCTATCTATAGGTCTGCGCAAACACTCAAGCATATATAGATGCTTCTTCTTCTTCTTCTTCTTCTTCTTCTTCTTCTTCTTCTTCTTCTTCTTCTTCTTCTTCTTCTTCTTCTTAGTACCTTGTTTCTGGATGATAATGGATCTGCCCAATTTATTGCCCTTTATAACCCTTTGTAAATTTTCTCTTTTTGTTATCTCTCCTAATCTTTGTTCTGTCATTCATTTAAACAAGATCGTTAGGTAGGTTATGCGTTGTTTTCCCCTGTCCCTCTTGCCTTCAATATGTCCTGTGAGTGTCAAATTTTACCGAGCCCTCTTTCCTCATTATGTGTCGTCTGAGTTAAGGGAACGAGAAGGTGATTAGTAATCCTCCTCTACGCATATGAAAGGCAAGCTGGAGTTATAACTATAGCACCGCGCACGATGATGCCAGGAATTGCGCCTGTGTGTTGTTGGCAAAGATGTCGCTCCACAGGTCTATGTCGTACGCGTAAACGCCAATCACTTGTTTGATGGACGAACCTGTTTTCACCACTGAACACTACAGAGCATCATTTGATCCTTTAGATGAACCACGAGAGACACCACTGGAGACGGGTATGTCGGTATTGGAAATCACTGATACGATGGAATACAGCGTATGTTTTGATTACTACTGATATTCTTCTATATGCCGTGTCCCTTCAGGCCGTTGGCCTTCATGGCTCGCCACAATTTCCTGTCCTTTGTAGCGCTTAGTAAATGTTCAATTTTTGTTATCTCTCCTAATATTTGTTCTGCTGTTCATTTACAAAGGCTCCTTAATTAGGTTATGCTCTGTTTCTCTCTGTCTCTCTTGTCTTTAAAATGTCCTGTCAGTGTCAATTTTTCTAAGCCCACTTTCCTCATTATGTGCTCTAGAAATTTCAACTCTCTCTTTCTGACGTTAAGTATAAGTATCCTTTTTATTTCCATTTTCTCTATAACTTTGCATAGTATTCTCAGTATCCTTCTGTAGATCAATATTTCTGTAGTCTTACGCCTCTTCTTCATCTGTGATGAGATTGTCCAACATTCACTGCCATAAGAAACGGTAATGCAATAAAATTAAAAAAAAAAACATCAGAATATTGTCCGAAAGAGTCTATTTGAGGGAGGGGACGAAAGAGAGGGACAATCCGACCTTCTATCTGAACTTTTATATCCAATGATAAATATAGAAATGAAATTACGCCAGGAAAGAACAGCAAGATAGAAAGACACTATTACAGTATGAATCTTCATGTCCATTCAGGAAATTGGCGATCATAGCTCTCCACTATTTCATGTGCTTTGTAGCGCTTATGAATATTAATAACAGGAGAGGCTATTATTGAAAACTTCAAACAATAGGATTCCTGTGCTTTGTCGTGATTATCAAAATCACACATATATTCATGTAATAGTCGAGTAAAATTTTTGATAAAAATTTGCAGATGATTTCGTATTGTCATCATGTTCATCTATACATAATGCAAAAGACAAAGGACATTTCTCCAATTCAGAGATGAGAAATATTCACCAAGTGCTGCACTGAAACAATATTATATCGTAATGCTGTATAATCTCATCTCTATCTATAAAAGGCAGGATGTGTGTGTGTGTGTGTGACGAATGCACGGCCGCAATTTTCGACGGATTTGCACCAAAACAGATTTAATGTTTAGTATAGAGCTTAGAAAAAATTCGCAGTGTGAGATAGGCAAGAAGTAAGGCATGTAGCAACATCAGTACGGCAAAGGGAACTGCTTTAAAGGCAAGGAAGGGCAAAAATATTTTAAGTCAAGTGATAGCGATTGCTGTATGAGTCGTACGATTTTTGTATCAAGCACGGGCAACGCCGGGCCATGCTGTTAGTTTTAATATATAAGCGCTAAGATTGAAACAAATTTTATGGATAGTGTGTTGATTTAATTTGATATAAATTGCCTCAAGGACTTTTAATCGTTTTTATTTTATTTTATTTTATTTGCAATTGAAATTTGGACAACTGTCATTACGCACCCTCCTTATCTTCCCCTTTTCTGCATTCAGGTACGCACACGACTGTTTTTATATAATTATGTACATGTATATATTTGAAAGTATGCCGGCATCAGGGATCAATTTTCAAGCATTCTACATCATCAACGATCGAAAACAGTATAAAGCACCTCATATCCAATACAAACGTCGGAAAAAAGAAAAAGAAAGAATATCTGCTGTAGTGTTATTTGGAAAATCCTTATTGGCTAATAAATCAAAACAGAAACAGAAACTTTATTGACATCGTTGTAAACATAATGTATCATCGCCATCGACATTATTGTTTTCCTCTAAGAAATTCTTCTTTTGCTTCTGCTTCTTCTTCATTAACATTTTCCAACTTTCTTATTTATTGACATTTTCTTTTTGTTTAATCTATTCTCTCCTCTTTGCGTACATTTCATCTTTTATATTTATTCTTTCTCTCTTTCTTTCTTCCTTTTTTCTTTCTTTCTGTTATCTTCCACCTCTTTTTCATTATTTTCTCTTTTTTCTTTCACTTTACTCTTTTTTGCTATTGTACCTTCGTTTTCTTTCTTTCTGTTATCTTCCACCTCTTTTTCATTATTTTCTCTTTTTTCTTTCACTTTACTCTTTTTTGCTATTGTACCTTCGTTTTCTTTCTTTCTGTTATCTTCCACCTCTTTTTCATTATTTTCTCTTTTTTCTTTCACTTTACTCTTTTTTGCTATTGTACCTTCGTTTTCTTTCTTTCTGTTATCTTCCACCTCTTTTTCATTATTTTCTCTTTTTTCTTTCACTTTACTCTTTTTTGCTATTGTACCTTCGTTTTCTTTCTTTCTGTTATCTTCCACCTCTTTTTCATTATTTTCTCTTTTTTCTTTCACTTTACTCTTTTTTGCTATTGTACCTTCGTTTTCTTTCTTTCTGTTATCTTCCACCTCTTTTTCATTATTTTCTCTTTTTTCTTTCACTTTACTCTTTTTTGCTATTGTACCTTCGTTTTCTTTCTTTCTGTTATCTTCCACCTCTTTTTCATTATTTTCTCTTTTTTCTTTCACTTTACTCTTTTTTGCTATTGTACCTTCGTTTTCTTTCTTTCTGTTATCTTCCACCTCTTTTTCATTATTTTCTCTTTTTTCTTTCACTTTACTCTTTTTTGCTATTGTACCTTCGTTTTCTTTCTTTCTGTTATCTTCCACCTCTTTTTCATTATTTTCTCTTTTTTCTTTCACTTTACTCTTTTTTGCTATTGTACCTTCGTTTTCTTTCTTTCTGTTATCTTCCACCTCTTTTTCATTATTTTCTCTTTTTTCTTTCACTTTACTCTTTTTTGCTATTGTACCTTCGTTTTCTTTCTTTCTGTTATCTTCCACCTCTTTTTCATTATTTTCTCTTTTTTCTTTCACTTTACTCTTTTTTGCTATTGTACCTTCGTTTTCTTTCTTTCTGTTATCTTCCACCTCTTTTTCATTATTTTCTCTTTTTTCTTTCACTTTACTCTTTTTTGCTATTGTACCTTCGTTTTCTTTCTTTCTGTTATCTTCCACCTCTTTTTCATTATTTTCTCTTTTTTCTTTCACTTTACTCTTTTTTGCTATTGTACCTTCGTTTTCTTTCTTTCTGTTATCTTCCACCTCTTTTTCATTATTTTCTCTTTTTTCTTTCACTTTACTCTTTTTTGCTATTGTACCTTCGTTTTCTTTCTTTCTGTTATCTTCCACCGCTTTTTCCTTATTTTCTCTTTTTCTCTTCTTTCTTTCTTTCTTTCTTTCTTTACTGTCGTACCTTCTTTCTTTTTTGTTATTGTACCTTCTTTCTCTCTTTTTTTCATTCTGTTCTCTTCCACCTCTTTTTCATTATTTTCTCAACTTTCTTTCTTTCTCTTTACTATCTTACCTTCTCTCTTTCCTGCTATTGTACCTTCTTTCTTTAATTCTGTTCTTTTCCACCTCTTTTCACTATTTTCCTTTGTTTGTTTGTCTGTTTCTTTCTTTCTTTCTCCTAACTATCGTACCTTCCTTCTTTCTTGTTATTGTACCTTCTTTCTTTCTTTCTTTCTTTCTATGAGTTCTCTTCTTATTTGTTGTTATTTTAACTTCTTTCTTTCACTCTGTATTGTATCTTCTATCTTTCTTGCTGTTGTACCTTCTTTATCTCCTTTCTTTCTTTCATGTTTTTATTGTACCTTTCTTCTTTCTTGCTGTTGTGCTTTCTTACTTTCCTTCTTTCTTTTCTCTATTCAACCTTTTTTTCTTTTCCTTTAATTAATTTTCTTCTTACTTCTCTTCGTGTTCCTTTTCATTTTTCTGCATTTATGCAACAGTTCTGTTTCCCATTTGTCTCATAGGAATATCACAGAAGAAAAACACATTTCTGATATGTTGAACTGAATGTTTGCATCTCATCCAGTGCCATTTCGAAGGAAGATGTTGATTAAATTGCAACCCATTATCTGCTAAGTGATTGGGAGATCGATATATCTATCTATCTATCTATCTATTTATCTATATATATATATATATATATATATATATATATATATATATATATATATAGAGAGAGAGAGAGAGAGAGAGAGAGAGAGAGAGAGAGACAGACAGACAGACAGACAGAGAGATCGTATATATATATGAATATATATATATATATATATATATATAGAGAGAGAGAGAGAGAGAGAGAGATCGTATATATATATGAATATATATATATATATATATACGGTTCGTGTATATATATATGGATCGTTTATATATATATATATATATATATATATATATATATATATATATATATATATATATATATATATATATATATAGGATTAATGTGAGTAAAGTTTTGTCACTTAGCTGATTGATGTTACCTTCCGCATCCCGACCCCGGAGTTTCGTAGGCGGACCCGTCCGTCCACTCTTCAGGGGATATCAGCAATATGCGTAGTTATATCATTACATGCTTAGGCATTTTTTTCTTGCATATCATTGTAACTGAAGCGAATTAAATACTCACAAGTTGTCCAACACTAAACTTACTATCTATCTATCTATCTATCTATCTATCTATCTATCTATCTATCTATCTATCTATCTATCTATCTATCTATCTATCTATCAGGTAGTATATTGTTTTTGAATTCTAACAATCGTTCTTAGATTTATAGGAAGAAGACATGCGTCGGTGCGTGGATACTTATTGTATGCATATACTTGTTGATCTAAGATCGATAGCGGTAACCTGAAAGAACCTTTGACATACCATTAGAGATCGAAGTCATCTTTATACAATACTCTCAATAAAGAAACATAAGACATACTCTGAGATGTGCCAAATCGTTATCTATCTATCTATCTATAGGTCTGCGCAAACACTCAAGCATATATAGATGCTTCTTCTTCTTCTTCTTCTTCTTCTTCTTCTTCTTCTTCTTCTTCTTCTTCTTCTTCTTCTTCTTCTTCTTAGTACCTTGTTTCTGGATGATAATGGATCTGCCCAATTTATTGCCCTTTATAACCCTTTGTAAATTTTCTCTTTTTGTTATCTCTCCTAATCTTTGTTCTGTCATTCATTTAAACAAGATCGTTAGGTAGGTTATGCGTTGTTTTCCCCTGTCCCTCTTGCCTTCAATATGTCCTGTGAGTGTCAAATTTTACCGAGCCCTCTTTCCTCATTATGTGTCGTCTGAGTTAAGGGAACGAGAAGGTGATTAGTAATCCTCCTCTACGCATATGAAAGGCAAGCTGGAGTTATAACTATAGCACCGCGCACGATGATGCCAGGAATTGCGCCTGTGTGTTGTTGGCAAAGATGTCGCTCCACAGGTCTATGTCGTACGCGTAAACGCCAATCACTTGTTTGATGGACGAACCTGTTTTCACCACTGAACACTACAGAGCATCATTTGATCCTTTAGATGAACCACGAGAGACACCACTGGAGACGGGTATGTCGGTATTGGAAATCACTGATACGATGGAATACAGCGTATGTTTTGATTACTACTGATATTCTTCTATATGCCGTGTCCCTTCAGGCCGTTGGCCTTCATGGCTCGCCACAATTTCCTGTCCTTTGTAGCGCTTAGTAAATGTTCAATTTTTGTTATCTCTCCTAATATTTGTTCTGCTGTTCATTTACAAAGGCTCCTTAATTAGGTTATGCTCTGTTTCTCTCTGTCTCTCTTGTCTTTAAAATGTCCTGTCAGTGTCAATTTTTCTAAGCCCACTTTCCTCATTATGTGCTCTAGAAATTTCAACTCTCTCTTTCTGACGTTAAGTATAAGTATCCTTTTTATTTCCATTTTCTCTATAACTTTGCATAGTATTCTCAGTATCCTTCTGTAGATCAATATTTCTGTAGTCTTACGCCTCTTCTTCATCTGTGATGAGATTGTCCAACATTCACTGCCATAAGAAACGGTAATGCAATAAAATTAAAAAAAAAAACATCAGAATATTGTCCGAAAGAGTCTATTTGAGGGAGGGGACGAAAGAGAGGGACAATCCGACCTTCTATCTGAACTTTTATATCCAATGATAAATATAGAAATGAAATTACGCCAGGAAAGAACAGCAAGATAGAAAGACACTATTACAGTATGAATCTTCATGTCCATTCAGGAAATTGGCGATCATAGCTCTCCACTATTTCATGTGCTTTGTAGCGCTTATGAATATTAATAACAGGAGAGGCTATTATTGAAAACTTCAAACAATAGGATTCCTGTGCTTTGTCGTGATTATCAAAATCACACATATATTCATGTAATAGTCGAGTAAAATTTTTGATAAAAATTTGCAGATGATTTCGTATTGTCATCATGTTCATCTATACATAATGCAAAAGACAAAGGACATTTCTCCAATTCAGAGATGAGAAATATTCACCAAGTGCTGCACTGAAACAATATTATATCGTAATGCTGTATAATCTCATCTCTATCTATAAAAGGCAGGATGTGTGTGTGTGTGTAACGAATGCACGGCCGCAATTTTCGACGGATTTGCACCAAAATTTACATCCACATGCTCCAAGTTAGCGGAAAAGGCTAAGACCGACTTTGCATTTCTCAACTCCCATCGATAGTGGAAATAATCGATTTTTTCATGCTTCTACGGTAGTTTTCATGTAGTTTGCGGCCATTTTCTACTGGCCAGAGTGAGAGCCTATAGCTGGCTGCCACGAATAGGCAGGAAGATTCTATTGGCTAGCGTGAGAGCCAACAGCTGACTGACACGAATGTTAACTAGCATGCTAATATGCAAAAAGATCGATAGCTGCATTCGTCACAAGTGGGAAAAATTTTAATCTGCATGGCACTTTACTCCTATTGGCCCATTCGCTTGCTTAAACTCAACATTGATTCTCATTCCGCAGAACTGTGTTGGGTGTGAAAAAATATTTGTTGTTAACATTCTTTTTTCATTCGGTTTCCCAGTTACGAGTTCTTTTTTTTAAAGCTGATCGTTTTGTGTTCATTTTGTTTAGTTCTTTTTTCGTAACAGATTTAATGTTTAGTATAGAGCTTAGAAAAAATTCGCAGTGTGAGATAGGCAAGAAGTAAGGCATGTAGCAACGGCAAAGGGCACCCCTTTAAAGGCAAGGAAGGGCAAAAATATTTTAAGTCAAGTGATAGCGATTGCTGTGTGAGTCATACGAGTTTTGAATCAAGCACTGGCAACGCCGGACCATGCTGCTAGTAATATCATAATAACTGTTTTCGTATGAAGCATTTTATTATAAATTTGCTATACATTCATATCATCTTCTGTAGAATGGCTACAGACGCCGACGAGTCGAGTGGTCGCGCTTTGTCTGGAGTTTCGCTATAGTCTTACCGATTGTGATCTAAAAGACAGGGTACAACTGGTACTCCGAATAGCCGTATTTTTTTACCGTCCGTGGTCGAATGGGTCGAAAAGGTGGAACTTCTATGCAAGATGTGCAGTGTAAAACACCTTGAACGCTTGATCCCCTTAAGATTGCCGGGTGAAGCTTTTGCTGTCTACCAGCAGATGGCAGAAGAGTAAAGAGCGGATATTAACCGAATAAAATCCGCATTGTATACAGCTTTTGTGATGGATGGGTTCGTGGCGTATGAACAATTCACCGAGCGACGGCTCCGTCGAGGGGAATTGGCCAACGTATGCTTGGCGGAGTTGCGAAAACTGGCGGTATTATTCAGCGGAATAAGTGACCACGGATTGGTATGTGTGTCCGTAAGGGGATTGCCAGAGCATGTGAAGCGGCTACTGCGCGCTTCGACTCGGATGGACACACTAGCAGTTGGCTCGAGAGCGGGAAATTATGAAGGATGAGGTTGCGTCGGAGCGAACCATACAGTATGGGACGAAGTAGCTTCCTACCGGGCATTCACGCGATACCATAACTTGACGTCGTTGCAACAGTGCTAATCATTTTGCAAAGGACTACGCGGGACTACACGTCGAAAGGCGGAAACCCCGAATACGCTGCTACAAGTGCGACGAGATAGGCCATATCTCCTGAAAATGTCCGGAAAAACGAGCCAGGAGAAGAGACTTCAGTGTCAGTCTGATCACCGAAACACATCTGAATGAGACGGTACCTGCGATTACTGTACGCATCAATGGGATCAAGGGTGCAGCCTTGTTGGACACGGGTTCCTTGCGGTCGCTTGTTAGCAGAACGCTTTGTCACTCCTGGAACGTGCTCACTGTTACTGATGAGACCTTTAGGTGCTGTGGAGTCAGACTTCAACTTGGTGTGAGCGACAGACTACCTATCGATGTCGATGTTCTGGTTGTAGACAGGAAGCTACTGGGGTATGATCTGTTGCTTGGAGTTGAGGCTTGGTAGTGTGTGTGTGTGTGTGTATGTGTGTGTGTATGTGTGTGACCTTCAGTGACACTGTGAGTTTTCTTCAACTTGACCGACTTTTGTGAGTAGCCATCACCATCAACCGACTTTCATGCAGAATATGACATGAACAGGAAGGTCTGAGTTGTATCGTGTATGTGGTTTGGTGACTATGCTAAAGAACCCGATACCGGAGCATCCCGCACCGAAGCTCCCCAGGGAGGAGTACACCCACGAACGGAACACCTGCATAGATAACGGTTGGCTACTTCCGAACTCTGAGGGCCTAATCCCATTAATGGTTGTACTGCAAGAAATCAAGCAGAAGGTCCGCCCTGTTATGGATTATCGGTAACTCAATCAATATGTTGACGCATACACAGCTAATGCGGATATTTGCGCGCAAGAATTGAGGGCGCGTCGTGGTGGATCAGCGCCGGACCTATCTGCAAATCCATGTGGTCAAATCTTTGTGTCGATTTCCATCTGGCGCCAGTTACCGCGTCAAGATTCTGCCAGAGTTGTAGGTCTCTATTCTGCGAGAAATGGCCACCTGTCGAGCTATTCATCGACAATGTCGCGGCGTTATGTGGAGAGATGTTCACGAGGTTCGCAGGGGAGTGGGGCATCCGACAGAGATTCTGGTGTGCCTGTGTGTCGTCAGGAAATAGTGCCATAGAGATATGCTATCGTACCATCAAGCGAATTTCCGCTAGAACATAATTTTCCATCATAGACGAGTTATATTGGTATAACAGCCGTGACAGCACCAACTAACTCTGTGGACAAATATCAGACCCACATAAAGGGTGTCGATGTTGCACCACCACTTGAACATATAGATCCCGGAATCTACAGAGTAGGAGATGCCGGTCTGGCCGACGCATGCAATTTTAAAAAGGGGGAGTGACAGGGATCTATAACCCACAATCTGTCCTTGTCAATGGAATTCCACGCCATATCAAAGATCTTCGTCCTCGTGACGGATCTATTTCCCCCCGAAGACGGCAGTAGTGATATGTCGTCTGAGAGCGATTCAGGTACCTTACTGCTTTTCAGAGTAGAGTCAGATGATTCGCCCGCAGTACCAGAAGAAATAAAGTCGGAAGACGACGAGAACGGAAGAGAACCTGTGGACGCAAACGAAGAGATTGACAAACCCCATCCAAATTTGCGAAGAAGCACTCGTTAAAGGAGACCCCATTTCCTTGCTACGTATGCGATCATGAGAACATGCAGGAGTGTAGAATGGCTACAGATGCCAACGAGTCGAGAGGTCCTTCTTTGGGTGTGGAGTTTTTTCGGTAGTCTCACCGCTTGTGATCGAAAAGACAGGGTACAACTCGTACCCCAAACAGTACTTTTTTTATTGCAGTTCTTCTAGTACCATAATGTATTTCATCATAATTACTCAAATTTTATATAATATTTTATCGTAATTATTGCAGTATTTGCGAGTAAGTGAACACCACGAACCTGACTGAAATTGAAACTCGGCTCTCCGACTTCCAATTTCGAGCCATTATCCATTACACCACCCGCACATACAAGCTTACAGCACCTGGTATTCTCATGCGATCACTCAGAGTTTGTGGGGGGGAGGACATAAAAATCATCACTATATGCTGATTGACAGTTTCACGAATTAAGCGATCATCCGACTATCGAAGTTTTGAAAATCTCACCCTCGCTAAATGAGATGGTTTCACGTTTCTAGCACATTGCAAATTTTGACTAATTCCACAGATTATCATTAATCATATGATTCATTTGTATTAATCACATGTTCGTTTGTATTAATTAATAGTGATTAATTTTATAATTAATAGTAATTAATAGTTATATAGTAGTTAATAATTAATTATAGTAATTATAATTAATAGTAATTAATTTTTAGTGATTGTATTAATCACATGTTCGTTTGTATTAATATTATTCCACAGATTATCATTAATCATATGATTCGTTTGTATTAATCACATGTTCGTTTGTATTAATATTATTCCACAGATTATCATTAATCATATGATTCGATTTGCTATATATCATTTTAATTTTTTTTTTTTTATAGAATGGCTTTTATTGGTATCTGATCAAGTCCTAATGTCATTTGTACATGTTTGTTTAAATTCAATAAAAAAAAACATCTTTGTGGACAAGTTTTAACATTCGAGAGAAAATGGAAACAAAAAGGAAACATATATTTATCGTCAAGAAGAGACCGTTGAAATTACTAGTGCACATAATGAGGAAAGCGCGCTTGGAAAATTTGATACTCGCAGGACAGACTGAAGACAAGAGAGACAGAGGAAAACAAAGCATCACCTACCTATCTATGGATAGTGGAACAAAGTTTTGGAGAGATAACAAAAAGACATACTTATTAAGAGATACAAAGGACAGGAGATTGTGGAGAGATATGATCGCCAACTTTCTGAAGGGACACGGGACATAAAAGAAGAAGAATATAACATATATTTTAATAAATATCGTAATAATGTTATGTGGCAATTGAATAAACACGTGAATAGAAATACAAAATATTTTAACTGAATATTCGGTGCCGCTTTAGCGTGTGTCCTACCGATCAATGCATTCTACCACCACATCTGTATCCTACATTATCCAACGTACGGGGAAAAGCAACAACAGAAGAGGCGGGGATGCCATATATTGTTGTATCATAAAATTTTAAATGTAAAGAAATTATAAAAAAGGAAATTTGACTAAAAACCATAAAACAAAATATCTGAATCCTTTAAATAAAAACATTCTGAATGTCTTTTAACATCGAGAAAAAGTCGGAACAATGGCTTAATAACGTAGCGAAGAAATGTGGTGGTAGGTTACACACAAAAACAGAAACTTATCGGTAAAATATATTTACAATGCCTTAAAAACGTAGGGAAAAATGTGGTGGTAGGTTACACACTAAAGCAGAAACTGATCGGTAAAATATATTTACAATGCCTTAAAAACGTAGGGAAAAATGTGGTGGTAGGTTACATACTAAAGCAGAAACTGATAGGTAAAATATATTTACAATGCCTTAATAACGTAACGAAGAAATGTGGTGGTAGGTTACACACTAAAGCAGAAACTGATCGGTAGAATCTATTTACAATGCCTTAATAATGTAGCGAAAAAATGTGGTGGTAGGTTACACACTAAAGCGGAAACTGATAGGTAAAATATATTTACAATGCCTTAATAACGTAACGAAGAAATGTGGTGGTAGGTTACACACTAAAGAAGAAATTGATCGGTAAAATATATTTACAATGCCTTAATAATGTAGGATACAAATGTGTTGGTAGGATACGCACTAAAGCAGAAAATAATCGGTAGGACATACGCCAAAGCGGCACCGAATTTTCATTTATTTTGCTATAAAGTTTCGTTCATTTTAGCTCTGGCATTTTCTATGCAAACCTGGTGATATTCATTTTATAGAACTTAAAAGGATATTTTGTCAAGATATAATTAAGTTTGAAAATCCGAAAATATATGGAGAATTTGAATTAATTTCCTGGATTTGGGTTAAAAACCTAGTGTTGCCCTTTATACGTGGGATATTATATTATGGCGCCATTAGAGGAGCGCTCGAGTTTATTCCGCTCGGTCAATGCATGTGGCACCCATGCACCCTGTTTCTGGTCCTTACCCAAATAAGTGAAGATGGCGACGACAATAACATGGGAACTTGCCATCTTCTGAGCGAATTCTCTAGTGGTCTAACGTGGTTCTTCTTTAATCAGCAGACCAGGTCTACCAGAACAGTCTACGAGTTCGAACTTCCCCTACTTGAAACGGGAAAAGCATTTCGGTGCCATTCTGTCGGTAATGAGGTCATCTCCATACACAGCACAAATGTCTCGAGAAGCTTTGGCACCTTTGTGATCGTGATTAAAAGCAAAGAGAAGATTTCGAACATGATTATTCTTATCTACTTGGCATTCCATCTCAAAGGGGTGTCTAATGTGAAATAAAATGTCAATAACGTTAGACAACAGTCACAAGATGATCATAGTTACTAAGAAGCAAAAAAAAAAATCCTACGAAAGATTATTCTTCGAGATACTTCGCAGAACATCAGAAAAACGAACGAATATATGTAACAGCCTAATATATACGAAGTATGTTATAAATTTTGAGCTCTTGACCAAAAATCAAGGAGTGACTTGTGCTCTGTTATTAAGTGGCTTCCTTTTCTACAAGGATGAACACTGCTGTAAATTTTCTCTCATTTACGGACCCTGCAAACCGTCCTGGGTATGACGATAAACTACATCCGCGTCCAGGGTAAGATGATAACCAACGCCCAGCAGCAAGGCCTCTGATCAGGGGGTTTTGAGGAACGTGGAACTACCTCTTAATTGCTGGTGTTCCCAGGTCCACCTGTTAGGGTTCCAGCTATGGGCAAATAGTTAACCCCGAAACTGGGGTAATAACAGTATGAAAGTGCAAAAATAGGTTTTAATACCAGAAATACTTTGTAAAAAATTATTATCAGCAATAAATGTTTGAAGAAAAAAACTATTACCAGCAATACATTTTTGAAAAAAAAATATTACTAGCTATATATTTTTGAGGAAAAAGTATTACCAGCATTACTTTTTTGAAGGAAAAAATTATTATTATGATTTTGACAAAACAAGATATTGCCAGCAATAAACATTTTGTCGGTATTAAACAACCCATTTAGGTTGATATGCCGTAAAACAGACCAAACCAAACCATATCAAAGGACCCTGCAAATACTTCAAACAGAAAGCTTTTGTATAATTATATATATTAATATACATATACTGACACGTATACGTGTGTGTGGTAGGGGGGCCTGCATTTACGAATGTGCACATAAAAGCGAAGAGGACATCTAACAATAATTTCGACATTTAACAGAAAAAAATGTCTCCTTTAAAACTCTCTCATCACGAATATGGGAAGCTTTTAAATTTCAGTTCGAATTCCAAAGAATCTACTTTGTTTGTTAGCATTAATAAAATAATGGATGCAAAGTCTATCAGGATTGTGTGTGAAGATGTCTATTCTTGACATGACGTTGAAAAAAACTGTTCTGTTTTTATTTACTTTTTTATCTCCTCCCCGAGACATGATTATTTTAGTTGCATTTAGCGTCCTCTATCTTGATGGATGTATTTTCTGAATATATTTACGGCAGCTCTTAGAAAGTAGAAGGGGGAGGGAGAGGGGATGGGTGGAAGAGGATAAGAAGAGGAGAAATTGGGAGGAGGAGGAGAAGATTAAAAGAAAAAAGAAAAAGAAAAGAAGAGGAGGAGGAGGAGGAGGAGGAGAAGAAGAAGAAGAAGAAGAAGAAGAAGAAGAAGACTAAGAAGAAGAAGGCAGAGTAGATGATAAGAAGGAGGACGTAGAAGTTGGAAGAGGTGAGATAAAGAAGAAGAAAAAGATCAGAAAGAGAAGAAAAAGAGGTGAAGGGGAGAGAAGAAAGAAAAGAGGAAGAAGAATATGGAGGAGGAGGCAGAGGTGTACAGTAAAAAGGCAAGAGGAAGAAAAAGAATGGGGCCAAATAGAAGAGAAGGAAGAAGGAGGAAAAGGAAAAGAGAAAGGGAGAGTAGAGGAACAGTATGAAGAAGAGGAGGAGGAAGAAATAATTGCAGATGGTGAAGAGAAGATAAGAAGTAGAAACTGGAGTAGGAGGAGAAAGCAGCAAAAGCAGCAGCAACAACAGAAGAAGAAGAGAAAAAGAAGAAAAGAGGTGAAGGGAGAAGAGGAAAAGAGGAAGAAGAATATGGAGGCGGAGGAGGAGGAGGAGACAGGGGTGTACAGCAAAAAAGAGAAAAGGAAAAAAGAATGAGGTAAGTAAAAGAGAAGGAGAAAGGAAGAAAAGGAAAAGAGGAAGGAAGAGTAGAGGAATGGTAGAAAGAAGAGGAGGAGGAAAAAATAACTGCAAAATGTGAAGAGGAAGAAGAAGAAATAGCACCTGGAGTAGGAGGAGAGAGCAGCAACAACAACAAAAGAAGAAGCAGCAGAAACAATAGAAGAAGAAGAAATAATACAAAAGGTGACGGTAAAAAGGAAAATAAGGAGAAAAAAAGTAAAAAAATTATGAAAAAAAAGATGCAGAAATAAAGTAAAAAACAAATTCGATGATTACTATAATGACGATGTATAAACTTATTCAATAAGATTTAGAAAAAAAAACACGAAATTTTATTGGTAAGACCTACCATTTCTCTAAAAGATAGTTTGATTTCTTTTTCTTTGACTTAAATGCGTTCTTTCTGTGATTTCTAAAAAAAGAAACAATGATCAGGAACATTTCATGTATGCGTTTATGGATGCTCGTACGAAGCAATATTTAAGCAACCGAATAAATTAAAATGCACTCGTTTGACACATCATGAGTAATGATTTCTGAAACCGAGTTTTGAATATCGTCATTATGGGCGCCCGGTTAGCATCAAGCTGAGCTTAATTAATCAGAAAATAATCTATTGTAATGATTATTTATATGTCACTTGTTATACGGCGTGCGACAATGTCCACTTTAATAAGGACTAACCAAACTCAGCGCTTCAACAAAAACTGGACATGGTCGGATTATGAATTTGGGATTCGCCAGTGCTGACACTGGGTATAAAAATCCGGCCAATTATGGAATAATCGCTAATCATTGTTGTGTCAACGGCGGCAGATGCCCGGCAGTTGAGGATAGTAACAGTCGGATTAACGACAAGAAAAGGGTGTCGGGTGTCTCCAATCACGAGATTAACAGTTATCTCTTTATAATTTAAACATTTTTTTCTTCTTACTTTTGCTGTCACATATAATTCTGTCTATTAATGTATATAAGAAAACATGTTTGTAGAATGCTGCATTGAGTTCATTGTTCTTTGACATTAGCAATTGTTTAATTTCCTTTTATCTCCAGCCTTCACCCTCACACATACACCTTACCCTCACACATACACTTTACCCTCACACATACACAATCACATGTACTCACGGCAGAATCTATTTCGTTAAATGTCTTCGGTTTTGTGGTTCATTTTTATAAATTACGCTGTTCTTTATATTACTTTAATCATTGCATTACTGGTTTCTAATTATTTTGTTCTTCACGCTGGCCTTTAACAGATTTCTGTTATATTTCTTCTTTCTTTGACGTCCTTCCTTTCCTTTCCTTTCCTTTCCTTTCCTTTCCTTTCTTTCATTCTGTTAATGCATATCGATCTCTTTTTTTAATCTCAGTAGGTTTCTTTCTCTTTCTTTCCTTTTTTCTTTCTTTCTTTCTTTCTTTCTTTCTTTCTTTCTTTCTTTCGCAGTCTGATTGGTTGTCTGATTGTTTCTTTCTTTTAATAAATACTAATTTCTGTTTCCATCACGGTTTCTTTCTCTCCCTTTCTTCCTTTTTTCTTTCTCTCATTCTTTCTTTCTTTCTTTCTTTCTTTCTTTCTTTCTTTCTTTCTTTCTTTCTTTTAATAGATACCAGTCTCTGTTTCTATCGCAGTTGTTTCTTTCTTACTATTTCTTTCTTTCTTTCTTTCTTTCTTTCTTTCTTTCTTTCTTTCTTTCTTTCTTTCTTTCTTTCTTTCTTTCTTTCTTTCTTTCTTTCTCAGTCTGATTGGTTGTCTGATTGTTTCTTTCTTTTAATACATACTAATTTCTGCTTCCATCACGGTTTCTTTCTCTTCCTTTCTTCCTTTCTTCCTTCCTTTCTTTCTTTTTCCTTTCTCTCATTTTTTCTTTCTTTCTTTTTCTATCTCTGATTGGTTGTCTGATTGTTTCTATTTTTAATACATACCAGTTTCTGTTTCTATCTCAGTTTTTTTTCTCTTTCTTTCTTTCTTTCTTTCTTTCTTTCTTTTCATGCAAAACCAATTTCTGCCTCTATCTCAGTTTCTTTGTCTCTATTTTTTCTTTATTTGTCATTGCGATTTTCTTTCTCTTCTGTAAAAGCATTTGGAATATTTTTGGTATTTATGCTTCCTTCATTTTTCTCTTGATTTCCTTTGATTCCTTTTCTTTTTTGTCCTTAACTATTCTTAATTAGTTCTTCATTAAACACTCTAACACATATTCTCTCAATAAAGTCCAACACTTCCTTGAACTCGCCACTCCATTCCCTTTCTTTATTCACATTCTTTCACGTACCTATTGCATATCCAGGAATCTACACCGCTGATAAGCTGATCTCATTCGATCAGTATTTCTTAGTAAGCGGCACAGTTACCCAAATGAGTTCCTCGTGCACAAAGTAACACTTACTCATTGGCCAAGCATTAGACACCTAGTCGTGCCTTTATCACTATCATAATATCTGGATAAGCACTTCTACGTGTTTAACCATTAGTAGAAAGTGAAAGTGAAAGTGAAAGTAAACGTAGATGGGGTCTAGAGTGGGGACGGACAATGATTCATTTGCGAAAAAGTCTGTCGCTTTATTTTTTGGCAAAACCAGAGAACACGTGCCGATGCATGCATGCTAACAAGTTTGTTAACAAGTCATGTCTGTGCCATCAGACACGAGAATGAACAATTTTCTTTTTTTTTTTGAGATACACACGCGCTGTTCTCTCGCACATACACAAACGCATACACACGTATTTAAAATACGAGTTCACCCGTTGTTGTCTGCAAAATCAACTTGCTAGACCTTGCTCTGACAGAGGCGCATAAAATATTTACTAAGCTCATAATTTATTAAATCAACAGCAAGCATCAGTATTAATGTATGTATATACCTTATTAAATAGAATAAATTACATTTATGAAAGATATGCTATTCTGATTATTATTATGTCTATGACTCGCGATTCAAACGTTTACGAAAGTCAATAAGAAAATAAAATTACTTAATCTAACACATAGTTTCCACCATCTCCTAAGAGACAGATTTGCTAAGCATTGCTATAGATGATGTGAGAGTGATGCCATTGATAGCGGCGCGGAAAGCAAAATCGAAGATCTGAGTTCGTTTGACAGTACGCTACAAACTGATACTATAAACAGTTTGAAAAATCCTGCGAATTTTTAAATTAAAATTCGTAGGTGAAAATGGTCATTTACTAAACGTATATTAATTCCAATTGTAAAGAAACGTTGCTCTGTTTAATGAAAATAAATATTGAGCGGTCTATTGTGAGTCAGTTTTAACATATTTCAAATTCTATGTTGTGTTAATAGGACTCGCCTGGATTATACCAACGGATTACTACCTATATATATATATATATATATATATATATATATATATATATATATATATATATAGATATATAGATATATATATCTATATATATATATATATAGAGAGAGAGAGAGAGCAATAATAAACAATTAATGTATAAACAATTAAATATATTACTTAATTCGTTTCCTGTCGAGAAGTACAAAATTTTAATAAGATTTCTGATAATCTAGAGTGATAATTTCACTGCTTGTAAAGAAACATAGAAGTCTAATCAAACACATATATCCACTAAAACTACGATTGTAATAAGTTATATATATATATATATATATATATATATATATATATATATATATATATATATATATATATATATATATGCGTGTATGTATGTGTAAAAATTCAGGTATAAATATAAAATATATCAACTAAAATGCAATATAAATAAAGAAAAAAAGGAAAAACTATTTTTTACCAAATAATCTGACCAAAATGTAAATCTGTGGCGCGGAATTTTTCAAATATATCCTTTCCTAAAAGAAATAATCCATTCCCAGGCATTCCTAACCAGGACCATAACATATCTCATATATCTCTGAGTTTCATGCACGATGCAATCGTCATCTATGTAAGTGTATAAAGGTAATTCCAAAATAGTAGCCACCGCCGCTATTAACGCACCGCTCTTCAGTCAATGAATTGAGCCTTGTGGCTGCTGGCATTTGTATACATTCTTATATAATACGTTAGAATTTCCGTTTCTCTGCAATCAGATATATATATATATATATATATATATATATATATATATATATATATATATATATATATATATATATTACACCCTCGTAATAACGGCTCTGCTATTATTGCAGTACGGTATTAATATTTAAATTATGTAACGGTCAGTTTTCAATCAGCACCTGACGATTACATCGTGCATGAAACTTAGAGTTTTCTACCGACCAGGAAATATATATATATATATATATATATATATATATATATATATATATATATACAAATAAATAATTATATCTGCTCTACTCTGTATTGAGCACTCTTTTAAGAATAATAATTGTTGCTTATTGGAATTTATTCCGTTTATACCAATCCTATACTTAATATATATATATATATATATATATATATATATATATATATATATATATATATATATATATATAATTTAATTTTATAATTTATTCTTTATGCATTTATTTATTTTAAAGTTAAAACGATAATTATTGTATCTCAAAACTATATTTTTATTGTGTGTGCATATATATATATATATATATATATATATATATATATATATATATATATATATACTAAACTTAGTTTTGGGTCTATGTTGAATCATTCTTCCACGCAGTAATGGTTTGATTGTTTTAAAATCTTAAAGCTTGTTCGGACTTGAACGACAACGATTAGCGTCGCTGGGTAATACATTAATATCTGATCCATTCAGCAGATTCTTGTAAACTTTTGAGTCAACAACGAATAATTGATGTCGTTGTGACACACAGAAAAATGGTCGAAAGACGAGACTGAACCCAATACAAAGAATAGAGACAGTGTTATTGAATGCGGTGACGACCTGCTGGATGACGGATCAAGGGAGGGACTGATGGCAGCAATTGTATCATCGGCGGCTAAGAGACCAGGAAGACACCGTAGTGTATGGGGAGCTGTCTGTCATGAGGTAAGGGTAGGGGATGCAGCACGTGACTCAGGGAGGCATCGACAATTGGCTATAGATGTCTTCGGCAATGGAACGATAGCATTTCTGTAATGCTCACTGCATTTGTTATCATTTGAGCCTATCTTCAATTCTGCATTCCACAACAATGAGTGGAGAAACGAAACTTGCTTATGCAGTGATTAAGACGCACGGGGAGGGGATGAAATATTGATAATGCTACGTGCGATAGGAGTTGAGGGGAGAAAATCTCGGAAATAAATTGGCTTCAGGGAGAGTGGGGAGACGGGCTCATATTTATTTATTCACTTTGTTTTATTGCAGAGTGAAGATGGGTTTATTTGGAAGAATGTAGTGTCCGTAGTTAAATTTTAGGAAGGAAGGAAGGAAGAAAGGAAGGAAGGAAAGAAGGAGAGTCGGAAAGAAGGTAGGAAAGAAGGAAAAAAGAAAATGTGAGAAGGTACGAAGGAACGAAGGAACGAAGGAACGAACTAACGAACGAACGAACAAAGAGAGGAAATAAGGGATGAAA